>JAJJWW010014737.1:0-97818 GCA_023531295.1 Papaver armeniacum | reverse complement strand
GAAACCAAGCTTCGTTGCTTTTTATGTATATAGAAAAAAGTATAAACTGCTATGGAGATTCTTAAAGCTTGTGGTGTAACAGTAGTTGCATCGGATACGGTTCCACTCCATCCATCCGGTTTCCAAACAACCATTAAGACAAAAAACACAGTCTACCATTCAAGAAAAACAATAAAATTGAGTAGGCTCTAGGCACATAAATCAATGTTACCGAAGACAAGTCTGAGTGGTCTGGACTCTGGCCCAAGTCATATATAATTCGACTTGGGCTTACTCTGTGTTTGTAACCTTTGTTTCGACTTGGGCTTACTCTGTGTTTGTAACGTTTGTTTCGACTTGAATTTTTGGGGACCATGGTTTTTTTTGAGGACCATGGTCTTATTAGGCCACCTTCCCTATAGTTATAAGGGGTGTCCTTAAATGACTAACCTACCCTTAACCTAATTTAATTTAAAACTAACCTAATAACCACCTATATATATAACCACCACCTCCCACGTCGCCCACCACTACCACCTCCGACTACCACCACCACCTCTATATATAACTTAATTTAAATCATTAACATATTTATTCTTTTACCTAATTAAAATTATAACTAATCTACAACTTCTTCTTCCTCTATTCTACAATTTTTCTTCTTCTCTTCATCATCAATTTATGATCATCTAACCTTGATCATATAAAAATCTAATCAAAATCATCAAATTTGTAGCCTGGTCGATTCATTGAATTTTCATTCGATTAATCAATCTTTTATAAACAAACCTATCCATAAGTATTTTCCCACAAACCCATTACTTCTAATTCGTTTTGATTGAAATTTTGAGCAGTAGTCATCAAAATATGGTTTAAATGGAAGTTACAATGGCATGTTCGGTTAGGAATAGTTTAAAAAAACTAGTTTGCTAACCGAACATTAAAAACCAAGAACACGAAGAACACTTCGGTTATCACGATTTAATTTTTCTTAACCGAACTCGAGTTCGGTTGGTTCGCAAAGAAGGCTAAAGCTATTTTCTAACCGAACTTTACCAATATTACAAAAAAAAAAAAAAAAAAAAAAAAAAAACAAATATAACCGAACCGTGCTAGTTTTCCCACTATGTTGATTTTTGATTTAACCGAACTTTTCCCACTCAGAGTTCGGTTGGTTCGCAAAGAAGGCTAAAACTATTTTCTAACCGAACTTTACCAATATTACAAAACTAAAAAAAAAAATTCCAATGTAACCGAATTGTGCTATTTTACCCACTATGTTGAGTTTCAATTTAACCGAACTTGTCCCACTATGTTCGGTTTGTTATAAAAAACCTTGACAAACCGAACTCTTAACTAATTGTGTGTAGTTCGATTAGATATTGGTTGGTATGAAGTTTGCGAAATAACCGAACTTTGTATGCTAATGTGCAATCTTATTTTACATAAGTTCGGTTAGCTATTGGTTGCAAACTAACCGAACTTATAGACCCTAAAGTTCGGTTACATTTCAAACCAAACCAAGAACATAACATGTAATCCTTTTACAAAGTTCTAACATGTCCGTTAATAGAACTTCAAAACCTCCATTATTGGAGAGTTCGGTAACTGCGTGTTTAGAAAAAGTAACCGAACTACACTTTCAGATGAGTTCGGTTACATGTTCTTCATACAAGGTAACCGAACAAGCACAAATCTACTTAACAAATTCACATTTTTTTGAAAATTTGGACCAATTCAACCAACATTATCAAGTTTAGAGCATACCTGGGTACCCAAATAGTCTTCCTCCGGTTGTGGTTGGTAAAATCCATCGTTTTCATCTTGAGATTGGCTTTGGGGAAGAATACATTCACCATCTAAGAAATAATTCATCACTTGAATAGTCTAGCTTAGTGAACTCAAAGAAAATTTTATTTTCCATGTTTTTCTTCTTCATCTTCTCTAACTTTTCACTCTCAATAATTCTACTTCTTTTTTAAAAATCTAATTTTTTAATCTCAAATCTTTATTCAAATCATTTCACTAATCACACTAACTATTATTAACACTAACTAATCATTCCCCAATTAATCAGGAGGGTAATTTAGACATTAATATAAATATCTAGATAAGGGGTGACCTAGATTTACTTCTAATGTCTTACCCAAAATAAAACCATGGTCCCCAAAAAAACCATGGTCCTTGAAAAACGGTTCTTACAAATACAGGGTAAGCCCAAGTCAAATTATATAAGACTTGGAACAGAGTCCAGACCACTCAGACTTACCCTTGATTTATTGTTTTTCTTGAATGGTAGACTGTGTTTTTTGTCTTAATGGTTGTTTGGAAACTAGATGGATGGAAAGATACCGTATCCTATAGTGGATATGTTAAAGAACTGTGGTTCCAGCTTCTGTAAGCAGCTATCATACCGATGCAACTACTGTTACACCCAATGTAATTAATATCGGATATTGGTCTTGTCTCGGTTGCGACCGGTACACTGGTACAACATTATATCGCAAAAATTTCGGTTTCAAATATCGATATCAAATTTTATACTTATATTTTTACGACAATTATATTTCACCTGTTAAGTTATATAAAACATGGAAAAAACTTAAAAATACCTATAAAATTGTAAAATGCCTAAGTATGCACACGTAAAGAATACATGAACTATAGTTTGTGGACACGTATATTGGTATGGCATATCCAAACAAAACGCAAGTGTACCACTTCACCGCACTGTAGTCAAAGGACTAGTCTGGTTTTCACTTTTCGTTTGGTTTCTCCGCCTCCCTCTTTCGTATCTTCCGCTTCGGATCAGATTGGAAAAATCTACTCCAGAATATCATCTTCATCCGTTCTTACTCTGTTTTTCTTATTTACTACTTGGAAACCCTAACTTAATACAGAGGGTGGACAACAATAACCCGTTATGCAAAGAGATCTTCAACAATAACAACAATTGATGCAAGGAGTTATTCAACGACGACAACAAGGAGCTCCTCAAGGATAATCAGGTTTTGTTTTTTTCGCAAACCACAAACCCATTTTTGTATGATCGATTTTCTTAGCTTGTTTATCAATATTGGTTGATTAGATCTTTTTCCAGCCTTTTCGGGTTCTATATGTAAGATGAATTAATAAAAATGGTTCATTTAATCTTTGTATGAGAAATCAACAAAAAAAATGGTTCTTTTTAATTTTCGTATCAGAATGTCAGATTGAGATGAAAAGAAAAGAGAACATTTCCGGCCGGGATAAACCAGTTCTGGCCGAGATAACGCGGAATCTCGCCGATATCTCGGCCGAGATGGCCGAGATTGACTACACTGGTTACACCACAAGCTTTAAGAATCTCCATAGCAGTTTATACTTTTTTAGATACATAAAAAGCAACGAAGCTTGATTTCAACTGTTAAGAGAAAGTAGACCCAAGGCGCATGGTGCCGTTCCCAGACTGCTTGTTTAAAATCACATCCCTCAAAGACAAATGGGATGTAGCCATGTACAACTCGTTTAGCTGCCTGCAGACACAATCCGGTTAACATTCAAACAACAAACAAAAAAAGTTATACAAAAAAAATCTAAGAAATCACCATATAACTCACGCAAATACCTGGTTTAGAGAGTTCTTGAGGATACCATAAGGTGATTTGAGGTACTTTCATATATTCCTTGGTGGTGGGATTATGAAGAGCAGAGTTCATTCAAATCGCTTGCAGAAAGTGAACTATTGCCATTACCGGTAACCCATCACCAAAGAATATAAGGAAATAACCAAATCATATTTCTTCTTCTCCGCTGCCTCTTTTTTCTTTTTTCTGCAAAGTTGAAACTCTGGTAAATCTACCTCAATCTTATTCTATTTATATGGCGCAGGCTACCTGAGATTAGGGTTCGCTGGATGTCAAATTTTTGCGATTTTTATATTATTTTTTTTCCTAAAATAAATGAAAAAATAAGGTTTGCGGTCATGGATTTCTGACACCTTTGGATGACGTTTCCACCTTGTCTGCCACGAACAACTTGGATATGTACAAGAGAAAGAGTCAAAATCAAAAGCAAAACCGGTACTGGTTGTTTGGACGATTGTTAGGGTGATAAGGGCAGCCTCTTTTTTAAACATAATTGGGGCCTGTAAAATAAAATAAAATAAAATAATTAGGTCTTGAGGCCGGTGAGTGCATCTATGTGCACCCCTTTTAACCGGGTGCACATTCCGTACATGATTAATGGCAGAGTAAAAACGGTGTTATGTATGTATACTAGGGCCTAGCCCGTGCCGTACCGGGCACGGGAATTGATATGTATTTTAATTATATACACCAGTTCATACATATCATAATTGTTTGCATACAATGGATCAAGTCTATCCAAGTCTAACTATTTTTGAGGTGTTGGTTAATAAAGAACGCGCAATTGGGGGATATCAAAACTAATGGGGGATATAGGTACATGATAAAATAGGGATCCAAATAGCAAAGTCAATCACCCTTATATAATTATTTTTTTAATTCCTAATCTAGCCCTCACTAATCATGTTTAGTGGTTAATAATAATTAGTAAAAATCTTAAGTATTTGGGGATAGATTAGTGTGTATTTTTATTAGAATTTGTGTGAGTGAGGTGAGAGTAGGAGGGAAAAAAATATTTGAGAGGGATTTATTTTGTGAAAATGGAGGATGATTGTGAAGAGGAAATTCTTTGCAAGAGGTTGAAAATTTGATTTTTTTCTTCTTTGAATCCACCATTGTTGCGGCTTGAAAAAAGCTCGGTGTTGGCATGGTATTCAACCAAAAAACCATGCTTAGGCATTTGCTTGGAAATTTTCATAAATTGTTTGCCACTATCCGGTGGTTCGGGGGCGTAGCCCCTCAAAAAAATTGATCTTCAAACCTATTTTTTTTGTTCTAATCACCCACTTACGGCAAAATTATCTAATTTTTAAGCATGCAAAGATCGCGCTTAGGCATAGTATGCTTTTAAACTTCTATGCCGGCACATGATGAAAAGTATCCGGAAAATTGATTTTTTTTTCACTTCACTACCTAAGATGGATAGATTTATATCGAGCATGCGAACTCGATACTCAGCGTGGTCTTCATCCTAAATAACCATGCCGGAACTCGATCACTCGTGGTCTTCATCCTAAATAACCATGCTTGTGATCGAGGAACCCCGGTATCGGCATGGTCTTCATCCTAAATAACCATGCGGAACTCGATGCACTGCGTGGTCTTCATCATAAGTAACTATGCCTAGACTCGGTCTGGCATGGTCTTCATCACTACCTAGCGTGGTCTTCATCCCTACTAGAATGTAAAAAAAAAAAAAAAATCAAAGTGAGGAGCCGTGAGAGAAGGATAATGGAATTTGAAAGGAAGTGTGAAATGTTTCGAATTTAAAAGGAAGGTATTTTTATGTTTGATTTAGCTTTTATTATTTTAAAGGGTAGTTTCGTATTCCCCCCCCCCCCCCCCAAAAAAAACACCCCTTAGCAGAAACTATTGGTTGGGGGAAGTAATTCATATCCCCCAATTAGTTTTGATATCCCCCAATTGTGGGATCTTAATAAACATGTCCTTAGCCTCAAATCTTTTAATATTATGTTTGTATGTTATATAATCCTTTAGGACAATCATATTTAATCGTTAACCAATTCCTCAAAATCCTACGAGCCTATGGGTAGTAGAACACTACTTCATTCTCTTCTTCAAAAAAAAGTAGTGTCCTTACTTCAAAAAGAAATAAATCATCAAAAGTCGTTCACCGAATTTGTAACAAAATTGAAAACACAAAATTACTTCAATATCAATCGTGATTAATCTTACAAAATATGTTAGCTTCAAGAATTATTTTTCGCGCCTTTGGTGATAAAAATTTCCAAATTTACATAGATTTGTGTTTATTCATTTTCTAAAGTTTGTAATGTAATTCTTGATCCATTTCGTTTCTTATCTACTTATCTTATCTCTTTACATATTACCAACTATTTCTCAAGCATGCATAATAACATGAAAAATATATTTTTCATGACAGAACTGGCAGAAACAAAAATCATGACAGAAAATGGGAATATAGAGAGGTATGAGAAACTAAATCAATTACAATTGATTTAGTTTGTAGCCTTGTATTGGTCAATTTTTTTTAATAGGTTTCATCTTCTTTCCGCCCCGGCAGAAAATCTTAAAACCACAACTATTGATCTATCTTCTTCTTATAAAAATTTGGCATTTAATATTATTTTAATTTAAAAAAAAAATAAAAAATAAAAGAAAAAAAATTAAAAAAATTAAACCAAATGTAACTAAATAATTTATCTACCTTATGACACCTTTCTCATCCCACTACCACTACTTCTTCCACCGCCACCATCATTAACGTCATCACTCCACCATTCTCACTAACACCCACCACCATTATCCCCACCATCGATCCACCACCCCCGCCCACTATCACAACCACCATTAACGCATATTGTTTAATATAAAATAAATTTATTATGCATTTTATTAATGAATATATATTTATTTAATTAAATAAAGAAACATTTATTATGAAATATATCAATAGAATATTTATTATTGAAAATTAATTAAACTGAAAATTTTACAGCGTAGATTTAGCTTTCCCAAGAATAAATTTCAAAAAATAAAAATAAATGTAAATTTTTCTACTTTACATATTTCATTTCTATGTCATTTGTTTGAATTTGTATGATTGCATCTCTTATTTCTTCTCTTTCTCCCTTTTTGTCCAGACTGGGATGGCTTTAAAAAACAACTCAACTACTAAAAAAAGTATGATGAAATAAGAGTTGTGGGCAATGATTTTTTTCTTAGTTTCTCAGACCTATTTTTATTCTATTTGTATTCTTCATCTATAAGTTTGACAACCGTCCATTTTCTACAACGCATAAATATAGTCTCGTTGCTTAGTTAATTATTTTTGTAATTGTGTTAACTGTAGATAAATTATTATAACACTAATAATAACGACATATTTTCAACGATTTTTTTTTGACGCTACAATAAATATTTAGTAACGTTTTTTTTGACGTTACAAAAACAATGATTTCGTGTAGTGTTAATTATGATAGTTAATAAGACATTTATTAACAAAAATTAATATAATAATTTTTACAAAACTAGTGACAAAACCCCTAGGTGAACAAACTAGTGACACAAAAAAAACCGGTCATATTATTTTGAGCAAATAAAAACCGTTTCAAATAAAACTGGGACAAAAACCCCCAGTTCAAATAAAAATTTTAAAATTCAGTTTTTATTTGATTTCTAAATTTCAAAACTGACCTTCCGTATATAAAAACACTTTCAAAGGAAAGTTTGGCGGAAGAAACGATATTTGTTCTCTACCTCTTCACTACTTCGTCTTGAATCCAAACAAATCGGTTATTTTTTCAGTTCCTGGATCTCGTTTCCGTCATCGTCTTCTCCCGGTTTCAATTCAAAGATTCGGAGAGCAATTTTAGGTTTGATTGAAGAACAGGAAGAGAAGCAATTTCATCTTTGATCTCGTTTCAATTCAAAGATTTGTCATCGTCTTCTCCTAGTTTTAATTCAAAGATTCAGAGAGCAATTTTAGGTTTGATTCATCGTCGTCTTCTCCTAGTTTCAATTCAAGGATTCAGAGAGCAATTTTAGGTTTGATTCGTCATCGTCTTCTCCCAGTTTCAATTCAAAGATTCAGATAGCAATTTTAGGTTTGATTGAAGAACCGTAGCTATTTTATATTCGAGATCTGTTTTGCAATTTAGTTTAGCTGAAATCATATTTCCTCTTTTCAAGTTGAAATTGAATCTCGAATTGAAGAATCCAAATTGAACATTCAATCAACTTCGTGTTGATCATCTTCGTCTTCATATTAATCTTGTGTGTAGTATTCGGATTATTCATCAAGGAATCAATCACTTTTCAGGTATTCAATTCTCTTTTTTGTGTTGATTTTTGATTTGTTTTTGTGAATTTGCTAGTCACTCTTGTTGAATAAACTGAATTGATGTTAGCATATGATTTTTTTGTTTGTGTTGATGTTCTTATGAAGGATTCCATCTCTTTGGAACTGTTTTTCAATTTTTGTTGTTGTTGATATTCACATCTGGGTGAAACTGTTTTTGGTTGCATCATTTTACATTACGTAGATTATGGATTACTTTCTCACGGTTGTTTTTGTCACAAAGAAGATTGTTTGAATTTTCGTATTGGCCTCCAAGAGTCTTTTGCTAATTTGAAGACTAGTATATGCTCAAGTTGGTGTGATTTCTCTCCTCCTTCTATGGAAATTTTTCATATGGTTGATGATCGGCAAAAGTTCATTGATTGATTTTGATCTTCAAGCATTGGCTCTTTTTAGTCTGCATAATAAAGAAGGAATTATGGAGTTACATGTACGTCACAAAGCCGAGTGTTCTGGTTCAATAAGTTCGGGAATTATAGCTTTTGATGACCAAAATACGGAGTTACGGAATTATACCTTTTGAGAAGCCACGAATTGATTATGATGTTCCGGATAAAATTAAGGAACCATTGAAGTCTGCTCACTTTGGTTACATCTTTTTCAAGGAGTTGAACAGTTATTTCAGGGAGGTGTTCGACAAGTTCGTTGTGATTTGAGAAGTATCACGCGACGACCCGGTTATGCATTCAAGGTCTACAGGAATGAGAAGTTGAGGATTGGTGCATGTTGTGCTAATAAGAAAGAGGAGAAGTGTAACTGGCATTTATATGCTGTGTCTGTTGATGGTGTTGTAGGAAGTCCTTTTATTATCAAGGAACTAAATAATGAGCATATATACTTGTGTTGGTGGATTTGTTAACAATCCACGGATATCGAAAAAACTAGTTAGTAGCTTGATTATTGATGAAATTAAACAGGATCCTAATAAGAAAACTAAGCATATTATGGAATCTTTCACGAGAGACTACGACTTTGACATTAGTCGTTATTATGCATACTCAGGGAAGAAGCATGCGCTGAATACTACATGGGGAGAGAACGAGAAATCTTTTATGTTCTTGAACTGGTATAAAAACAAGTTGATTGAAACCAATCCTGGATCTCACGTGGTTTTGGAAGTCGAAGAAGGGACTCAAAAATTTGAGAGAATGTTTATCTTTTTGAAGCTTGTAGTCGTGGATTCAATTTTTTGTCGTCTGTGTTATTCGTTGATGCGGCCCACTTGAAAAGCAAGTACCTTGGTCATATGATGGCAGCAACGGGTCTAACTGGAAATGATGGTAAGTTTTTCATCATTTTTTTATGTTGGTTTCATCATTTTCTATTTTTGGTTTCATCATTTCTATTTTTGGTTTTCATCGCATCTTATGTTTGTGTTATGTTTTTTGTCCATCTTACAGAAATCTACCCTCTTGCTTATGCTGTGGTATCATCGGAGAATGAAGTGAACTGGAAATGGTTTTTGGAAAATTTGAAGCAAGTCCTTTCTCCTTTGCGACCAAAGCTTACTTTTGTGAGTGATCGAGGTATTGGATTGGTAACTCAAATTCCTGTTGTATTTCCTGAGGCTTTTCATGGTTGGTGCTACTGGCATATGGAATGCAATATCAACACATGCTTACCAAAGAAGCGCAAGGTTTATAACAAATATGTATTGGGATTTGTTTAAGAAATGTGCGTATGCTTCTACTCATAAAGATTTCTGAGAGAGTTGGGATAAGTTGAGGAAGGTTGAAAATCGGGAAGTTACAAGACTATCTAAGTAGAGCTCTGTTGATAAATAGGCAAGTTTTTTCTTCAAGGGTCGACGATATGGTAGGTTGTGTTCAAATATTCTTGAGAGTTTCAATGGTTGGTCGTTGAAGAGAGAGAAGCCTATAGCCGTCATGGTTGATGAAATCGGGGTGAAGCTTATGGACCAAATGTGTACACGTCGCGAGGGATCTGTGCTAACTTAATGAATTGGCATCAAACTCTATGTCCACAATATGAAGTTCTGCTCCACGACAACAAGATTCATGGCTGTAACTACCCAGTCACCAAGTCGTCGGAATATGTGTTTGAAGTTCATGCTTCGTTAACACAGACAGTCGATTTGAAAAGAAAAACATGTTCTTGCAATCGTTGGCGTATTGACGGTTTCCCTTGTGCTCATCTTGTCCAGTTGTATCATGGTGAACGGAGAAGATCCTTACAAGTATGTTGAACACTACTTTACACGAGTAAAGTTCTATCGAGAATCATATAAACATGCAATCAATCCTGTTCCCACCAATTGAAAAGCCCGTGACAGTGTCCGCGAAATCAATGGTTTTGGTCCAAATAATGGACCACGTGATCAGAACGTCCATCGAAGAAGAAGAGGATTCCTAATACATGTTCGAGTCCCCAATAAGAAGATGAGAACTTGTGGTTCTGCAAGGTTTTGACCACTCATAATAGAAGGACATGCCCTTCTCGTCAGTTTCATGAGAACTTGTAGTCATTTCGACTACAAGTCATCCAATTTCGCTCTTAGTTTCGTTTTTAGACAACAATATGTGTTTCATCTACTATTTGATTTTTGTTTTTAGAAGTTAATGTCTGCAGGTGTTTTCATTTTATAATTTGTCTAAGAATAAATAAGTTTGATTAAGTTTTTCAGATTTTTTGTTTGATTATGTTTTGTCAATTTTTGCATGCCTTTATAGTTTGGTGTAAATAGAATTAGGTTTCATCATTTTTGATGAAACGAGAATAGGTTCCATCATTTGTTTGATGAAACCCTTTTTGGTTTCACCATTGTTTTTTTGTCACTTTTTCTCTATATTTTTTTAACAACACAGTTGATGTTGTTTTGTCTCTTGTTTATTGGTGCCCCAAATATATGATACATCATTTATGGATCTTGTTTTATAAAAATGAGACATCATATTTACTGTAGACATAAGCTTTTAAGGGAACACAAGCCAAATCGCATTTTAAATTGTTTTTTAACTTCAACTAAAATCGCATGAAACTGTAACCATTTCACAAGTACTTTAACTTCAACTAAAACTTGAATCTGCAAGAAGAAGCGTATGTCAAGGAGTATCATCATTACAATAACCATTTCAAAATTAATTTAAACTTTAACTAAACTGAATGTTAAAGAGGGCGAGCCACGACATGAGTATTATTCTATATTGTCAAGGAGTATCTTCAACGCCAACTTTGGTCTCATGTTATGCACCTTTTCTCGTATATCATCTTCACGAGACATATTTCCTTTCAAGAGGCTCTTCATATAATAGCAAACATGCGAGCCACAATCGTTCTGAAAAACCAAAATAATGTTTCAACTGTTATAAAGTGACTAGGAGAGTGTTACGATATTAGTAGCTATATGTAAAGCATTCGGTTTTCTAACTTTTTACAAGTGATGTAATGATTTTCAAGCATATTCATATGTAAACTAATAAACTTCAAAACATAGCTTACCCCATTTGTTGACAACATGAAGGGGTGTGCAGAGTGTACGGTGTTGGTTGACTAGTCTGCTCGTCTCGGGGGAGCTTTGCGTCGTGCTGTGCAAATGCTGATATTATTCGTTGTCTCATGCTTTCAGCACTTTTTCCGCATTCTTCTTCGGTGGAAGCCAAGGAGTTGTAGTGATAAAATTCTCGGTTTCAAAATCAAAAGCAAGTAGCGTCCAATGGTTTACATCTCCAATTGGTGTCAGCAACGGAACGAACAAAAACCGCACGCTATAATCCATTTTGTCGATGAAACCTTCTATTACAGCACCACATTTCTTTCCTAATGAGTGACATGTCTGAAACAAAATACCAGATAACTTGACTCCTTGATGAGTTACAAACACGCAAGTTTGATGAAACCAAACTTGGTTCCATCAAAATTAACCATATAGTCAACAACATTTTTGTTTTTCCTGACTATTTTTTTTCGCAAAAAAATTACATTAAAGAATTTTAGAGTAAACTTACATAGGCAAATGTGCTTAGAAACACACTCTGGTACTTTGGAGAACCATCTTGTTTCAACTCATTTTTTTTATGTTGTTTTGCGGCTTCAAAATATAGAACTCAATGATATCTCTGCTGCGACGTCACCTTTTCTCATCAAACTATCCATATTCTTCCCCGATATATGTAAGTGAAGATGTAAATGCTCCAGCGCCGTTGAGTTTGTTAATTTTATTTTTTAAACGCTAGTCAATGATGCATCATAAAAGGAGAAACAATGCATAACTTGGAACAAAATTTGGATGAAACCAGTCTTGGTTTCATCAGTTATTTCCCACTTACCTTTCATTGTTCTTTCTGAAAAAATTGGTCACGAGGGGTTTCTCATTTCTGTTGAGTACCTTCAAGATCTTCAAGTTATCAACTGGTTTCAACTTCACCCCCCCTGTACTTCCTGAACCTCCTTCTTATCCTTGCACTTACTAGCTATAACCTTTCTTCTTTGTTTCACGCTGGTGTTGTAATCCTGCATTTTGATAGGTGGTCCCAAATTCCTTCTGTCTTCCCTCATTCTTGTAACCATGTTACTCATCCTCTGCTCAACACTTGCGTTCTCCACTGTCCTTGCTCTTGAGTTCATGTCACGCTGCGACAGCCCTAAATCAAATCCAGGTTGTTCATTTTCTAACTTTCGAGTAAATCATTCGCCATTTTTACGGTGAGTAGTAGTATACGCTTCCAACATTTGGCTTTGACGACGAACAACTTCTCTTATTGTATTCGGATTCCATTTTCCGAATTTCATCTTCATCAATTACAAATTGAGTTTCATTGTCATCTTGCTCAATATTTATCTTTGGCGAAGTAGCTTTCTCAATTTCATATTCGACCCTTTCTGCGCCTTGATATCCTCGATAGTATTCGGAGTCAACTCGGTACCATCTCCTTCTTGTTCTTCCTCGGTCAGGCCGACGAGTAGCTTTCTCAATTTGATTCGACCTGCTCTGCCGCCTTGATATCCTCAATAGTATTCGGAGTCAACTCGGTAGCATCTCCTTCTTGTTTTGCCTCGGTCACCGGCTTTGACCAAGTAGCTTTCTCAATTTGATTTCACTCTGCCTTGATCTCCTCCATAGTATTTGGAGTCAACTCAGTACCATCTCCTTCTTGTTCTGCCTCGGTCAGCGGCTTCGACGAAGTAGCTTTCTCAATTTGATTCCACCTGCTCTGCCGCCTTGATCTCCTCCATAGTATTTGGAGTCAACTCGTCATCCATCTCCTTCTTGTTCTCGCCTCGGTCAGCCCGACAAGAAGATATGACTGCTCTCTTTGCTACTCCTTCTATTTGGTTTAACAAATTTGTAAGGTCAACATCTGAAAAGACACTATTTAGTATAACGGGATCTTCACCTTTTGCGATTCGTGTTTATGTACCGCATCTTGTGGTGTTTCTCCATGGGTTGAATCCTTTTACTCATTAAATCCTTTTAAGTTGCATCGAGAAAATCTTCAAGTTTTTTAATGACATCTTCCCATGTTTCAAAACTTGAAACCTTTTCTCCAGCAAAGAAAACCCCACCTTGTTCCATCACAAATAGTTATCATGTGGTAGCCTTTCTCCGGATGGCGAAATCTGTTTCTTGTTCTATCACGCGATCCACCATCGCTGCATCTATCATGTTAACATCCCTTGTTACCTGCAATATTAAGATATCTAAGTCATTTTTTTAATCTTCATGTGTTTGAAAACCTAATCTTTGTGAAATCTAAAGAAACAACGTGCCAATTCATCATTAACTTTAAATGATGAAACCAAATCTCTGTTTCATCAAAAAATGATGTAACCAAAATTGGTTACATCAACAAAATGATGAAACCAAATCTGTTTGCATCAAAAAAATGAGTTGAAAACAAACATCAACTTGAACTGATGAACCCAAATCTGGCGACAATAAAACAAATCTGGCAGAAACCATATATAATACCACACAAGTTTATGAAAGACTACCAATAAACTGAAATTTAAGAAAGAAGTTAGAAATTTAAATTGTCTCCTCAATTTAACTCATCCAAGTTTCTTAAATTTAAAAGTCAACAATGTTATTCATAGGCAATGAAACCATTTTTGTTTCCATCAAAAAGAATTTTCATAGCAAACAACACTCAAAGCAACCTAATAAAACTAGATCTAACATATTACCTCATTCAAACCGCCAGGTACTATTGGAACATCTGTTTGTTTTCTTTTACGTCTCAAATAAGTGCTCTGTCTTGGTTGTTGTTCCAGGTCCTCGGCATCATATTTTGCCAAGCAATGATTCTTCTTCTTGGAAAGAACATTTGTAGCATTGGTCTAAGATTTTCAATCAAGGCTCGCACAAATTGGTATTTGGGCTTTGTAGGAGTTAGCTTCACTTGCTAGAACCAATATTTTCTTCAACTTGGCACTTCATTTTCTTCTTCGGCATGAACAGGCACTTGATTTTCATTATCATCCAACGACACTTCGGGTTGAACATCGTCTTCAGAATAATTTCCACTTCATCTGAGGCTCAATAAGCGCATTTCGGTTTTTCGTCATCTTTCAAGCAAGAATGATCCCTTTCGGTGACCAATATTCTCTGCGATTACACAACAAAAATTGGTTTCGATTAAAAATTTTGATGAATCCAAACTGGTTTCATCGATTGGAAATTTTGTAGGTTGAGTGGTGGATGATTGGGTGAGTCATAATATATCTTTAACGCTACATTGCAAACATCATAAACTATACTAACCAAATTTTGTTTCATCGAGAAAAGTAAATCTTCCAAGTAAATATTTACCTCGGACAAAAGTTCTTTTTTATCGACAAGATCCTCGAAGTTAGCTAATACTTGTTGGCGAGATGTTGCTAAGGTTCCATCTAGCAAACCTCGGATACTTGTGGAACCCATCCTTTCTTTGTGCTATCTTTGTCATCTCTGCCAACCAATACTGAAAAAAGAAACAACAACAAATATTCAAATTAATCATCAAAAACATTTTAAAAATACTTTAACTTACGAATCAAAAAAAGAAATCTTAACTTACCGGTAATAAATGACGCAACCAACTACGTTTTCTACGTCTTTTTCTGTTTTTCATTATCGAATCAAGTAGATAGTCATGAAAGACTTCCGGCCAACACACCTTATTCATATCAAACACCATGTACAAGTACTTTGCTGCTAGAGTTTGCCCACATTTGTTAGGGACAAATACCAGAAACCAAAAGAAACATTACGAAAATCTTGACAAAGTCATCCACTTTGGTTTCATCCTTTGCGGCTTCAACATACAACGTTTAATATCGCCTTTCTTCGTCTTCTTATTTCCCTTAAAATACGTAGCCATGAAGACGTTCACCTTTTTGAGCGGCTCTTCATCAATGTCGTGCCTTACACATAATTCACCATTTGCAGACCAAAAATCACAAACAAAATGTTCGGGAATGGTCCATGAAGTCATTTCCCTTGATCTTGTTACTTTGAAACAATACGGACGCTTTACCGTCATGTATGTTTTCAACTGCACTTAAAATCATAACTACTGCTTTTGTTTTTGATGAGCTCTTCTTCGTTCATTACGCCATCATAGAACGGCTCAAAGAAGCGCCAGAACGGACATGATTTAAGAGCTTCCAAATGCGATTGCTTGTTTTGTATCAACGCCTTAATTTCCACTATTGACTCGCACAAATGATGCAATGAACACCTGAACGGTTCTGTCTCTCTTTTTTTACCTATTGTGAAAACAAAAGTAAACCATAAGAGAATAATAAACAAATAATAATGATGAAACCATAAGCACAAACAAAGTGATGAAACTATGCATAATTGAAAAGTGATGAAACCATAAGAAATACACTCGTAATGATGAAACCATAAGCACGAACAAAGTGATGAAACCATATAATTGAAAAGTGATGAAACCATAAGAAATACACTGTAATGATGAAACCATAAGCACGAACAAAGTGATTTAAACTGTGCATAATTGAAAAGTGATGAAACCATAAGAAATACACTTGAAAAATGATGAAACCATAATCATTTATAGGTGACGAAACCATAAGCATAATTGGGTCCACAAACAATAACTCTAGAAGTAAACCAACAACTAAAAAATGATGAAACCTAATTCTATTTCATCAAGAAAATGAAAATGAAATGTGGTTTCATCAAACATCTATTTACTCCAACAACAATAAAAATCGATTTTTGCCCGATGCCTGAATATGATGTAACTCGAATTTGGTTTCATCAAAAAAAAAAAAGAAATAAACAAGGCCGACAGCATACACAAGAAATAAACACACCCAAAATTGAAATTAGTTTTCAATTGAAACCTAAACCTAACAAATGAAACCTAAAATCAAACGAAAACCCAAAAAAAAATGACGAAACCTAAAATTAAAAGCGAAAACCCAAAAAAAACAAATGAAACCTAAACCAAAAAAATCAAGTTACATCAAATAATTGAAGAATAATGATGATATTTCTTACCTTTTTGTTTTCTTTGGTTTCGGATTTTCCTAAGCTTATCATCTTTCTTTTTCTCAGGTTGATTTTTTTTCTTCGCCATTTTTTTATTTTAGGTCGATTTTTTCTTTTTCTCGGTTGAATCTAGTTAGGTCGATTTTGCTTCAATGGTTGAAATGCGTAACCATTGAAGAAGAGATGAAGGTGAAATCGACAATCAGATATGAGTTTCTCTACGGGATGAATTTTTTTTTTTTAGATCTGATAATTTTCTGGGTTCGTTTTGAAGGAGATATTGATGAGAGCGGAGGTTTTTGTGTTTTTTGTCCGTTATGAAACGTTATAAGCAATAATGAATGGAGGTAGTTTTTGTCGGTTTTTTTTTTTTTGTTGGGGTAGTTTTGACAGTTTATGATATTTGGGGTTTTTGTGTCATAATTGTTTGGACGGGTTTTTTGTGGATGGGTTATAACCCCTTTGGGGTTATAACCCGCGCGCCGTAATTTTTAAGTGAAATTAACACAAACAAATTAAGACTATTGTATATGCTTGGAACTTTTAATCATATAAGTCTGTTATAAGAGTTTATGCCGACAATCACAACAATAGATTTATCTACCCTCTAAAAAAATGCGAGTTGCGACTTTGTCCAGTAGTGAAGACACATGCTTGATAGTAAGTAAAATTGTGTGTACGTGTGTGTTAATTTTGACATGTGTCGTTCATTTCTTATTACTATATAAAGTGAAAATCGTGCAACGTTCTTTTCTAATCGTCATGTTTTATTTTGTATAAGAAATAGCAGTTTATTTAAACACTGTAAAAGATCAACTATACAACTTCCTCAATATAACGTTGCTTGTTCCGTAATGACAGATAATTAACATTCTTCCACTACACCAAATCCAGGATTTTGTCACAGGCTATTTCTGTTACTAAAAAAATTTGTCACACATATACGCCGTTAGAGAAACGCTGTGATATTAATTGTTGTAATTTTTTGCAACGCTTTTTTCTGTGACACTTATTTGTTGAAGTCACGCTTAAAAACCGTTACTGAAAAAAACAGTAACGAATGCTCTAATTTTAGGGTGGTGACACGTGTCCTTCAGTAACAATTAATCCAACGGTTTTATTTGTTACTTTCTAATAACAACAATTAGGTTGACGACACGTGTCCCTCACTATCACATATAGAACAACAGTTATTAGTGTGACTAATTAAATAGCAACAATTCTCTTAGCGACACGTGTCACCTTTAGTTACGGTACTAGTAACACATATAAAAGTTACCTAAATTTAGCCACAACTATTTAATGGACACGTGTCTATTTTTGTCACGACCAGTGTAACATTTTAACTGTTACTTTCATTTATAACAACACTCTATGTTGACACGTGTACCCTTTTGTCACAATTTCTTGTCACAGTTAACCGTGACAATTTTCTAAATCACAAATAAAAAAAATATGGATTAGCCCGGGTCATTTGATGGACCTGGGCTTCCCATTTACAGGCTTGCAATACAATCTATTTTTGAGAAAACGGCCTTCTTCGTTCATCCATGTGCTGCTTTTATTGCATGGCGTCTTTCCTTGTTTAAGCACTTAAGCAGTTCCGGATCTTCAGCTTCACTTGGACTATCCTCATCGTCTTGGACTTATCCTCATCATCCTCCTCTTCCTCCTGAAACAAATTAAACAGTGTCAATGCTTTGGGTTGGTGTACCGACTATTCTAGTACGACCAATTTCAAGTTGCTATAGAAATACAAGTAACCAGGCATCTTACATTTTGTATCATATGTTCCTAATTTTCAAAAGTTCTCTTTTACTTTTCATTCGCATAAGTTTTCTATGCTAACTTAAAACTATAATAAAGCATTCCTAATTTTCGAAAGTTCTCTTTTACTTTTCATTCGCATAAGTTTTCTATGCTAACTTAAAACTATAATAAAGCAAATACCTCCGATTTGGGATCTTCAGTACAAGGTTCAATAGGAGTATCCTCATTGTATTTCTTCGTCTTCCTGAAACAAGTTAAACACGGCGTCAATGCTTTTGGTTTGCATCACAACAAATGAAACAGATTGCTGAAAAATAAAACCAAGTTGCCATAAAAATAAAACTGTAACTTTTACATGAAACAACCAGGCCTCTTACTCGTTTCATTTTGGCTGAATTTCAAAAGCCCTTTATTTTTCATTTTTGTTAGCTTAAAACTATACTAAGCAAAAGTGTATATAGCTCCACTCTACAATATGTACAATAATATAGTTAAACATACAAAGAGCTTTAGCACACAAAACATATCAATGTCATCATCTAGGAGCTGTAGCAACCAAAATTATTAATCATTATTAATCATTTGGTAGAGATCTTATGTGGCCTACCAAGTGCAAAGAATCCAAATTATTGACGTTAGGCATCCTTCATCGTCAGAATTTATTTCTTCATTCATTTCACCTTCCATAAACTGCATCACACAAAGAGAGATGAGTGATGAAGGCATCTTAATCCAACAGAAAATATGGATGGGCGGTAGCATAGCCATAAAATATGAACAATGATACCATGTGACATTTCGAGTAAAACCACACATTTTAAACTAAAGCTTGAACAAAATATTTTATGATAATAGAATACCAACTCAATATGCACCGCATATTTAATGTAATTAAACAACATCTTACAGTCACAACCAAGATCTCATCTTCACTATATTGATATTTACAACCAAAAGAGATTGCAGGAAACTTTTGTCTTCTCAAACCAAGTATTAGTTCAAGATAAAGATCATCCACATTAAAGTTGAAATATATCGATAAAAAAACAAGCAAACAAACAAACAAAGCCCCAAGAATATACTGCAACTCAGATGTTCATGGTGAGGACAACCAGGTCAGGGACTCAGAGGCTTAGGATTTGAGTGAACATGGCAGTGGGGTCTTACAGAAATCAACTCTACCACAAAGGGGTAAAATGCAGATTCAAACACAAGGAAAAACATAGTTGGTTTGTCCTACAACACATAGTACTACAAATGGCCACCTTAATCAGCACCTGAATATGACAAAATTTGATGCTTTCTGCATATAAGAAAGCAAAGTTTTGAATTTCTTTTAACTAAAACCATTGATGGATTAGCATCACAAATACATTTTTGCATTCAAGCTAAAGTAAGAGTTGCAACTGCTTTACACTGTACCTTTTCGATAGCTTCATTGTCCTTCTTTGTAAACCCACTGGCAGCAAGTTGTTTTCCAGGGAATCAACAGGTTTTATCATAGAAGCAAAGGTAGGCCTTTAGTTTTATTCTTCATCAAGGTTGAATCTGAAAAAGGATGCAATCATTAACATGCAGAACAAATATTAAGATTTCAAAATCGGGAAGGAAGGAGTTGTAATGAGATTTAAGTTACAATTATTCCAGGGCACAGGAAAATAAGTAAGTCCAGCATACAAACAAGATCAGAAAAACCAATAAAGGGAGAAAGTTATTAGCACCAAATTGGTTGTGCATAAACCATGAAATATCAATATCCCAGGTTTGTTAAGTATTTGATCTAACGATACTTTAAAAAATACTGAGCAAGTCGACTACTGACCTTCTGCGGAAAAACTTGTATATGTATTCAACATCACGATCGAAGTACCTGAAAAAACAGGACAGTAGTGAGTAACTCACAGAGATTAACCCAAGTATACATGAATGACATTACAAAAACTGTTAATTGAAATTATACAAGGGTGTCAACAAGAAATTTGAAGTATCACGACATACATTTCAGCATTGCGATGATTAACAGACACCATTTGAAGAAAATCAATCATGGTAACCTTCTCGTCATCATTAATCTACAATTTACACAAAATAAAACGGAATAAATATAGCACAACAAGCCATAGTGCGAAATTTTACATCTAACAAAGCACCTGAAACAATAGGAATACTGCAGAAGTTAATAGAATCCAAAAGCAAAATCTAAGAATAGTCGCAGTCTTCAGCTTCAGAATGCCCGAGATACACATAAAGTATCTACAGGGTCTGAAGTACTTACCATTATGTTGAATTCATTAAAATCACAATGCAGTTACACATCAAATTATCTACAGGGTCAACAGAATGCATTATGTTGAATTCATTAAAATCACAATGCATTTACATGATCAAATTTGATTTGAAGTTTAAATGGTAACCACAAATCAATAAGGACTGAACTCAAACTTACATATAATTAGACAGAGAATTAAAGGCTGAGGATTGACACCTAGGTTGTTCCCTTATTGGTTCATCAAATCAGAAATCAATAAGGTGTGAAACTCCATCTCTTTCTGAAGAACCAAAGGCTCATTCTTCTCACTTCCGTTCTTTACAAAATCAATAACTTCATGGATCTATCAGATAAACAAGAAAATCCAGATTAACTCAACACCAACCCCACAAATCTCATATCTATGAGATTCAATTAAGAAAAAACAAAACAGCACCCAAACGTAAAAGAGCCCCGTCAATCTTAAACCTAAATAACTTCGTCTACTTATAAATCCCATATAAAATTAAAAGCAAACAAAATTAAACCCTATCAAATTAATAGAAACATATGTGAAGATGTACATAAATCAAACTCAGGACTAAAATTCTTAAAAATATAGAGATTAGGTTTAAAATGAGTTACCGAAAATTGTATTTTCCTTCTGAAATATGGGTTTTGATTATGAGATGAGTTCAAGAGATCTCAGAAATCAGATTGAGTTTAAACCCTATCTGAGAACAGAAAAAAAAGATAAAATAAAATTGCTTAAGCTCAATCTTATAAAAATCCATCTCACAAATCAGACTAAGTTCAACAGATCTCATAAATTGGGTTTGCTTTCAGATAATAATTCTTTTGATTTGGACAGATTGAGTTCGATTTCAATAGATTTCTAAGAGAAGAAAATAGGAAGGAGAAGTATCAGGAAAAATAAAAAGTGAGAGGGTGAGAAAAAAAGCAAATCTATAGGTATTCGTTGCTGAAAAGAATGAGGTAGGAATAACTTTTCGATTCAAGTGAAGCAAAAGGAAAATTATAACAAAGATTTTTGGTTCTGGGATGAGGGATTACAGTGGTGGTATCGGGTGATTGAGTGAAGGTGGCTGTGGATGTGTTCGTAATAACTTAGGGTCATTTTTTTTCGCTTCAGAGAAACTGTAAAAATTGGGGGGAGGGAGGGATGCGAAAATAAAAGAATGAGGTAAGAGAAGATGAATTTGGGTTTTGATAGAAGTGTTTGACGGTTGAGATTAATCTAAAATGCTAGCATAAGGATCGCCAAAATTATCGGACGGCTGATGTTTGGTTCCGGGTATTCATACGATCCACCCTAGTGTGTGAGAAGTTTGTGTTTCTTTGCCAAATTGTGTTTCTTTGCTAAACTTAATTCGCGCATTCGGCATATTTAGAACCTTCATTGTGACTAAGTATATAAATATGTGTCGTGTATATTTTAGTCCAAGTCTAGATGTGAATATCCATTGTAGTAGATTTCGAGCCATGTAGGTGGTAGAAGCGATTTCGATCCAGAATGATAGATTTTGAATTGTTGCTTTGATTTTCGATTTGTCACATAGGTTATGAAGTATCATTTGGTTTACGATGGTAGATTGAGAGCCCGAGTTCAACTAATCCCTGAGGTAGTGAAGTATATTTGTCTTACATTGGTTCAGATGAACTGAAGATGAAATATATCATATTTGAACATCACAGGTTCAAATATTACTAGAGTTAGACCTGAGTTTCTCGTTCGGATGAATTGAAGATGAAATATATCAGAATTAAACATCACAGGTTCAGAGATTACTAGAGTTAGACCGAAGTTTCTCGTTCGGTTGAACTGAAGACTAAATATGTCAGAATTCAACATCACAGGTTCAAAGATTACTAGAGTTAGACCCAAATTTCTCGTTCGGATGAATTGGAGACGAAATATATCAGAATTTTACATCACAAGTTCAAAAATTACTAGAGTTAGACACGAGTTTCTCGTTCGGATGAACGGAGACTAAATATATCGAAATTGAACATCACAGTTCAAAGATTACAAGAGTTAGACTGAAGTTTTCTCGTTCGGATGAACTCGAAGACGAAATATATCGTAATTAAACATCACAGTTCAAAGATTTCTAGAGTTAGACATGAGTTTCTCGTTCGGATGAACTGAAGACGGAATATATCAGAATTAAACATCACATGTTCAAAGATTCCTAGAGTTAGACCTGAGTTTCTCGTTCGGATGAACTGAAGACGGAATATATCAGAATTAAACATCACAGGTTCAAAGATTCCTAGAGTTAGACCTGAGTTCCTCGTTTCGGATGAATCAAGACGAAATATATCGAAATGAAACATCACAGTTCAAAGATTCCTAGAGTTAGACTCGAGTTTCTCGTTCGGATGAATCAGATGAAATATATCGAAATTAAACATCACGAGTTCGAAGATTACTATAGTTAGACCGAAATTTCTCGTTCGGATGAACTGAAGACGAAATATATCATAATTCAACATCACAGGTTCAAAGATTATTAGAGTTAGACCCGAGTTTCTCGTTCGGATAAATTGGAGACGAAATATATCATAATTGAACATCACAAGTTCAAAGATTATGGAGTTAGACCTGAGTTTCTCGTTTGGTTGAATCAAAACAAAATATATTAGAATTGAACATTACAAACTTCAAAGATTACTTGGAGTTAGACAAGAGTTTCTCGTTCGGATGAACTGAAGACGAAATATATCAGAATATAACATCATAAGTTCAAAAATTAATAGAGTTAGACCTGAGTTTCTCGTTTGTATGCGTACCAGGATCCGAGATCGAAACCTGGCCGCGAGTTGACTACTCTAAGTCAGAAATTCGGTAAGAACGACTAATCCATCCATTTACAGGTAAGATTCCTTCGAGATATTCTATGAAACCTAAAAAAACCCTATTTCTGCATATTGTATGCGTACAAGGATCCGAGATCGAAACCTGGCCGCGAGTTGACTACTATAAGTCAGAAATTCGGTAAGAACGACGAAACCATCCAGGTTCGAAGATTATTAAAGTTAAACCTGAGTTTCTCATTCGGGTGAACTGAAGAAGAAATATATCAGATTCGAAAACATCTCAGGTTAAGATTACTAAAGTTAGACCTGAGTTTCTAATTCAGTGAATCGGAGAAGAAATATATCAGATTCGAAAACATCCCAGGTTAAGAATACTAAAGTTAGACCTGAGTTTCTCATTCAGGTGAACTGGAGAAGAAATTTATCATATTTGAACATCCCGAGTTCAAAGATTACCATAGTTAGAACTGAGTTTTCAGATTCGGATGAACATCAGTTACTAGAGTTAGAAACTCAGGTCTAACTCTAGTAACTGTAATATCAGAATTGAACATCACGGGTTCAAAGATTACTAGAGTGAAAATGACAAGACTACCCTTATTGGAAATAAGTAAAGTAATATTACAGATTAAGAAAATGACCATATTACCCTTATCGGATATAAGTGAAATAAATAGTACAAACAATGAAAATGACCATATTACCCTTACTAGAAATTAGTGCAATAAATATCATGGATATAGTGAAAATGACCGGACTACCCTTATCGGAAATAAGTGAAATAAATATTACAGATTGGAAAAATGACCATATTACTCTTACTAGAAATAAGTGCACTAAATATCACACAGACAGTGAAAATGACCATATTACCCTTACTAGGAATTAGTGCAATAAATATCATGGGGATAGTGAAAATGACCATACTACCCTTATCGGAAATAAGTGAAATAAATATTACAGATTGTGTAAATGACCATATTACCCTTACTAGAAATAAGTGCAATAAATATCACAGACAAAGAAAATGACCATATTACCCTTACTAGGAATTAGTGCAATAAATATCATGGAGACAGCTTAAAATGACCATACTAACCTTATCGGAAATAAGTAAAATAAATATTATAAAAAGCTAAAAATGAAAATGACTATTTTACCCTTTACTGGAAGTAAGTGGAATAAATATTTTGGAGATCAGAAAAATGACCAGACCACCCCTTATCGGATGAGTAAAGTAATTATTACAGTCTGCTAAAATGGCCATTTTACCCTTAGGGAAATAAGTGCAATAAATGTTATGGAGACTGTCAAAATGACCAAACTACCCTTATTCGAAATAAGTGCAATAAATATCACACTGACGGTGAAAATTACCATACTACCCTTACTGGAAATAAGTGCAATAAATATTATGGAGACTGTGAAAATGACCAGACCACCTTTTTCGAATATGAGTAAAGTAAGTAGTACAGTATGTGAAAATGACCATTTTACCCTTAGGGGAAATAAATGCAATAAATGTTATGGATATTGTGAAAATGATCATACTACACTTATCGGAAATAAGTAAAGTAAATATCAATACGGTGAAAATGACTAAATTACCCTTACTAAAAATTAGTGCAATAAATAAATGGTGACAAAGAAAATGACCAGACTACCCTTATCGGAAATAAGTTAAGTAAATATTATAGACTGTGAAAATGACCATTTTACCCTTATCGCAGTCTCCATTACATTTTTTAACCTTATTTCCTGTAAGGGTAAAATGGTCATTTTCACAGACTATAATGTTTACTTGACTTATTTCTTATAAGGTTAGTCTGGTCATTTTGACAGTATCCATAATGTTTAATGCACTAATTTCCAGTAAGAGTAATATGGTCATTTTCACAGTCTGAAATATTTACGTTACTTATTTCCGATAAGGTAGTTTGGTCATTTTCACAGTCTCCATAATATTTATTGCATATGTTTCCAATAAGGGTAAAGTGGTCATTTTCATAGTCTGAAATATTATTTTACTTATTTTTTGATAAGGGTAGTTTGGTAATTTTCATAGTATCCATGATATTTATTGCACTTATTTCCAGTAAGGGTAATATGGTCATTTTCAGTCTGTAATATTTACTTTACTTATTTTTGATAAGGGTAGTTTGGTCATTTTTATAGACTCCATGATATTTATTGTATTTATTTAATATGGTCATTTTTCACAGTCTGTAATATTTACTTTACTTATTTCTGATAAGGGTAGTCTGGTTATTTTCATAGTCTCCAGAATATTTATTACACTTATTTCCAGTAAGGGCAGTATGGTTATTTTCACTTTCTATAGTATTCACTTTA
Source organism: Papaver armeniacum (assembly GCA_023531295.1). Lineage (NCBI taxonomy): Eukaryota > Viridiplantae > Streptophyta > Magnoliopsida > Ranunculales > Papaveraceae > Papaver > Papaver armeniacum. The sequence goes on along the minus strand of JAJJWW010014737.1, from coordinate 72,199 downwards.
CTTATTTCTTATAAGGATAGTCTGCTCATTTTGACAGTCTCCATAATATTTATTACACTAATTTCCATTAAGGGTAATATGGTCATTTTCATAGTTTGTAATATTTACTTTACTTATTTCCGATAAGTGTAGTTTGGTCATTTGCACAGTCTCTATTACATTTATTAACCTTATTTTCAGTAAGGGTAAAATGGTCATTTTCACATACTATAATATTTACTCGACTTATTTTTGATAAGGGCAGTTTGGTCATTTTATAGTCTCCCTGATGTTTATTGCATTAATTTCTAGTAAGGGTAATATGGTCATTTTCACAGTCTGAAATATTAACTTTTACTTATTTTTAATAAGGGTAGTCTGGTCATTTTCACACTCTAAATAATATTTATTGCACTAATTTCAAGTAAGGGTAATATGGTCATTTTCACAATCAGAATATTTACTTTACTTATTTCCAATAAGGGTAGTCTGGTCATTTTCCCTGTCTCCATAATATTTATTGCATATGTTTCTAATAAGGGTAAAGTGGTCATTTTCATAGTCTGTAATATTATTTTACTTATTTTTTGATAAGGGTAGTTTGGTAATTTTCATAGTCTCCATGATATTTATTGCACTTATTTCCAGTAAGGGTAATATGGTCATTTTCAGTTTGTAATATTTACTTAACTTATTTTTGATAAGGGTAGTTTGGTCATTTTCATTGTCTCCATGATATTTATTGCATGTATATCCAGTAAGGGTAAAGTGGTCATTTTCACAGTCTGTAATATTATTTTATTTATTTTTTGATAAGGGTAGTCTGGTAATTTTCATAGTCTCCATGATATTTATTGCACTTATTTCCAGTAAGGGTAATATGGTCATTTTCAGTCTGTAATATTTACTTTACTTATTTTTGATTAGGGTAGTTTGGTCATTTTCATAGTCTCTATGATATTTATTGCACTTATTTCTTGTAAGTGTAATATAGTCATTTTCATAGTCTCCATGATATTTATCAGCACTTATTTCTAGTAAGAAGGGTAATATGGTCTTTTTTCACGTAAGAAGGGTAATATGGTCGTTTTCAAAATGTGTAATATTTCCTTTACTTATTTCCGATAAGGGTAGTTTGGTCATTTCCACAGTCTCCATTATTTCTAGTAAGGGTAATATCGTCTTTTTCACAGTAAGGGTAATATGGTCGTTTTCAAAATGTGTAATATTTCCTTTACTTATTTCCGATAAGGGTAGTTTGGTCATTTCCACAGTCTCCATTATTTCTAGTAAGGGTAAGATGGTCATTTTCACTATGGTAATATTTTCTTTATTTATTTCTTATAAGGGTTGTATGGTTATTTTCATAGTCTGTAATATTTACTTTACTTATTTCCGATAAGGGTAGTCTGGTCATTTTCACAGTTACCACAATATTTATTACACTAATTTCATTAAGGGTAATATGGTCATTTTCACAGTATGTAATATTTACTTCACTTATTTCGATAAGGGTAGTCTGGTCATTTTCACAGTCTGCATAATATTTTGTTGCACTTTTTTCCATTAAGGGTAATATGGTCATTTTAACAGTCTGTAATATTTACTTTACTTATTTCCGATAAGGGGTAGTCTGGTCATTTTCATAATCTTCATAATTTTTATTGCAGTTATTCCGATAAGGGTATATGGTAATTTTCACCGTCTTCGGAAGAAGCAGATATGTCAAAGTCAAATTTCTATAAAGTCATGACTTGTTGACTTGGTCTTGATCATGTTTTCTAATATTAAGAAAATTAAAAAGAAAAAGAAAAATATATTTTGATTTATAGAAATGAAATATAATTGTTAGTTTGTACAAATGTGGGAAAATTAGTGACAAGTAAAATTCAAAGTGTTATAATTTTGGGGTTGTTTTAGATGTTGTTAAATATTTGGGTGGAATCATCACTTTGATTTATAATTGTGATTGTCTGTAAAATTGTCAACAAATATTATTGTGACTAATAAAAGAATTTAATATTCCTAATTATTATCACGAATACAAAATTTAATAACAGTTATAACTGTTGTAGGACTTATCACAGATGTATCTGTGACTGAAAAATAAACTGTGACAGGTTGCACTGTTACAAAATCCTGGTTTTGGTGTAGTGTTCACTATTGCTCACAAACGCACACAATCATTGAACTACCCATTATCATCATTTCTTCTGCCAGGGGCGGAGCTAAGAATTTAATTATGAAAAGTAATAAAAAATTAGGGTGAGCAAGATGGTAAAAATGGTAGTTTTAGCGCATACATTATATAAAAAAATGGATGTGTAAATTCAACATGCCCACCACTGCATTTTAGGCAACCACCTATCCTTTTCATGGGTTGGTTACGGCTCGATCTTCTACCACCACTAAGTATCGTTATCGCCTCCTCCACCCCCACTAACATCACCACCACTACCGCCAACACCCCATCAAAGACAACCACCATAAATTTTCATTGATATGTTTAATAATTAGCAAATTTATTATTTATTAATATATACATACATATATATTTATCTATTTATTTGGATGATTAATAGCACAATGAGAAATTAATAAACAAATTTATTATGAGATATTTATTTGGATAATTAATGACATTATGAGAAATTAATAAAAATTTATTATGAAAAGATTAGTGGAACATTAATACTATAAGCAAATTTAGACCGTTGGACTTATTTTAACTTTCGATCCAAGACATCACTTGTGGAAACACCCATATCCATGGATTTAGCTTTCCCAAAAATGAATTCTGACCGCTCTTTATCTAGGCTAAGTTGTCCATGGATTTAACAAATTTATTATCTATTTAATGAAAGTATTTACAATGAAAAGTTTCTAATGAGAAAATAATAAAAAATTTAATGAAAGTATATCTATTAAGATAATTATAAGACATTTATAGTGGGAGATTATTAAAATATTCATTACAAAAAGTTACTAATGCAATAATGATGTAAAATACATATTTATTAAGAGGACACTTAATGATGAAAATATAAGTAAATTATTCATTATGAGAGATTAATGAAACACTAATTAATAAAACACTCATAATGATTAATTTTAGTGGAAGAAGTAAGTAGTGATAATTATAAAAAATACACATTTATTAGATTAATTAAGAGGACATTTAATAATGAAAATTTAATAATTAATTATGAGATATTAATGAGACACTAATTAATAAAACACTCATAATGATTAATCAGAATTAGAGCAAACCACAACCATGGATTTAGCTTTCCCCAGAATGCATCCTGACCGCTCTTTATTTAGGCTAAGTGGTCCATGCTATGCTTTATAAGGGAGATCTTGTCTGTTTTTGTATAGAATATTTATTCCAAATCCTCACGAAAATCTAGGAATCTCTTTCATTCCTTTATTAAGTTCTTCCCTCTCTTTCCCTTGATTGAATCACTAGAAGATGATTTGAACAGTAATGAAAGTCTCCTGATTTTGGACAAAATATGAAACAAAGAAGCAGCAAGAAGCCTTTAGCTTAGTATATCTGATCAAGCTATCCATCCATGATTCATAACACCTCAGTAGAGGTTTGTTTGCTGACAATGGTGATCGAGCAGGCCTAAATCCACCCAATACAGCCACAATCATAGCATTAATCACCCTTTGAGGACCTCTGAATATCAGGTTTCGGTTTTCTTTTGCTGGTGCTCTATAATCACCACAATCATAGAAGTCTTGCCTCAATTTTCCATGTCTTCTTCTCTTTTAGTTTGATGTTTGAGAATCTCATCTAACTCGCTAGATCGATAATCAGAAAGAAATTGTATTCCATTAGATTTTGAATGATCATAACTAACAAAACAACAGTTGGTTACTAATTTATAGTTCACAATTTCGCAAACCAATGGTCGATACAAAATGAGAAAAAGAAAAGAATTAAGAGTTGGAAAATTGAATTTAAGAGATACAGAAGAAGAAAATTGTCAAATCTATCGTCTAACTTATGTTTTCATTTTCAATTTGATTCATAGAAAGGCATTAGAGGCAGAGAAAGTAAGACCGGAGTAGAGAAAAAAAAAAAAAAAAAAAAATTGGGAATTAAAATTTATTACTCCTAAGTAAGAAAATGGAATTTCAGAATAATTCAAAACCCAGTTTGTATTCGGCGAATAGCGTGGGGAGGAATGTGCACCCCGGTTAACTAGGGGGTGCACATAGTCGGACTCTGAGGCCGGTTTTTCTTGGTTTTGCAAATTTGGAGCGCTGGTCCAGACTTTTGGATCACAAAGCCGGTGAGGAATGTAGACGTCCGGGTTAAACAAATTTATCTTAATTTACAGGGTAAACTTTGGATCACGGTACACATTTTTAAATGGAAATGTATATTACTAAAAATATTTTGAATCGCATTTTGACACCAAGACAATTGTTAATTGGCCGACTTAAAGGGAGGCCTTCTATGTGATGATAAATCTGCACTTTGTCAGTCACAAAGTTTGTGCAGGAAAAATAAAATCAGTTTCCAATTTCATGAATTGGAGATTCAAATAGTTATAATCAAACAAATTGACCATACATTCCATTCACATACAATAAAACAAATAGATTTCCTGTTAACACTTTTTAAAAAAGCTCATTAAATCGATCGTATGATTCGGCCTCGATGAACTCAAAAATATGAACTTTCTAAGTCAAGAAGACGAACAAAGTTCGGACTTCGGGTAAACCCATACCCATCAAAAGAAAAAAAACAAAGCAATAGTGAAGAACAAAGCAAACCCATACCCTGAATCTTTTCAATTAAGATCGACTTCTTCCTAATACAATGATTAACGTTCACCAATTTTAAAAAATTGATCAATTACAACAATGAGTTGCAGATTTACATTACCGTGAATCGGGTGTAGAAGATGAACAAAAAAGTTACGTAATCAATTAACGTGGAAAATGAAATGAAACTTACCTTACAATTCAGATGAACATAGATTCAACACTAAAATAACAAAGATCAACACGACCACCATTAAAAATTTATTAGATGCAGATAAAAACTTCTGTCGAAATTTATTGTCTTCACTTAATACCTTGTTGTTTAGCTTATTATAAAATAATTAAGACCAAACTCCATTTAAGATTTGACCGATTTATGGTTTCTATTGTTTTTGTGGCTAAAGAAAAAGAAATGAGCTTCGCCTTTGAACTGAGAGAAAAAAACGGAGAGAAAAAACGGAGGCAGATGAAGTTGTACAGGGTTTTTCTTTAGGGATTGTATAAGAAGAATATCATGACGAAAATGCCCTTGGTTCCTTGCGAACAACTCGTGTCGCCAAAGTTGCATGCAGCTAGGTGCCAGTTACGTAAAGAAACTTAGCTTTATTTTCATTATTTTTTATTGATTCATTGTTAAAAAATGAAATAAAAGAAGGAAAATCTTATTGATACGAAGATCCGACGAAATTCAAACTCAAGTGAGGAGGATGTGAGATTTTTTATTTTGTGTCAATCCCATTTTTTGTCATCAGTTTTCCAAAACAAACTTCAATTTGTTCGGAAAGATAATCTAGCTGGAATTGGTTTGGAGTAGATGTAGATGAATAAGATAAAGTATTTTGGATTTCCTGGTCGGCCTCCCCACCGCATTGCGGTCATCTAGTTATTACACTATATAACGAATTTGGGACAAATGTGGAAGATTTTGAGCTAGGAAACAAGATAGAATTGGGTTGCAATGTGGAATTTCAGAGTCAGGATATTTGACCCCGAAAGCTCAGTTTGATGCCCATTTTAGGCTAATAAGCAAATTTTGATTGACACGACCATGCCTGTGTGCCGATTTAATTACGCCTGGTTGTATTTGAGTCAATTTATATATCTTCGATCTCGAAGTAAATTTTCATTTTTTTCGCAACGAAATAAAGAAAAATGGAAGAAAGAAAGAGGTTGTTTAAGCGGTTACACATCATCAACAGAACAAAAGATGCTAGAAAACTATAACAACCAACGCCACATATGCACTTTAACCGAGCGCAGCCCTGTGCTCAGCCCAGATAATTTCTCTATCTTCTGGAGTAGAACGCCCACTCTTCATATCGTCCAATATTTTATCTTGTTTCATGAGAGTTTCCAACTTCTTATCAAAATCCTTCTTTAAAATTTTCTGACCCACCTTAAAGGTGGGCGACCTTGCCAAATAATCAGCAGCACTATTTTCAAAGGGGGTAACATCACAAATAAACATATTATTTGTAACAGTGAACACTTTCAACTGCTTCGCTATTCTCTTCACACCTTCTGTAAATTGCTCGGTTTCAGGTTGCCTATCCGCACTAACAACATTAACAGCATATATAGAATTGCTATAAATATATATCACAATTTCTTTTCCTTGAGTAGCTTCTTTGTGATTGTCAACATAGTCCTTGGCAAGTTCTGCAGCTATCAACATCCCCTCCATGTGGGTATGCAACTGGGGAACTCGTCTACTTGTGCTTTTCTTAACAACACCGAACAAAGCAGTTTTAGAAGGGTCTTTCAGAAGAATCCCAAACCTGGGATATCTGTTACGCTTAAAATATGTGTCGACATAAACATGGTATATAATCCTTTCCTCATACTCCTCCTCCTTCTCTTTACTCCAAATTTGTCTAATTTCGGTGTAGGCATCATCCATTGTATCCCACCATGTTCCAGGTTCACTAAGACGAGCATCATCATTCTGATCTTCAAATCCATCATCATCTTGACCATCGTCAGATTCAACATCTGTGTCCCCATGTAGTTTGATATTCTTTTCTATGTAATATTTTACACACTTAGAAGTAGTGCGTACGACAGATTCAAGTAGCAGAGGAAATTCAGACATCGATTTTCTTTTCTATATCACATGGTTTAGACTTGGATGTAACTTCATCTCCTCCTCTAGAAGAAGCCGGTTCATATTTGGTAAACCTAGATTTATATGTAAATGATTCAGAGATGGTACTCTCTCTGAAAACATCATCAATAGTTTTAATCAGTTCCTTCCAGCCACCATACGGAAGACGTATATCAACACAAGAATGACTGCTTACCTGTGAAATTAGAATGAAATTCTGGTTTCTAACTGCTCCATTCACCAACTCCACAGTGACATTATTTCCTTTATACTTTGCTCGGGGACAAGGAGATGAATAAGCTTCGACCATCTGGCTTCTCAAAAAATCCAATTCCTCGAAACTAGCCCAAATTGATTCAAGAAACCCCCTGGTGTATTCTCTGATGAGAACAAAACCCTTTTTAGAACCATAACCCTCTGTAAAAGTAAGAATTTGAGACCCAATACAGACAGAGAAACCCTTCTTCGAACCAACTTCGTCACGATAACCAATTGGTGATACTGATTTGCTTTGTTTCTTACGAGTTACCAACTTCCAGCCCGGTTCTTCACCTTCCTCGACCTGATTGCCTACATAACTGGCCTGCGTACTTGAACCACCACCTACAGACGCCATTAACGAAACCCTAGACAATGACTCGACTCAGTTTCAGTCGCCCGATTTACAGACGCTCTCTCTCCTCGATATTTCTGGAAGGGATCAAGTAAATTTTCATTCACATGATCCGTTTGAGTCAGGCTCTACTTATTTTGTGCCTCGGAAAATTTTAAGTTACTAGACGAATCTTGAATTGTAAGGTTATTTTTACGTCAACAAGAAAATAGTACTGGCAAATTTTGGATTTAAAAAAATGACAAAAGTTCACATGTTCGGCCTCGCCCAGATTCAACATCAATTTAGAAAATTTTGGTTCACGAGGAAAATATTGGATCCTAACCACGGATTTTGATTCACAAGGTAGGCCCTTCAAAAAAAAAAAAAAAAAAATTCACAAGGTAGGTTTTGTAAGAACGATTTTTGGGGACCATCAATATTTTGAGGGGACCGTGATTTGATTAGGCCACCTTCCTATAATTATAAGGGGTGACCTAAAAGGTGGAGATGACTAAATTACCCTTTTTATTAATTGATTAAATAAATAAAAAAATAAATTAATTAGTTTTCTAAATTTTATTTTTTTCTTTTATTTTTTTTTTCAATTATTGTATTTTTTTTTTTAATTTCACCTTTCACAGGTGAAGGGATTCGCTCTTTCGTCCCTGGGAAAGCCATTGCTAATGCGGTCTCTCGAAAACATGCTAAGTACTTGGACAAGTGTGTTTCACATGGCCATGGTTTGGGTGTCCTAGCTTTCACTACTTTAGGAGAATTGGGTGAGGAAACTTTATGTTTTTTTAAGCGTTTGAAAAATTGTTTAGTCAGTAAAGACGCTAGTAGTGGTATTGGTAGTTTTATTTTTCATAGATTAGGCATTGCTATCCAAAAGGGTGTTGGAACCCAGCTTGTTGCTAGGTTACCAACCAGAAGCTTTGTTTAATTACTTTTTACTTTTATCTTGTATGTGGTTCGGCTAGGGAAAAAATAATAAATCTAGTCGAACTTGAAGTTCGGTTAAGAGAAAATATATAAAAGTTTTTTTTGATAAGAGTTCGGTTAAGTGAAAAATTTCTAAAACTTTTGCGAACGCACCGAACTGAAAGTTCGGTTTGCAATGATTTTTATCAATATAACCGAACCCTGTTCAGTGTATTTTCAGATAGGAGTTCGGTTAAGTGAAGAATTTCTAAAAAATTGCGAACGGACCGAACTCAAAGTTCGGTTCGCAAAGATTTTTATGAATATAACCGAACCCTGTCCGGTGTATTTTCAAATAGGAGTTCGGTTAAGTAAAAAATTTCTAAAAAAATTGCGAACAGACAGAACTCAAAGTTCGGTTAGGTACAAAATTTTTAAAACTTTTGTGAACGCCTACTGCTGCCAACAATTTCTGCGGTCTCTCAGGAATCTCAACTTATGCAACTTGCTGCCATTCCAGCGTTTTCAGCTGAAAAATACAGTCGTTTGCTTGCCCTCATCAACTCTCCAGGCGAGGATACATCAATTGAACCTCGCGTGAATTTTGCCGGTAAGTTTTTTATACTTTCTTTTCTGAACCATGGTTTGTTGACAGTGGTGCTACTCACCACATATGCAATTCATTATCATATTTTACTTCGTATACTCCTGTTAATACTCTAATTCAAAATGCAATTGCCTGATGGCACATTCTCTACAAGAAAAACACATTGGTGAAGTTTCCTTCACCAACTCAAATTATCCAATGTTTATCACATACCTAACTTTAAATTCAATCTTCTCTCTCGTGAGTCAATTGACTCGTTCTTTGAATTGTGTTGTCATTCTCACACGCAATGCCTTTGCTTTTTCGGGACCTACTCACGAACAAAGTGATTGGTCGGGGTAATCTAAGTGGGGTCTTTATCAGCCTCAGTCTCCGCATCTCCAGCAACATCGACAAAGCTTTTTTCAATAAGACTGACATTCGACATTTGGCACCTCGGCTGCCTAGGACACTCTAGTTTAGAACGTTTCAAATTTTTATGTAGTTTGCATGATTATATTCAATCTAATTTTTCCAGTTCTTACGATGTATGCCCTATCACAAAGCAGACTCGTTTATCATTTAATAAAAATAGAATTTCTTCTACTCAGTGTTTTGAACTTATACATTGTGACATATGGGGTCCCTTTTTCACAACATCTCATCAAAAGTGCAAAATATTTTCTCACTATTGTTGATGATTTCTCTCGATGCACTTGGGTATATCTTATGCACACCAAGGGAGAAACTTGCAAGTTTATCAAATTTTTTCACGCCATGTTGCTACTCAGTATTCTCAGAAACTCGCACTATCTCTACTGGTAATTTTTTACCTTATTTACCAGTCCTACGACGTATTCAATCGGATAATGGATCCGAATTTTTATCTAATGAATTCCAGACTTGGATTAATGATAATGAAATTCATCATCAAGAAGCTGTGTTCATACTCCTCAGCAGAATGGGATAGTCGAACGAAAACATCGACATTTGCTAATCGTGGCAAGAGCACTTCGTTTTCAGGCAAATTTGCCAATCATCTACCGGGGTGAATGTGTTTTAACGGCAGCTTATCTTATCAACAAGATGCCCACTCCGGTCCGCTCTAAATGATCCCCTCATGAAGTTCTCCTAGGTGTATCACCTAATTATCGTAATCTTCGAGTTTTCGGCTGCCTATGTTATGCTACAAACACTAAAATTATGAACAAATTCGATCCTCGGGCTAAACCAGGTGTGTTTCTTGGCTATCCATATAATCATAAAGGTTTTATCATATTGGACCTTGATACAAAATATACATATGTTTCTCGTGATGTTATATTTCACGAACATGTTTTTCCTTTTACATATGCCAAGGTTTCTACTACAGATTTTTTCCAACCTGCGGCTCAAGTGGAATATTTTTTTGATGATACTCCTACTTCTTTTTCACAGTTGCCAGTAGCTCAACCTATGGCAAATCCTCCTATGGAACATTTTCCAACTATGGAATATTCTCCAAACGTAAGTACATCTTCACCTGTGACACATTCACCAGATGTTGTTGATTTATCCAATTCCAGCACTGACTCTTCTTTGCCTATATCTCCTGGGTACTTCTCCTACCGACTCTTCATTAATTCCTACAATCTCCACACCTTCAGCCTTTGCGTAGATCGACTAGAGAACACCATCGTCCTAACCATTTAAAGGATTATATATGTCTTGCTAAACAGTTTACATCTCAGTCTGCCTATCCCCTCACAAATTATATTTCTTTTGATCAATTTACTCCGCAACATCGTGCATTTCTTTCCTCAGTCATTACTAATGATGAACCCCGCACATTTACGGAAGCTATGAAAAATCCAGTTTGGCGTGATGCCATAGTAAAGGAGCATACTGCTCTACAAGACAATGATACTTTCACTATCACTACTCTCCCACTTGGCAAATCTTTCACTGGCTGCAAATGGGTATTTAAAATTAAATATCGTCCGATGGTACAAATTGAACGCTATAAAGCACGCCTTGTTGCTAAAGGTTACACACAACAAGAAGGAATTGATTATCACGATACCGATGCTCATGTTGCTAAACTAGTTACTGTTCGTCTTTTACTATCTATAGTTGCCATTCATAATTGGCCTCTTCATCAACTTGATGTTAATAACGCTTTTCTACAAGGCGATCTCATTGAAGATATTTACATGAAACTTCCTCCTGGGTTCCAGAAAAAAGGGGGATAATCGTGTTTACAAACTGAATAAGTCTTTATATGGGCTTAAGCAAGCCTCTCGCCAATGGTTTGCTAAGTTTTTACAGCTCTACTTAATGAAGGTTTCATTCAATCTCGGGTTGACTATTCTCTCTTTACCTTTCATTCTGGTGCAGTTTTTATTTATGTTTTAATTTATATTGACGATATTATTATCACAGGTAATAGTGATTCTACTATTCAGGACCTAAAACATAAACTTGAATCTCAATTTTCTCTAAAGAACCTTGGTCGTTTACAATATTTCTTGGGAATTTAGGTATCTCGCTATCCCAAAGGTATTTTTCTTTGTCAACGCAAATATAATCTTGACATTGTTAATAATTCTGGTCTTTTAGGTGCTAAGATTTCTCCATCTCCAATGGAACAACATCTAAAACTTCTTTCATCTTCTGGTGATCCTCTACCTAATCCTAGTATTTATCGTCGTCTCATCGGTCGACTTCTTTATCTTCAAGTGACTCGTCCTGACATAACTTATTCTGTTAATTATTTGAGTCAATTTATGCAGCAACCATGTTCTGGTCACTTGGATGTTGCACATCGTGTAGTTCGTTACCTTAAAGGTATCGTTAGTCATGGCATCTTTCTCTCTGCTTCAAGCTCTTAATTTGTCTCTTTCCGGTTATATTGATTCTGATTGGGCAGGCTGCCAAACAACTCGGCGATCAACGACAGGTTATTTTACCATGCTAGGAGATAGTCTTATTTCTTGGAAGTCTAAGAAACAGCCGACAATATCCCTTTCTTCCGCTGAGGCGGAATATCGAGCTCTTGCAAGGCTTACTTCTGAACTGCAATGGTCACATTATTTATTCAGTGATCTTCGCATCACTATCCCGAAACCTATTCCAATTTATTGCGATAATCAAGCTGTTATGCATATTTCTGAGAATCCAGCTTTTCACAAAAGGACTAAACATATTGAAATCGAATGTTATTTTGTACGTGAAAAACTTCTATCTGGTCTCATCAAACCTACTCATCTACCATCAGCATTACAATTAGTTGATCATTCAAAAAACCACTGGGAATGGATCATTTTCGACGACTTGCTAGCAAGTTGGTTCTTCGTCCAGATTCTCCTCAGGCTCCAACTTGAGGGGGGTATTAGACGTGAATATCTGCCATCCTTGAAGTGTGCGGCCACATCACACAACACCAGCACATGAAGCTAAGTACAAGTCTAAATAAAGCTAAGTCCAAGTCTACATAAAGCTAAGTCAAAGTCCTTTGCTGTATACAAGCTGTAATCTTTTGTAAAGTCCTAGTCTTGTGCTATAACCAGTCCTGTAACTTTCTAGTCTTGTGTTGTAACCTTCCCTGTAAACTCGTACAAGTTGTTTAGATTAGTTTGATTTCTTCTCATGTAACATGTATAAATACTCTATCTGCACAATTGTGAGACAATTTAACCTGTAACCCTAGAATCTTTGAATATCAGACCGTTCTTGTCAAAGACTAGGAGCTAGATCAACTAATTTATTATCGATTCAAACTATGAAGTTGAATGTAAAAATCAAATAATAATACCAAAAATAGTTGTATACATACCTTGCCAATACCAGGAATATCGAACATTTTAAAGAATATCAAGCACTCCATCGGTGCTAATGTCTCATTTTTATATACGGAGGCTATTTGGAAGTACGCATCATAGCTAGGATCTAGTGTCTCCATCAATTTCGAAAGAGAAAAAAAATCCTCGTATCGTGTTATCTTCTTGGAACCCTAAAACTCCTCTTCGGTGTTATCAGACCGTCCGAATCGAAAAACAGAAGGACTGGGGAGAGTCCCCCCCTCTCTTATATATAACCTCCCATCACACCGACCCATTAAACCCCACACGTGCCGGTACCTATCTCTTATTAGAAGAACCGTTTTTGGAGACTACTCAAAAATGGTGGGGGACTACTCTCCATTTTTTTGGGTGGATATTAGAAGTAATAATGAGTCACCCCTTATCTAAGATTTTTTTTAATACCAAACTTGCCCTTGGTAATTAAAATTAATGATTAGTGGGATTAAATTGGCTTATTGATGGATTAGTGAGAGGGAGTAGATGGCGGTGGTGGTGATTTGAGGTGGTCGGTGGTGGTGGTGGTGATTTTGTTTAACCGCCACCTCTATATATAACTCCCTCTCATCTACTCCCATCACCACCGACCACCACCACCAACCACCTCAAAGAAGAATTATTGAGAGGGAGTAGATGAAGATGAAGGTGATAATGAAAATGAGGGTTTTGAAAGAAAAAAAGTTAAGATCTTTTTCTTTAAGAGCCAAAACAAGAGTATGATGTATTGGGTACTCATGGAAATTTCAAATTTAGTTAACGGTGCTTGAATTGGCCAAAACATTCCTAAAAATGAACAATTTACAAATTAATTTTGGTTTGTTAAAAGTTCTATTACAAATCAAGAACAGTAGCCGAACTCATCTAGCAAGTGTAGTTCGGCTAATATTTCAAAACACAGCCAAACTCACTTTGATGGAGTTTTTTCTTCAGAGAAAGTTTTGTTAGGAGAAGAAAACTGCGACGAACCAACTAGGATTTCGTCTAGGAAAAAACTCAAGACGAACCGAACTCAATATGCAAGTTTTGGAGAAAAGTTCTAGGAGAAAATAATTGCAATGTAACCGAACTTTTTATACGTAATCAAACTATGAGTTCGGGGCTTGGACCTTTTTTTTTTCGATGTAATCAATTTTTCTCTCGAAAACAAAAACCTCCATTAAAGTTGAGTTCATTAGTTCGACAAATTTTTTCACATAATTCCTAGCCGAACTTCTCTCTAGAATTCCATTTTCAACTCATTTTGATGATTACTTCTCATTTTTTTCAACGGAAAACGAATGGAAAGTAATGGGTTTGTTATAATTTTGATTTTGTTTTGTTAATGATTTAAATTAAGCTATATATAGAGGTGGCGGTGGTGGTGATTTGAGGTGGTCGGTGGTGGTCGGTGGTGGTGATGCGGTGGTGATGGGAAGAGGTGGTTATATATATATATGTGGTGGTGATGGGAGGAGGTGATTATATATATAGGTGAAGGGTGGGTTAGTCATTTCCACACTTTAGGACACCCCTTATAATTATAGGGTAGACATTTCTATCACAAAGTAGTCCCCACCGTTTTTAAGTAGTCCAAAAAAAAAAAACGGTTCTATTAGAATACTTTGGGCTTTTTTTTTTGTTTTTTTGTTTTTTTGTGCTACGCCCCTTACGCAGCTAATCACAAATGTAAGGAAATCGAAATAAAATAGTCTTTGAAATAGGCATATAATTCTCTCAATTTTTACAGAACTAACTGCAGAAACTTGGGCTCTGTTATTGGCATCAAGAACAAGAACATTTAAAGGCAATGGCCAAGAGTTATCTTTGAAACCGACTTAAAACCTTCTACGCTTCATCACTTCATCTACACCCCACCTTGGCACATATCAGATGATTGAAGAAATAAAATCGATTTCAATCGATCCCACAAGCCGCAATTCAAAGACAACTTCAGGGAAGGAAATCAAGCGGACTTAGATTAGCCAATCATGCTACAGATGGAAGTCAAACAGAGTTTATCAACTAAAAATATGGGACCAGTAATCCCATCTTTTATTAGTCAAATTTTATTTCATGACTCCGTGGGTACCAAATACCCACGACAAATTGTAAACTAATTTCCTTTTATTTATTACATGCTTCAAAAAAAAAAAAAAACATGCATGGAGGCAGGAACGAATATACGAGGGGGTAATCTGGCTTTTAGTCAAGGTAACCCTCCCGATCCATAAACCTAGATGTTGGTTTTGACCAAGACCATTAGTCCGGAATCCTATTATTGGGCTTTGAAAGTCAATGGTCTTTTGGGGCATTTTTGGGTCATTAATAGTAATTTTATAGCCCCATATCCAACTATTTCAATAATGCCTAAAACACCCCCAATTTGATTAGTGTTAATTATGGTGATTAACCAAATTAATAATGATTAGTGCATTGATTAAGATTAATCATTCGACTAATTTTCTTTCATCAAAAAAAAATTTTCATCAATTTTTTTCCTCCTCTTTTTTTGTGATCCAGGAAGATGATTTCGAAAAAAAAATTAAAATTATTTAAAACACTCGGAAGAACCTTATACTTGATTCCCAATAATAATTTTGTTGATTCAATACCGATAAAAATCAGAAAAAATCTGGTTTTTTTTGCAGTTACGGGATCAATTTGTTATTTTTTATATGTTTTTATGGGATCAATTGTTGTTGTTTATCCCATTTATGGGATCAACTACGGTTGTTTATCCCACTGTGCTACAATTCACTCACGGGAAGGCAGCTTTTATCTATGAGAAAAATTTCTCTATATTTGCGGTGTAATCTGGTTGCAATGGCAGGTCGTTTGCTCTTTTGCAATTTCCTGTATGGCCAGAAGAGGTTAAGCAAATAACATTAGGTTCCATATTGTCCGTACGTGTATAAAGCAATACTTCTTTGAATAGTTTTACACCTTGCATAAAAAAAAATCCTACATTTCTCCGCTGAAAAAACCTGAGCATTGGCAACCATACGATTTTAGTTGCCTAAAACGAGTTTTGAGTTGCCGAACAAAAAGGCAACTAATGGTAGTTGCGGGGCTTTAGTTGCCGTATGGGGTGTTTCCAAAAGCAAAGGCAACTACTAAAAATTTCTTGTTGCTATGCGAACTTTTGGCAACTTAATTTGTTGTAGCCAAATACATTATTTGTTAAATGCAATAGATTAGACCCACTAATTTTTTTCTGTTGTTAGTTTGTTGCCAAATATTCTAACAACTAAGTTTTTGTAGTTGTCAGGTACTTGCCAAACAATGTGGCAACTAAAGTTACATGTTGTTGTGAATTCATTTAGCAAGTAACTTGTTAGCAGCCAAATATTGGGATTTCGTAATTGTGGTAGGTTAAAGCAACTAAGTTGTAATTGGCAAATAATTGCCGAATCATTCAACAACTAACATCGGTAGTTGGCAACTGCTTCCCAAATCATTCCACAACTAAGATTAAAATCTCAGCAACAACGCATTGGGAACAATAACATATTGGGAATTGAAATTGCTTTACCGTCACAAAAGCTTAGAATAATAAATGTTCAAATGGTCAAACGTTCAACCGATTCAAATTTCTAGGTTGCAGTGCAAAAACATATTGAGAATTGGAATTAATTAGGTCCTGCTACAAAAGTTCAAAACAATCAATGTTTCAGTTGGTCAAAGCTCATCAGACCAATACAAATTCCTAAGTTGCACGGGGTTGGGTCTTCAAGCCAACTTAAATACAAAATTTGAAATTAAAAAAATGCTACACAGAGAAATTAATTCAGAAAATAATTCTTTTTATAATTGACAAATTAATTTATTATTTCAATTACAAGGATTACATACTTAAAAATGACATTAAACATTCCATGAAAAAAGAGAACAAAGAAAAACAAAAAAGCTGATCAGAGTCTGATGGTACAATTCCGGTTGGTCAGCTCGAACAAACGTCCAATTTTAGATGAATCTCAAGCGTCCAATTTTAGATGTAGGGTCTGGAATAATTGTCCCACATTTATCCCCCTTCCATTTGACCCGCTAATAGACGCACTGCAACACGAAAACCACACAAAAAAAGGAGAATCAGATGAAACGGTGGTATATAGTGAATATTTTACAAACGGTGGTCAAGAGAACTATACCATAAGAAAATCAACCACAAGATTTTCATTCATGCACAGATTTCAGCAATTTCAGAGGTCATAGTAACCATTTAGGATAACACAATTAGTAATGACAATGTTGCATTGTTGCAGAACTTCAAAATTTGACATGTACTAAAACCATACGAAAGCCAGACAGTATTCCAAACATGTTGAAAGTTTAATTTTTTCGAAAAGATCCACTGCACTTACTAACCAACTATACAAGCTTAGCCAACAATGTCATGAACAGACCATTATCTTGCTATGCGTCTCTTCTAATAGTCCTTCCAATAACTAGTTTTTGAGAAGGTTTCAATTTTTTCCATGAATTACTAATAAATGTGCTGTAAAATCCCAAAATAAGAAAACAAATAGAAAAGAACTCTTACCATTTCCTGAGAAAGAGGATTAGCACCAGTAAGTTTACATTGTGTAACAACAATATTATGCGGCTGATCTATCTGACTATGAAATTGGTCCTTCTCAAATTTATAGATCATATAAACCTCCGTCGATAAAACCCAATCATTCCGTTGATTTTATAGATCGATGTAGCATAGCTATTGAGGATTAGTTTAGGGAAATCCTAAAGTCAAAACTGGTTATGGAACTCTTTGTTATTGAAAAAATTGGGTATCTTTCTTCTTCACGAGAGATTATCATCTTCTTCTTTTTTAAGCATAGAGATTATCATCTCTAATCAGTACCAATTCTGAGTATCAGAAATCTTGGCCGTCCAATATTGTTAATGCAAACGGTATTTGGTTTTTCTGATTTTTTTCTTTTTCTTCATCAGACCCTAGATGATGAGTTTGGAAACAAAAATAGATGAAATCGTGTTCGGGTTCCTTTTTATCCATTGTTAGTTTTCTATGAGGGAGGGAGAGGAGGCGGAGAGACAGAGGAGATGCGAGAGTGACAGTGGATGCGGAGATAGAAATCAGTTTAGGGTTTTTGCTATCTTCTTCCATTATATACTCTTTTGATTTCTCGGATACCTAAGCTAAGCATAAAGATCAGTGGCTGTGATTTGTACGACGTGCGATACACACGTGCATATCTCTTAGTTGTAATATAGCTAGGTTGGACGATTTTTATTTCCAACACCATCTTCATTGGTCTCCAAAGATATAAGGGTTAGCTTAGCTCCAAGTGTCCAAAGTAAATCTAATCTAACGGCTGTCATGATTTTAATAATATAACACATTTTTGAAGACTTAGTGAATAGTGGGATACCATTCTTGAGGGGTCCAAAGTTTTTAAGGAATCTACTTTAGGTTGTCAATGGGGCATCGAATTCGTAATCGATAATCTGAGTTCCTATAGATAACTTTTCGATATAAAGTTTATCGAAATTTGCCTGCAATTATTTTCTTAACGAAACCAGACGATGAGGCACCTCACCGGTTGGTTAACTGCCGATATACCAAAGAATTATTGTCTATCAAAAGATTTAACACTAACATTTCGGTCCAAGGATGTAACTTTTTTTGAATTTCTTTGTGTTTTCTTTTGCAAGAACATGTAACTAAGCAAATTTGGAACACTTGTATGTGTTTATTTTGTGTTTGACTTGGATTTTGAACTAAAATTTCTTATTTTAAACTGAATTTGGGGCTTAGAAACGGATTATGTAAATCGTGTCGATAACGGTATTTATCTTCCAATTTTACCAATATTCTAAGAACCTTAACGAAACTAGAATTAATAGGATTTTGAGATTTTCGTCGGAAATCATCGATATCGGAATTCCGATATAAATTTTCGGTACTGGTACTTGTGGATGCAGTTAGCGTTTCGATATGTTCCGTTAACAGCCCTATTTTTAATTTTAATAGATTTTTCCAGGGGTATACCACACAACCGAAAATACGAAATCTACAATAGCTTTTTCGATTCATTTTCATTATCCTTTTTATACTTTTCGAGTGAATTTGTTTATAAATTGATCTCTGACCATATTAATTTGATCAAATGAATTCTAAAGACGAATAAAATTATATGGAACCAGATTTATGTAATTACTAAGCATTTCTGATGAGAGCAAACGAACTACGAGACAAGGAATTATGTCTTATACGTAATTATCTTAAGTAAATCTCTAAGCATTTATGTCCAATGAGAACAAACTCTGATTATAGTAAATGTATTCCAGGGTCGGACGAACTTGTTAGGAACGGACTTTAATAAATCAAGCATATCAAATAAGAACGAATACATTACAGATTGAGATAAATCTTTTTCGGACTACACTTTTGTAAATTTCTTAGTATATCCAATAAGATTTAATGAATTCCAGTATCGGTTGATTTTTTCTTGGAATATCGGTTTATATAAATATCTAAGCAATCAAATAACCTTGAACGAACTACAAATTCGAATGAATCTTCCACGAGATTAACTGATGCTAAGCCCTCCTTTAGGCTTTAATCCATGTTATCCCTATAAACATTTTTTATTACTTTTTATTAGTGTGCTAAATAAGGGTTAAACTTAAGAAAAAATTAGAAACAGGAAATGAGAAAACTGAAAATCCAAACTAGACAAAAACACATTTGATTTAAAAATCATTAAAAAAGTCCAATTTATGACCCATAACCTGACACATATCAATCGATGTCCTGTTCGGTTTCGGTAATATGGCACCCACTGACAACCCTAATTGAGTTTGATGAACTTAATTCACTAGTGAATTTGAATTTGGTATGAAATCCAAATCCTCTACTAGATCTAATAGTATGGAAACCCTAATCATATAAGTTTTGGACAGTCTAACGACTTTCCGGTCCTAAATTAAATTTTGTATGTGGTTGTATCTCGATAGATCCTCAAAACGACCTTTGAGGGTCGTAAAATTTCGGAGATGATACAAATAAATGTACATTTTGGTGGTCTAACCATCGATTGAATTCATCTTCTTTGTCTTTCTTCAAGTTTGATTTTATGACTTTAGACGGGGAATAATGACGAAAGTTAGGTTCTTTATTTCTCAGTTTTAGTTTTCTCCGAGTCAAAGTTAAGGGAAAAACATATACCATGATGAGAGGATAAGGGAAAGAAATATAACTATTTTTGTTTTATCCTTCTATTCAGATTATTAATAGACCATGATGAGAGGATAAGGGAATTGCTCTAAAGTCGTATACTTGTCTTGACAAATTATAAATCTTTCTCGAAATCGACTTATATATATATATGTAAAATTTTATGAGCATCCAGTGATATTAAACAGATTGTAAAGTCGTATAATCTTGTTATGGAATTGACTTATGAAAATCTCTAAGCATATTTATAAGAAGGAACGAATTCTTGAGTCGGGTAAATATTTCGATGAATCATAGAAAGGAATTACACTCTCATTTTATTGGTTTCTCCGTTATCCACCAATTTCATTGAATGTTCAATGACCACACTCATTTTACATGTTATACATTAGGCTTACGCAATATCACTTGAACTTACTCGCTTTCATCGTTATTCGCACTATTTCGACTATCTCAATTTTACCTAATGTCCATCGATCCGACCGATCAATTTCAACTTAACCGGATTTCATCAATGTCGCCGAATTTCCTCAACTTCACTTGATTCCTTCGACTTTTCCTATTATCCATCAATTTAACGTAATATCCACCAACTTCACTTAATTACACCAATTTTATACAATAGCATAACAACCCGACTTTATATTTTTTTTAAAATTTTTTTAAGCAACCAAAATTTACATATTACAAATGATACAATTCTCTCTTGAGAGCAATCGCAATCATACGACTAAAACCAAAGACCAAAAACTAAAAAAAACCAAAAATTTGGTTTACCCCTGCCGCGACGCTTACTTAAGGGTGACTAAAACCAAAAAGATTTCATCAGCGCAAGGCTTAACTTTAAAGTTGCGCCCATTTTTTTCTTTTTAATTCTGCGTAACTTAAAGTTCCGCCTCACCATCAAGCGCAAAGATAAACTTCCGCCCCACCATCAAAGCGCAACTATAAATTGACCCGCTCAAACGCAACTTTAAATTACGCCGGGATTAAAACTAAACTAAAGACCAAATAAGGTTTGGTTTTTGGTTTTAGTCTCGGTCTTTGATCTTAACTCCTTCTCCACTGCGTCTGATTTTTGGACCAAAATTTTAGTTTTGGTCTCCCGCTATGGATGCTCTTCCCAAGCCATAAACACGGGGCACAAATATAACACGTTTGATGTAAATTTACTTTTTTTTTTTTTTTTTTTTTTTTTTTTTTGAAGCATGTCCCAATATTTTTTAAACTTTTTATTTCACGAAAATGAAATAAAAATACATATCCGCGATAATGTGGTGGTCTAAATTTCTACCAATTTTTTTTCACGAAAAATCAAATTTGCTCCACATATTTTCACATCAGGTCCATTCTATTTCAAATCTAACGACATCAAACTGTGACAACTCATTGATCCTTATGCACTCGTCAAGATGTACGATTGCAATCTTTTGGCGGGAATGACTAAGTTTTGGCGCACTAAACCCCGCGAAATTTTCAAACGAAATTTTTCTTTTCCCTGGAACCCTAGCCGCATCTTTGCTTATAATGTTCTTCTTCGTTTTCTCGACTTAAGCTGTAAAAAAACCATAGACAGAGCTTCATTCCCATCCACCACCAAAACATAATCAAACAAGAAGATAACTTTCTCTCACCAAAATCAAAAACCCCAAACTTCTCTTAGTTTTTAATCTACCCTAACCGAAGCCCATCTTCGAATCTAAATAATTTTTGTTCAAAAAAAATCATCATCAACAATAACGATGGCAACAAGTTTCTTTCCATTAAAGCTTTGGTGCCGGTTTTCATCTTTTTTTCTCTAAAATTTCTTATGGATCCCATTAATTTCTCAGAAATGATTGACGGAAAGAAATTGATTTGTTAATTGGGTTTTTATTTTGTTGAAATTAGGCGTGGGTTTTGGTTTGTTTGAAGGATTCGGATGTTTGGTCATCCATCTGCGGCTGAAACTAATCACAAATTTGGGGTAATTTTCTTCTTGTCTTTCTTTCCCCCTACCTGTTTGAGATAATGTCTCACTTGCTAATATTATGCTTTCTCAGCAGTAGTTATCGTGGTGAAAAAGATGGGGCTCTGGTTTGAACTACAAATCTGCGTGTAAGTAGAGATTTCTGATCTCCAATCCAGTTCAGAAGTGAAATTATTGAAAGCGCGATATTAATTTATCTTAGATACATTTCATATTTATTGGGACTGTCTCTGTTTACTCACTTATGAAACGCTTTTTTGATTAATTGTATAACGAGAATGATATTAAGTTTCTCCATTTTTTTGCATTTTTTTATTATAGTTGCGTACTGAGGAAACAGGGTTGTGTTGTACACATTTTATGTGAGATGATTGCATCCATAATTAGTCTGTGGTTGAACCTTTATCTAGGAATTGAGTGCAAAAAACATACACAAATTGCGTTTTGTACTATTTATCTGATTGGTTTATTTTGAAATGTTATCTGATAAATTTTGCAATTTATAAATCTAAGAATGCCCTACTCACCAGAAGAGATTTGGAACATATCTTGTTAATAGATTTCATATCTAAGAATGCCTCCCAATATTTAGAGCTATTTTTCAAAATTGCAAGAACAAAAGCTAATCCTATTCAAAGAGTTTCAGTGGTTAAGGTTGATGTTGTTTGTGGCTGTACCATTCACTGAAATCAGGCAGTAGACTAGTGTAGTTATAACATCATTATTTGGTATGACTCCGTGCTATGTGGACCTGTGGTTCTGTCAATTTGCTATGGGAAGTCATTCATTTTCAATTGTAGGAAGATGGAGCCTACTGATTTTGATTTGTTGGTTTGGTCATGGCCTTACGATCTTTCAGGTGGTTATTGCCAAAATTAATCATTTTGAACATTCTTGCTAGTTTCTACCATATATACAAAAGCATGAAAAGTTTCTAGGCTCTTAGACCTTCTTTCTAATCATATTACTTTCTACTTGAAATGGATCTTAAGATTTGGGCACAGATGTCGGTAGAGTTTGTATGATTTTCCAACACATATTAAAATGTTTGAGACCTTTAGCAGTTTATATGTGGAAACCTTTAGCAGTATACTGATATTCATTTCTTCATCTTGTCCATTAGGTTGATGGAAAATCAGATTATATGTGGAAGATCTGTATTGATTGTTTTTAATCCTTGTTGTGGTAATACCTAGAGGAACCCAATCATAGCTTCAGAATTTGTACAAGAAAACCAAGCTATACAGAACACACCTAGACCGGCATTAATGCAATGTTCTCTGTTTTGGTTCTCAGTTCTTATGGTTCCAATTGTATACAGGTATTGGAAAAGGATTTGGCGATATGTTGGTTCTTCATATTACTTTTGTTTCTTTTGGTTCTTCATACGTTGCATAATCGGTTTTATTTGAAATGGTGAGAACCTATCTAACCCTTTTGTTTCTTCATATTACTTATCTGGTGTTTGTGTTGGTTCTTAACTTGAAAGTGCTTTTTGGTGAGAGTATTTTCTTCTCAATCATTGTTGAGCTAATTGTTCAGTTATCTATGTCATAGGTTGAAGTATTGGGAGGAAGTATTAACTTAAATGGTACTTTACAGTTGAAGTAAGATGACCAAGAGGTGAAACTGTCATAGGTGAAATTATTTGAATGGTGGACGAAGCACAGGGCAAGGAAGCGGCTGGCTAATAAGGTCCTACTCTGTTCTCATTTTATGTAATCTAATTGAGTTTAAACGATTCTGTGATTTGTCTTATCTGTTCGGTTGGTTTGTGTTAATCCACAGTTGTTTTGCACTTCTTTTTACGGACTCTTGTCTTCTGTTCGCAGGATCGCTTCTCTTGCTTGCTCATAACCTACCTTTCATTAATTACCACCAACTTCTGAAGGTAATGATGATGTTTGGTTGTACAGTGGAACTGATGTTGAGTAGTTCATCAATTGAGTTTCAAAAGTTTCATTTTTGTTTTGTGGCATATGGTCAAGTAATTAGTCAAATTGTTTGCTTTGTTGGATTATGAAGCTTCTCTTTGTGCCGATGGCTAAGCAACATAATTGCCATACAAAACTTATCTCTGTTTCTCTCTTGGAACTCAATCTTTTGATGTGATTTGGTGGATCACTCTGCTCTAGTGTCATGACTTGTGCTTTAACTCCCCTTAGAAAAATATTGAGTGTGCAATCAGGTTATGCTTGGCTTGTTACTGTATATTCCACTGTTAAGTCCTCAGGTCTTGTGAGAGTTATATCTTTGGAGAGTCCTGACCGCTTAGTGAAGGTCTTATATGTATGCATATCCTGAATTGGTATAGCAACTCCGAGGACTACGTGCATGTTGTAGATTTCTCTTATATTTGACATGATATAAGATGTAGTTTTTACTTTAAAGTTTTAATCTTGATTTTTTTTTTCTTTTGATAATATTAAAGTTTACTTGCTTTGAATTAGGTATGAACTCAGACAGACTGCATTGTTGCGGCATAAGAAGATAGAGATGCTAAACCAACCACCACTTGGTCAAAGGAAGAATATTGTAGCTACACTGGAACACACCAAAGCTTCATCACGAAACAAGACATTGAGAGTATCCATCTTACCTCGATCGAAATGTGGTTTGGGTTGTCATGTTGTATCATTGCGATATTCCAAGTCTATTTTTCCAACTCAATTGATCTACTTGTTGCGCCTAAGACTAATCTGTTGATACTTTAGATTTTTTTTATTCATCCTGGTTTTTCTGAATTTAGATGTTTGTGTTATGTTAGTGCTGGAAACCTTCAGACTTTGCGTCTGCAGTTCCCAAGATGATGAAGCTCATGCATTTGAAAGCGTAGTGGCAAACATGAAATACATTGAAATGAGATCATCTCAAACTGTAAGTAGTTGGACGAATTGTAAACAAAGGCAGGTGCTGGGATATGGATAATTGCTCGTATTATTCAGGCTCTGAAATTTATGCCTTGGGATTTTGTCGTTAGTGGAATTGCAGATTACGACAATTCTAGTTCATGTGATGAACAAAGACCGGAAGACCTTGAAATCATTGCTACTCTTGTTTCTACTACTAGTCTACTTAGTATATTACTACTAGTTATTCCGAGTTTGCACTTGTTTTCTGCTTGGAACTTTTATCTTGCTCAAACATATGTATTTTCAGTAAAGAATGATCTATATAAAATTTGCGTCTTCTCTACCTTTCATTTTGCATTTTGTTGTTAATTCATCAAGGAAAATTGAAAATGGGGGTTTATATACAACCAATGTAGGACATAGATCCAATCTTCATAATGGTTTTCTAGTCCTATGTGTTCTCTGCATCTTACACAAAAAATTACCTAGCTGAAAAATAATGCACCAATACAAGTGACAAAAATTATTGCATAGCCATTCGAGCATGTGATAATTTACCCAACTACTCATCCAAACCATATGATCTAAGTAACAATTTAACATTATCTAGTTGGTGTATTTAGTTGCTCAATTTTTGGCAATTGTTGTTGTCGTTTAGTTTCTAAATGTTTAAGCAACTAATGCATTTTATGTAGTTGGCCTGTATTTGTTTCAAAAGACTTTGGAAACTAATGAAAATAATAGTTGCGATTAACATATTTCCAAAGTATATAGGAACTAACAGTTGCCTTTTCCTAGTTCCGGAAGCATTAGGCTATTCACCTATTTCATGAAGTTGCCATATGTTTGTTACCGAAGAGTTCAGAAACTAACAAAATCATAGTTGCGGCCAACTTGTTGCCAAGAATATCGGAACTACTAGTTGCCTTTGATTAGTTTCTCAAAACATTTGGCAACTAATTTCTTGAGCAGCTGGGTTTGATTTTAGTGGCCTTTGCTAGGATTTTTTGTAGTGCATGATCAAAACTATGAATGTCATGAATCAGAAGATAGGGAGATTTTGACAACAGAGAGACTGCTAGACTTACCACAAGATTTATTTCGATCTCTCTTTTCATAGTTCCATGTTACTATCCACCAAATAACAGAAGAAATCATTCAGAAGACTCTTGTCAGTGCTTTAACCACTATTGCAATGATTTACAAAAAGTAGTTATGGTAATGTACTATGTGTCCATAAAAAGAAATATTGGTCGGCAATCTATCGAATTAAGATAAATGCTATCCCGTAAAGTCGTGTGGGATAGCACTGTTCTCAAATTAATTACAAGTAATTTTCCCAAGCAAAAAAAAAACACCAAATTAATCAATAGATGAGGTACGTATGGCTAATTTGATTGAGCTAACAGTCAAGTACTCAAGTGGCTCTTGCTGGGGTAAGTTGCCGACTTAATTCCTGAATAAAAACAACCGCAAATAAAGACCGGAGAGTGGAGACCAACAATAAATGTTATTGCAGTTATGTATGCAATACAAAATCAAATGACTTGATCAGTAACTCTCCTCACAGCCAACAAGTTTAGGGCTCGAAGGAATGAACGATGCATGTTTACCGACATAACATGTGGTGACACTATATACTATACACATAACTGCGATTTTGAATGATCCGTACAAATCGGGGAAAGATTTGAGAGGATGAAGGATTTGTGGTGAGGGCAAATGCAACAACAACAATTGACATTTTTTATAATTTTGTACTGATCTCTACATTCTTCCCACCCACACCAAATCAATCAATTCCTATTTAAAAGAAATTTAATTTGTTAATAATGATTCGAAATAAAGTAGAGGGCTCCATTGACATGAATAGAATAATATGGATAAAAGATGGCTACACTTTTTTTAGATTTGCATGAGAAAAATGAATTATTAGAATACAATTTGGTGAAATTCATGTTTTTACAGCTGATATCCTAGCCCCGGGGATGGACTTTGGAAGAGGATATCTCAGACTCACTGTATCCCGGTGTTGATGGTGGTTTTTAAACAAAGGGTAAACTCGTAAAACCCTAAAATAACCTAATGTCACCAAAACACATTTATTAAACATTTAATGCATGTAGTCAATATTTAATAGGGGTATTTTTTCAAATTAGGGTTACAACGAACAAAACCCTAATTCCTCCGTGCCGATGGCAAAATCATGCCAGCCCACGCCAAACGCGCCAAAGCATGCCAACCATGCTAGCCGCACCTCCGTGCCAGTGGCAAATCATGCCAGCCACACCAAACGCGCCAAAGCATGCCAGCCATGCTAGCCGCACCTCCGTGCCAATGGCAAATCATGCCAACCACGCCAAACGCGCCAAAGCATGCCAGCCATGCTAGCCGCACCTCCGTGCCAATGGAAAATCATGCCGCCACGCCAAACGCGCCAAAGCATGCCAGCCATGCTAGCCGCACCACAGGCCAATGGCAAATCATGCCGCCGACGCCTAAACGCGCCAAAGCATGCCAACCATGCTAGCCGCACCTCCGTGCCAATGGCAAATCATGCCAGCCACGCCAAACGCGCCAAAGCATGCCATCCATGCTAGCCGCACCTCCGTGCCAATGGAAAATCATGCCATTGGCACATGCCAACATGCTCGCTGGTAGCTTTTCCTACCAAGGCCACGGCCCTAACGGCCACGCATGCCATTGGCACATGCCAACATGCTCGCTGGTAGCTTTTCCTACCAAGGCCACGGCCTAACGGCCACGCATGCCATTGGCACATGCCAACATGCTCGATGGTAGCTTTTCCTACCAAGGCCACGGTTCTAACGGCCACGCATGCCATTGGCACATGCCAACACGCCGCCGGTAGCTTTTCCCATAAAGGCCACTACCTAACGGCCATGCATGCGATTGGCCCATGCCAACATGCTCGCCGGTAGCTTTTCCTACCAAGGCCACGCCCAACGACCACGCATGCCATTGTAACATGCTCGGGCCGGTAGCTTTCCTACTACAAGGCCACGGCCCTAACGGCCACGCATGCCATTGGCACATGCCAACATGCTCGATGGTAGCTTTTCCTACCAAGGCCACGGCCCTAACCTGCCACGCATGCCATTGGCACATGCCAACACGCCGCTAGTAGCTTTTCCTATAAAGGCCACGGCCCTAACCCGGCCATGCATGCGATTGGCTCATGCCAACATGCTCACGGGTAGCTTTTCCTACCAAGGCCACGGCCCTAACGACCACGCATGCCATTGTAACATACTCGCCGGGCTTTCCTACCAAGGCCACGGCCCTAACGGCCACGCATGCCATTGGCACATGCCAACATGCTCGCCGGGTATCTTTTCCTACCAAGGCCACGGCCCTAACGCCACGCATGCCATTGGCACATGTCAACACGCCCGGGTAGCTTTTCCTACCAAGGCCACTCGCCCTAACGGCCACGCATGCTATTGGCACATGCCAACACGCGCGTCGGTAGCCTTCATCATCTAGCCGTGCCCCCAATGCACGCTGGTAGCCTAACTCGCAAACCATGCAACCTACCACCAAGGCATTCCGCACATGCCATTGGGCACATGCCACACACGCCACTAGCAGTCAGCCTGGGCATTGCCACTTACACTCAACGTACAACCTACCACCAAGGCATTCCGCACATGCCATTGGCACATGCCACACACGCCACTAGCAAAATCCGCATTGCCACTTACACTCAACGCACAACCTACCACCAAGGCATTCCTCACATGCCATTGGCACATGCCTTACGCGTCACTAGCAGCCGCCACTTGCACTCAAGGTGCAACCAACACTGATATATCAACACAAACCGGGGATGCTTTCCAAATGGTTTTGGTTTGTGTCACAACTTGCCGTACACTACACTCACATTAAGAAAGCGTGAAAAGGAATAAAGCTACTAATAAATGAGGAAATAATGGTGAAAACGTTTTCACCCATAAACACCTTGCAGCTACTCTCACCTCCTCCCATTATTTCACCCTTTACTCTCTTCCTTCATGAGGCCAGATACGTTTCAATCTCGACTTGTATAAATAGGTCTTACCTATTTCCACCGCACAACAAGTCTCTGGCCAGAGAAAAATACTACACTCTCGTAAAAGGCAACTTTGCAAGCTCTCCAAAAGCTTTCATCTCTTGCAAGCTTCCGAAGCTTCCACTTTCTCGATACAAGTCGAGACACTACTCTCCTGCACTATTCTTCGGTCTCAACACCTTTCTTTGCTTCCTCCCCAAATCAACCCTTCTCCTCCACTTCAGACCAAGCAAGTCCGGAACGGCCATTTCTGGTTTAGCCGACTTGTGCCGTATTGATCTCTCGAATCTATAAAGTGCTCACGTGCAAAATGATTTGTTTAGGGTTTGAACCAAGCCACTACCTACCGAATTTACCGAAATCGGCAGAAACGATTTTTACCCATAAACACCCGGAATATCCCTCTATGCACATATATAGCCTAGTTTGATTGGGGCCAAACATTTTAATTGGGGGCCAAGCACTAGAGGACAAAAAAAGGTCATCCAATCCTAATTTGGGTCACCCCTTATAAAATAGTTTCTAAATGGCTAAAATGCCCCTGAGTGATTAGTTTTAAGATTTAATTAAGTTGATTAGTGTGATAATTTTGTTTAGATAAAAATCAGGTTTTGGGATTAAAATTTGGGGAAATTTTAGTTTTGGGTTTTTTTTGTAGAAGAAGAAGAGTAGTTTTGAGAGAAAAAATTAGGGTTTTTAGAAATAAGTGATTCAAGTGAACCCGCACCTCAAAAAAATCAGGTAAACCTCATATACTCTTGAAATTGTCTGAATGATGCTCCAAGGGGTTGATTGATGGTCACTATGGAACTACTCAGAGTGAGGGTCGTTATAGTCGGGTGTTTTATACGCCAACGATTTCTAAAGAGTCGCTCACACGGCGACGACTCGAACCTCCCCAACTTTAATGGTGATGAAAATCGTCAAGGTGGTGTGTTAAACCATGACGACCGTTTATAATGTTCACCTAGAGTCGTTAGTTGTCTGTTAATACCCAGACGACTCTCAAATCCAAACTCTCTGTATAAAAAGGCAAGTTTTTGTGTGTTTGAGTCGGCCATAGGGATATTCTCGATATACTGACGACCCTAACCAACCATTTATAATGTTCACCTAGAGTCGTTAACCAATAACAAAGGGTCGTCAAAACAGGGTCTTCATTTTTAACCTAATACGGTAACAACTATAGTCTAGGAAAAAGTGTTGAAGTAGCAGACTAGGTCGTCATCTTCATCCTAATACACTAACGATTTTTCATAGAATCCGCATGCAAATGAAAAGTCGTTAGGTTTTCATTTCGATACTAACGACTCTTACACCGAAATTTTGATACTAACGAATACAAGGTGGGTTTAAGTTCACATATCTTCTAATTGGAAACATAGCTTGGTTTTGATTTTATGCGACGATTACGCTGATTTAATCGCTGAAGAAAAAAAAATTTCTTCAAAATAGTCGTTAATGGTGGTGGTGGAGAAGAGGAAGATGAAGAAGAGAAGCCTAATTAAGGTTTTTAATTAAGGTTGAATTATTTTTAATGTTTAGTTTTAGGTAAGGGTAAAATAGTATTTTCATAGTCGGATTAATAGGCCCCTCGATATTTTTGGGATGCAAATAAAATTTGTCAGTCCCCCAATTAAAATGTTTGGCCCCAATCAAATTAGGATATATAGTGATGAATGTTGGAAAACCGGGTTAAACCCGTATGATGAAAACAAACAAAAGAATGGTGTACTCCCGACTTCAAGACTCTTTCATTTATTAGACAATAATTCGACCTTCTCCAATTAACTTGGCGAGGTACAATAGGTCTCTCGAATTGTGCCTTCAGTGGATTCAATGAAGCCCTAACACCGTAATCGAATTCAAGAATTATACTTCTTGACCACCAAGAACACACTCGTATAAGGTTCTCGATGATGCTATTAGAGAAGAAGAAAACAGATTGATTTGATGTTTTGGAATGGGAGAAAACCTTCGCTATTTATAGAGGGTTTCATGTGTTTTGGAAATGTCTCTTCATCTCTAATAGACTCTTTCAACATGCATCCATTAATGTTATCTCTTCGGAGAAACCCTATGGGAAAAACACGATCGTAGAACACTACGGAAGGGCAACCCCGATAGAAGCAAAAACATGTATGAAAATTTCCAACATGGTCGATATAAGTTCGATACACGATATTAACTACACTATTCATGACCTAAAAATCTCAAATATGCCAGTCGAATAAAAAAATTATGCTCTTGATGACCAATTTTTTTTGCATTGCCCGTATATCCGCACCAAACAATATATATCGCATGAGACCCGTGAACAGATTAATAAAAATGAATATGATCTCTACTTTATCCTGATATTCATTATCTAGTACTATCCGATGGATATTAAAAATTAGTGGCGTACACATCCCAATAATAATTCCGGATATCCATTAATACTGTAATATCCGATGGTGTTTCATTAAAAGAAAAAGAAAAATAAATTCTTTTTAGTTTTTCCCATACATTTCATAAATTAGAAACAAGTAAAGAAATACTAAACAAATTCAACTAAATAAAACCAAATAATTTGATCGATGTGAAATATTCACTTCATAAATTATAACATTAACTTTTAAACAAAACTCAAATCTTTCTTACTAGAATTGGAAAAATTCTTCTGCTTAAAAACCAACAAGACCGCTTGTGTCTTCTTGTCTTTCAATAATATTTTTATTTCTACGTCTTCATACACCACCAAGTTAACAGCCAAATTTATTATTTTTTGCATAAGCAATCTTTAACGGATAGCAGATATTATCATATAGGATTCCGTATCCGTTTCATTAGAGTATGAATGATAATGCCTATTCTATACTCGTTTCGTTAAAGTGTGAATGATAATGCCTTTTCCGTATCCATTTCGTTAGAGTATGAAGAGTAGTTTAACTGGTGAAGTCCTAAGCATCTTTTTTCTTTTTTTTTAACCGTGTTCATGTGAACATAGGAGAAAGCTACTCGCACTTGTTTCCTTTAGCATTGGTATGAGCATAGTAGTTTATCCTTTGATACTGCATTAGACATGAAAGGAATGTAGTTATTTTTATCGGCACTTGTTTGGTTAGGGTATTATTTTTTCCGGTAGTGCGCAAACCTTGTGACTTGTTTTGGTTACGATTTTATTCTTCGATTTATGTTCCTTTTTCAAAGGCAGATGCATGGAGTTGATATCCCCAATGTCAAGCCGGCAATGGTCATCCGCCCATTGAGTAAATGATGTTTCCTTATTTATCTATTTCTTATGTTTGCATTCTATTAGTTAAAACTTGGAAGGATATACAAGGCACTGAATATGAATGAATATGGGTTGGTTGTTTTTAAAGAGTGAAAGTGTATGAAATGTAGAACGGCGCGCGGGTTATAACCCCAAAGGAGTTATAACCCATCCACAAAAAACCTGTCCAAACAATTATGACACAAAAACCCCAAATATCATAAACTGTCAAAACTACCCCAACCCAAAAAAAAAAAACTGACAAAACCACCTCCATTCTTTATTGCTTATAACGTTTCATAACGGACAAAAAACACAAAAACCTCCGCCTCTCATCGTATCTCCTTCAAAATGAACCCAAAAAATTATCAGATCTAAAAAAAAAGTTTCATCCCGTAGCGAAACTCATATCTGATTGTCGATTTCACCTTTATCTCTTCTTCAATGGCGAAGAAAAAAATCTGATTGTCGATTTCACCTTCACCTTCACCTTCATCTCCTTCATATATGATTGTCGATTTCAACCATTGAAGCAAAATCTGACCTAAAACAACAAAAATGGCGAAGAAAAAAAATCAACAGGAGAAAAATAAAGATGATAAGATTAGGAAAACTGCGAAACCAACAACAAAAAAGGTAAGAAATATCATCATTATTCTTCAATTATTTGATGTAACCAGATTTTTTTGGTTTAGGTTTCATTTGTTTTTTTTGGGTTTTCAGCTTTAATTTTAGGTTTCGCTCATTTTTTTTTGGGTTTTAGTTTGATTTTAGGTTTCATTTGTTAGGTTTAGGTTTCAATTGAAAACTAATTTCAATTTTGGGTGTGTTTATTTCTTGTGTATGTCAGTTTGGGCTTTGTTTATTTCTTTTGATGAAACCAAATTCGAGTTACATCATCTTCGCCATCGCAAAAATCATTTTTCTATTGTTGTTGGAGTAAACAGATGTTTGATGAAACCACATTTCATTTTCTGTTTCTTGATGAAACCGAATTAGGTTTCATCATTTTTTAGTTGTTGGTTTACTTCTAGAGTTATTGTTTGTGGACCTAATTATGCTTATGGTTTCATCACATATAAATGATTATGGTTTCATCATTTTTCAAGTGTATATCTTATGGTTTCACCACTTTTCAATGATGCACAGTTTCATCACTTTATTCGTGCTTATGGTTTCATCATTACGAGTGTATTTCTTATGGTTTCATCACTTTTCAATTATGCACTTTTATTCGATGGTTATTTCTTATGGTTTCATCACTTTTCAATTATGCACAGTTTCATCACTTTGTTCGTGCTTATGGTTTCATCATTACGAGTGTATTTCTTATGGTTTCATCACTTTTCAATTATGCACGCTTTCATCACTTTGTTCGTGCTTATGGTTTTATAATTTTTCAAGTGCAATCTTATGGTTTCATCATTATTATTTGTTTATTATTCTCTTATGGTTTACTTTTGTTTTCACAATAGGTAAAAAAGAGAGACAGAACTGTCTGTGTGTTCATTGCATCATTTGTGCGAGTTTGCAAAGTGGAAATTAAGGCGTTGATACAAAAAAAGCAAACGCATTTGGAAGCTCTTAAATCATGTCCGTTCCGGGCGCTTCTTGAGCCGTTCTATGATGGCGTAATGAACGAAGAAGAGCTCATCAAAAACAAAAGAAATAGTTATGATTTTAAGTGCAATTGAAAATGTACATGACGGTAAGCTGTCCATATTGTTTCAAAGTAACAAGATCAAGGGAAATGACTCTCGCGGACCATTCCCGAACATTTTGTCTGTGACTTTTGGTCTGCAAATGGTGAATTATGTAGAAGCAGCATTTTACATTGATGAAGAGCTACTCAAAAAGGTGAACGTCTTCATGGCTACGTATTTTAAGGGAAATAAGAAGACGAAGAAAGGCGATATTAAATGTTGTATGTTGGAAGCCGCAAAGGATGAAACCAAAGTGGATGACTTTGTCAAGCTTTTCGTAATGTTTCTTTTGGTTTCAGGTATTTGTCCCTAACAAATGTGGGCAAACTCTAGCAGCAAAGTACTTGTACATGGTGTTTGATATGAATAAGGTATGTTGGCCCGAAGTCTTTCATGACTATCTACTTGATTCGATAATGAAAATGTAAAAGACGTAGAAAACGTAGTTGGTTGCGTCATTTACCCGCTGCAAGTTAAGATTTCTTCTTTTTGATTCGTAAGTTAAAGTATTTTTAAAATGTTTTTGATGATTAATTTGAATATTTGTTGTTGTTTCTTTTTTTTCAAAGATTGGTCATGTAGATGACAAAGATAGCACAAAGAAAGCATGGGTTCCACAAGTATCCGAGGTTTGCTAGATGGAACCTTTAGCAACATCTTCCAACAAGTATTGATAACTTCAAGGATCTTGTCGATAAAAAAGAACTATTGTCTAAGGTAAATATTTACTTGGAAGATTTACTTTTCTGATGAAACAAAATTTGGTTAGTATAGTTTATGATGTTTGCAATGTAGCGCAACATATATTATGACTAAATGAATCATCCACCACTCAACCTACAAAATTTCCACCGATGAAACCAGTTTTGGATTTACTTTTTGATGAAACTTGTTTTGGATTCATCAAAATTTTTAGTCAAACCAATTTTTCTTGTGTACAGCAGAGAATATTGGTCACCGAAAGGGATCATTCTTGCTTCAAAGATGACGAAAACCGAAATGCGCTACCGAGCCTTGTTTATGGGTAAAAATCAAGCTCGCCGATTTCCTGGGGAATTTGGTAGGTGAGTGAGAAACTGGTTCAAAACCCTAAACAAATGTGCTGCACGTGAGCACTTTATAGGTTCGAGAGATCAATTTGTAGCAAGTCCGGCCTAAACCAAGAAATGGCCGCCCAAGATTTGCTTTAGCCACAAAGTGGAGGAGAAGGGTTGATTTGGGGAGGGAAGCAAA
The DNA here is from genome assembly GCA_023531295.1 of Papaver armeniacum. Taxonomy (NCBI): domain Eukaryota; kingdom Viridiplantae; phylum Streptophyta; class Magnoliopsida; order Ranunculales; family Papaveraceae; genus Papaver; species Papaver armeniacum. The sequence continues at coordinate 37,134 of JAJJWW010014737.1, read as the reverse complement.
GAAAGGTGTTGAGACCTCACACACTGGGGAGAGTAGTGTCTCGACTTGTATCATAAAGTGGAAGCTTCTAAGCTTGCAAGAGATGAAAGCTCTTTGGAGAGCTTGCAAAGTTGCCTTTTCTCGAGAGTGTAGTATTTTTCTCCCGACCGAGACCCTCGTTATCCGGTGGAAATAGGTAAGACCTATGTATACAAGTCGAGATTGAAACGTACTGCCTCATGAAGGAAGAGAGTAAAGGGTGAAATAATGGGAGGAGGTGGTAACCGCAAGGTGTTTAGTGGGTGAAAATGTTTTCACCATTATTTCCTCATTTATTTGACCGCTTTATTCCTTTTCACGCTTTAATGTGAGCGTAGTGTACGGTGCAAGTCAGGGGACCGCCAAACCAAAACCCCGGAAAGCATCCCCAGCTTGTGTTGATATCTCGAGTGTCTGGGTTGCACCTTGAGTGCAAGTGGCGCTGTTAGTGGCGCGTGTGGCATGTGCCATTGGCATGTGCGAATGCCCATGTTGTTGGGGTTGTACTGAGCGCAAGTGGCAATGCCAGAGCTTAGTGGCGTGCGGGTATGTGCGAATGCCTTGGTGGTAGGTTGTACGCTGAGTGTAAGGGTAATGCCAGAGCTATTAGTGGCGTGTGTGGCATGTGCCAATGGCATGAATGCCTTGGTGGTAGGTTGCATGGTTTGCAAATTAGGCTACCAACATGGTTTTGGCATGTGCCAATGGCGCGACGGTCGACCGGCCTAGGTTGCAAGGCTTGCAAGTTCTAAGCTACATACCAAATAAGGCATTAGGGCTACCTGGCCAGGGTGATGAAGGCTACCAATGAAAGGAGGTTAGCATGTGCCAATGGCATGCGTGGTCATAGGCCGTGGCCTTGGTAGAGAAGGCTACCAATGAGCATGTTGGCATGTGCCAATGGCATACGTACGTTAGGGACGTGGCCTTGGTAGGTGAAGCTACAAATGAGCATGTCAGCATGTGCCAATGGCATGCGTGGCCGTTAGTGGCCGTGGCCTTGGTAGGAAAAAAACTACCAAAGCATGTTGGCATGTGCCAATGGCATGCGTGGGGCAGTAGTGGTCGTGGCCTTGGTAGAAAAAGCTACCAGCGAGCATGTTGGCATGTGCCAATGGCATGAGGGCCAGCAGGGCAGTGGCCTTGGTAGGAAAAGCTTACCAAGAAGCATGTTGGCATGTGCCAATGGTATGCGTGGCCGTTAGGGGCCGTGGCCTTGGTAGGAAAAGCTACCAACAGCATGTTGGCATGTGCCAATGGCATGCGTGGTCGTTAGGGCCGTGGCCTCGGTAGAAAAGCTACCGAAACATGTTGGCATGTGCCAATGGCATGCGTGCCGACTTGGCCTAGGTTGCATGGCTTGTAAGCCTAGGCGCGGCGCCATTTTGGCATGGCGTGGCTAGGCCAAGGCAGAGTGCGTTGGCATGGCACAACGCCTAGCTCGGCTAAATGTGGCTGACATGATTTTTTATTGGCACGCAGGTGCTAGCTAGCATGGTTGGCATGCTGCGTGTTTGGCGTGGCTGGCATGATTTGCCATTGGCACCTGAGGTGCGGCTTTAGAATGGTTGGCATGCTTTGGCGCGCTTCGTTTGGCTTCGGCATGATTTGCCATTGGCACGAGGTGCTATTAGCATGGTTGGCATGCTTTGGGCGCGCTTTGGCGTGGGCGGCATGATTTTCCATTGGCACGGAGGTGCGGCTAGCATGGTTGGCATGCTTTGGCGCGGCTTGGCGTGGTCGGGCATGATTTGCCATTTGTACGAGGGGAATTAGGTTTTGTTCGTTGTAACCTAATTTGAAAAATACCCCTATTAAATACCGACTACATGCCTTAAATGTCCTAATAAATGTGTCACTGTGACATTAGGTTATTTTAGGTTTTACAGTTTACCCTTTGTTTAAAAACCACCATCAACATTAAGTCCCCCGCTTAGCTCGTAATAGGGGCTTTGTCAGATGTAAGCATAAGATGGTGACAAACTATCAACAAAGAAACCGTAAAGAGAATTGAGGAGGCTCTTCCTCACCTTTATAAATAGGATTTGGAATCTCACTCGGCGCTTTTGCACAAATCGAGGCCGCACACCAGGGGCCCTGCACTGGGGCGACGTTGTGAAGTTGGCGTGAGTTGGGAAACCGAGCGTGCTAGGGCCGGTGGACCTAAGCAAGGTGTGAAGCCGGGCGTTTGCAGGCGTGACTTGGGCGATCGAGCTGCAGAAGTCAGGACCGCGCAAGGTGTGGAATCTGTGCTGCTTCAGCGTGACTTGGGAAATCGAGTAAGTGGGATCCCAAGTAAGGTGTGGAAGTCGGGCGTGTTTGCAGCGTGACTTGGGCGGTCATTGGGAAGTTCTGCAATTGGTGGGGCCGGCAACTGGCGACATTGGGAAGTCAGGCGCCTTGTGGGCCCGTTTACACGCACGATTTTGGTAAAAGGAAATCCTTCCTATTTCGTAATCTTCACGCCTATATATATAAAGTCCTTTCTCCCATCTTGCACTTTCATCTTTTCATCCTTCCTACTAGCGTGCAGAGTCACCAAGAAAACCAGCTTCCAGCATGTCTTCCAAGATTTTCTTGTTTCCTTTTATGTAGGTGTAAACCCTAAGAGTAGGCGTTTTTTATATATTGCGCATATAATTTCTTGGCGTGTCTCTTGTAGAAAATATTGTATGTATGTAACCAAGGGAAATACCGCATATATTATTCAACCCGTAGGAAAGTGCTCCATATATTATTTTGAACCCAAAGAAGGTTACCGCAGACGACTTGAGCCCGTATAAAATACCGCGTATATAATTTTGAACCCCGAAGAAAACATCGCGTGTGCGCCTTGAACCCGTAGAGAATACCGTACATGAATCCCGAAAAGAATATTGTATATATGCTCCATATGACTTCGAACCCGCAGAAATATTGGTATATATGATTTTTCTCCTCAAAGAAATATCACAAGCGCTTTTGAACCTGTAGAAAAATGCTCCATATATAATTTTGAACCCAAGAAGGATACTGTAGACACACTTGAACCCGTATAAAATACCGCGTATATAGTCTTGAACTCAAGAAAATATCACATATAGTCTTGAACTAAGAAAATATCAAGGTGCAGCGCTTTGAACCCGTAAGAATACGCCCTTTTTTTTTTTTTTTTTTTTTTTTTTTTTGTTTTTTTTTGTATTCGGGTTTTCCTTTTGTTGGGCGCGTTGTGTCAGGAGATAATTTTTTTTTTTTTTTTTTTTTGTGTGCAGATATCTTGTTACTAAGTTGTTATTAAGAAATCCGACAAGATGTTACTCGAACAAAATTTCGCCATCGAAGGATGTCCATAATTCCAAACCAAACACTTGATGATGAATTCTTCGCCAAAAAACTTGTCTCGCTGGAAAAATCACCCAGGTTTCGTGCCAATTTTGTTAACCGGTGGTGAAGATTAAAAGAAGACACGTTCTGGGTTCGCCCCAAAGAACACCATACGGTTCGTCTTCATAAAGGGGTATATTCCTCTTCCAACATTGATTTCAGGATGTGTCAAAGCCCATTGCGTTCTTTTGATAGATGGGTTGAGTTCATGGTGAGTAAGGAGCACATAAACACCAACCGACTGAACGCGATTATTGATGCCGCCGAGCTTCAAAGAAACCTCCGTGATTAGGAAGGATATCCCTGCTTGGTTGCTTTCATCTCCGAGATGGTGTTCGACACCCATACAATCATATGTAGATTGGGTGAGATAACTTTCTCCTTGGAGAGTGTGGCTCTCTTGCTCAATCTTCCAGAATCGGGAATCTAACATCATGATGAGTGCCAACAAGGCATATTTATACACCGTTTATTGGGGCATTTTACTCATCTTTTGCGCTTAGGAATCGAGATTATCCTGCATTCGTGTTTTCTTTGTTTTCAAGAATAAATATTTGTATTAATTAATTTTGTGTTTTTAGGTAATAAATAAAGCTCGGAGAAACCGAGGAGCCAAAAGAGCGAAGAATTGAGCCGAGCATCTATGGAGTAGATAGCCAAAGCTCCGCGCTGCAATCAGCTGTAACCCAACAAAGAAGACATGGGTTAGAGCTAGCCATGACCCGATCCGAGCCTCCGCCACTCGAGCCATTGAGATCTACCTCGCCTACATCCAACGGTCGCCTCCGCCTAGCACATCAACGATTGATGTTCCCGCCAACACCCGCTTTACTCCCGAGCCTCCTCACTTGCTCGCAAACGTAGCCGCTACATCCTACGCCTCACCGAGGCCTTCTCATCAACTCTTCAGTTTCCCCGCCCCACAACAAAACTACCTACCCTATACCCGCCGACCAAATCCTATTCTCTTCTCCATCTTCTCTCTTCTCTCTCCCGTTTCCATCACAGAGCAGTAGCTCTGGCCCCTCACCTTCTCCTCCGTTACCCGATTCAGAGACCATCATCACACTTCCATCATCTCCCGACACCCTAAGTCGCTTCCACCTTTACTTACCTAATCACTCTCTAGTTCTTTCATAGCTTCTTTCCTAGGAGCTAAGAGAGAAATAGACAGAGTTAGGTTAGGGTTTCATTGATAAATCAAAGGAAAATAAGTATGGTTTTCTCGTGAGCCGCACGACAAGAGGAGAGGCAAATCGTGAGTATGGTGAGAGTGGTTGCGCTTATTTTAATTTTGATTTCGATTTTTGAGAATTAGGGTTTTAGGGTTTGGCTGCATGTATAAATAGCAAGAAGGGTGTTGTGTAGAAGTTATGCCCGGCCAGCTAAAGGTTTCAATTAGGTTTAATTTGTAGTTTATTTGTTACCTTGATGTTTTAATTACTTTGGCTAGGGTTGAGATGAAACTCCTAGCTTATCACCGTGTTTTTCTTCATGAACTGCTCTTTGAGTGCTTAACTATTTTCAAGATAGGATTTAATCTCAAGATGTCACACTTTGCTTGCTCTCACAAAGGTATACCAATGCCATGGATGCACCGAAGTAGAATAACTCAGGAAGATGATGCTACAACCCAAGCTTAATGAAATTATTATGATCCTCGGATTATTTGTACTCTAATTAGACAAAAATACTTTGGAAATATACTTTAGTTGTGATTAACCTGTCAAGCGGAGAAACACTTTAGGTTTAAGGCAGACTTGACACTCGCCTTTATCTAGCATAAGAATAAGAATAATGTCATGAGTTGAAAACATAGTATAGGTTAGTGGTGGAAATCAAGACCCTAGCACCCATTTATATCTCTCGTTTGTAATTCAAGCCATTTTCATTGTCACATTTCCATCCAAACAAACTCCGTACGGCACAAAGCCATTGTGTTACTTTGTCACTCACTTGAATTCGCTTGAAGAAGCAAGCCTTAGATTATACATAGCACACCCATTTCTCTCGTGGATCGACCCGTACTTGTCGCTGCCTCCGATAGACGCCGTGCACTTGCGGTTATTACAAGTAGGCTAAATTATAAACACCTTCCGAGGCCTACCAAGTTTTTGGCGCCGCTTGCCGGGGACTTGGCGCGTGCCCCGTGTTCATTGGCTCGCCTAACCGTTTTTTCTTTACTACCCCGTATATATGCATTTGCATCATAGTGTAACTTAGCTTTTCATAGTGTAACTTAGTTCATTGCATTTAGTTCATTGCATGTAACTTAACTTTTTGTGCTGTAGTGTAACTCAATCATTCAAATATTTGTTTTATACCCTGCATCATTAGCATAACTTAGTGTGCATTGTAGTCATAACTTGTGCTGTCCTTAGCATCTGCCTGCCATCTGTTGCATTGTAGTCATACCATCTTACTTATTTGCACTTGCATTATAGCATAATTTAGCTGTAACTTCTCTTGTTTTTCTTTCCTTCTTAGTTTTAGCTCATTGCATTTGCATTTTGTTCATTCATTATTCATTGCCTCGCCCAAATTAAGATACTCTCAAAGGCATACCCCGTAGCACCGAGAACTCGAGTTTTACATTGTTCCCCTCGTAGCATAGCCCCGAACTCGAGTGCTTTGCTCGTAGCTTAGCTCATTCATTGTAGCACAATAGCTCTCTGTTTATTGTATAACATTGAGGACTGAAATTTGCTTGTTGAGCTAGCAGTGCAAGTGGCAAAGCCGAGCCAACCCAAGGAAAGCCCAGCTTCTTGAGGTAAGCCTAAACTTCCCCATGTATGCCACGTATGCCCCGCAACCCATGTGTTCAAATCCAGCCCCGTAAGCCGCAAGTTTAAGCCAAATTGTTATCAACCCCGAGCATGCTCTTTGCATCCGTGAATGCTTTGACTCCGTGTATGAAAGCTATTTTTCATTTGTCGTTGAATTTGTGCTAGACTCGAATCTGTGAAACCCTAGCGGAGTACTTTTTATTGCCCCGCCACCCTTGAGCATAGCCTCGTAGAAACTAAGCCTGTACCCCACCCCGTTGACGGACTTGTATGAGCTTAACTCCACCCGACCCCGTGGCCGAGCCTTGGCTAAATTGTGCCGTGCCGTGCTGCGCATTGTGATATTTTGGAGAATTAGTCTCCATGTGTTGATAGGCTACCCCGTGATGTGTGCTCGTGTTGCTCTAAGCACATTGGGCTTAAACCTCGCCCCGCACAAGTTGTGTGTGTTCTTTCACCACCCCGAGCACAACTCCAGCCCCGCAAATGTGAGTTGAAGCTACAAGTTTGAGTCACAACTTGGAAAACCAAGTGGTTATAGCCGCAAACTCCGAGCATACCCCATCTGCCCTTATCTCCCATCGCCCTGCACAGCCTCCACCCCCCGGGCCGTTGAGCTTGTGCTGCCTGGTTAGCCTAGGTTAGTTGTAACCACATAACCTAGCACTAGCCAATCTGTGCTATGCTGTGCTGAACATAAAGCTTGCTATTGTTGTCCTGTGCTCTGGGCTGCACTTGATCCTGTGCTGTGATAATTTTGAAAAGCCAACCCTTGCATAGCCTGTGTAAGCCTGCTAAGCTTGCCCTGCACAAGCTGTGCTGTGCTGAGAGCTACCAATTTTCGCCGTGGCCGTGTTCTCGCGAGATGCCAATCTCCGTGCTTACTGGAGTCATGTGCACACAAACAAAGGCTCCGAGCCGCCAAACTCGCACATAACTTGCCCCTGTGCCTCACCATTTAAACCACATAAATCGGGCTAGAACCAGTTTCACTGAGTCACACCATCCGGGCCGCTTAGGCTAAAACCACAAACCGGGATGCACATACAGCTGCAAGCCCAACTACCGGATCGAACCCTAAATGTGCCCAAGCCCATATCAATCGAGCCGTTGGGCCGTTCCGCAAGAAAATGAAGCCCACAACCACTAGGCCTTACTGTGCATCTCGGGGTTCTACTTCGGGTTGTGCAGCTTCATCAGTCTGGCCAGCTTCTACCTAACCTGGGTTCGCTGCCGTGCCAGAACTAAACTAAGCCCACATCTGTTGGCCGTGCACACAATAATAATCGGTCAAAGCCACAAATCCCGGCTTCAAACAACAAATCCCAAACAAACCAAAACTCACTAAAAACCAAATTGAGCCCACAACAACCCGGGCTTCCCACATAAACCAAAGCTCCCAACAAACCAAATGAAACCCATTTAAACCAAACAAAACCCACATAAACCAAATCCCACAAAGAAACTAGACTTTGAGTTCAATTTGAGTTGATAAATCATGTCAGGATTTTGGTCTGCATCTGGGGATGGAAACAAATCCCTTAGAGAGCTTGCTTACGGGCATGCTTCACAATATGAACCCCCCACACATACCATAGTGATTTTAGGGATTATTATGAGCCTTCTCAGGGCCCTGACTTCACATACCCTAATCACTATGAGCACATGCATCATCCACCACAGGTTTAAAATGAACACTTTCCTCATACCCACCATCACTTCTAGATCAATTAAAGCTCAAGTTTCTGCTTTAGAAAGGCAATTACATGAGCAATTTGTCAAATCTAATCCCCCTAGACACTATACAATGTATACTTGTACCTTATGTGGTAGCTTAGACCACCCTGCTGAGTACTGTTATATTTTGCATGATTTTAGGCAGTCTAGGGAAAACCATGATAATCCAATGTACGAAGTGTCTAGAAGTGACTATGCTGGCAACTATTGGGACCATAATCAACCTGCACACATGCATCATTCACCACAGTGGGGGAATGAACAATTTCATACTCCCCCAACTCCTAGTTTGCAATCAATAATGGAAACACTCATGGAGCAAAATGCTAGGCTTGAAATGAATGCAATGCATGACCATCCACATAGCAACATGTTTGAAATTCCCTTCTCTAGTGAACCTAATGCACAACCATACAATGAATATCCATATGAGGAATGCATACCCACTAGTGAAGACTCTCCTTCAATAGAACAACTCAAAATGATTCTTCAAAGGAACCTAATTGAGTTACAAAATGATATGATTGAAAATAGTGTTTCTAGTCTTACTCATGCAACTAACATTGAATATGAACCTAATCCAGAGGTAGATGAGTACACTAAAAATACTACAATTTTGAATGGAGAGACGAATTCTTGCTATGATGATGATGATGATGAATATGAAGAGCATGTGTATTTTGAAAATGTAGTAGAATTTTTAGGTTCGTAGACATTAAGTGTCTCTTCAGAACCCCATGAATGATGCTTCTTCTAATATTCATATATGTGATGATGATGTGGAACCCGTGCAATTGTCCTCGTGAAAATGAACATGATTTACCCTCTTCTGACTTTGGGAAAGTGTGTGATGGTACAAATGATTTTATACATGAAAATAACGTAGATGTACCTAACCTCTCTCCTAAGGCACAAATTGAAACTCCTCCACCAAACCTAGGTAGGGGTGTACAGAATGCCCAGAAGCCTGCGGCCCGCCATGTACCGCCCGGGTCCGAAGGAGTCCGTGGGCGCCCGGTGGCCCGTCATGGGCTTGCCTTGGCCTTCCCGATAATTATAAATGGGCGGACCCGGGTTTCTATTAAAAATTACTAGCCCGGCTGCGTTACCCGCCTTCTAGCCGTATAATTACCCGGCTGTCTGCTGCCCGATAGCCTCGTTTAATTACCCAAAACTTTCCTATAACTCATCTAAATAATACCAAAATTATACATTTTGAAATATAATACGTATAAATTTATTGTATTATTCCGAGATTTTACTTTCCTTTCTCGCTTATTTTCTCGTAATCTCCTCCCAATACTTTCCCTTTCTCTCATTATTCTCTCGATTCTCTCGCTGCCTCCTCCTAAAAACTCTAGGTTAGAGAGATTTCACCAAAATCTTGTCCTACTCTTTGGTATAAATTTCACATAATGAATTGTTATAGGCTCAGAAATTGTAATCCCTTCTTATCATTCTTCAATTCCGTTCTTAATTTTTAGGTTAGCATCCATTTGTTCTCTACTGTTAATTTTATTTGGAGAAGAAGGGGCTGATAAAATCGTAAGTTCTTTTGTTCTAATCTAAATCTATTTCATCTTTAATGAATTTAGTTCTGTTCTATGCTTCTATTTGGATGGTGCTGGAAGCATGATACTCTAGGTATGGGTTGATTTGGTTTTTATGGTCCCGATAGATTGATAGATTGAAACATTAATAAGTGAAGATAATTGTTTTAACATAGATTTAGTTATGTCCTGATAGATTTAACAATTGTTTTGATAGAATTGTTCAAATCTAGTTCAAAGCAACCTATTAAGTTTTGTCGCTTGTTTGTTTTGTTTATCAATGAAAACATTAGAAGTGACGACATGATTCTAGGGGTGATCAAGATTTAATATTAATTGATGATAGTGTTATGTGTTCACGTAATGTATGTACTTATTTTTTTTTTTTTTTTTTTTTTGTTGACCAGGTTTGTAATTTTTCTCTAATTTGAGGTATGGATCGCCTCGATTGGATTTGGTTGAAACAACACCTACTTCAAATGTTACAAATTCACAATCACCATCCCCTACTACCTAGCGAACTAAAAAAAGAAAACTAACGCCGAAAGTATGGAAAGGCTTTGATCCAATCGAAGAAGTGGATCCAGATGATCCGCAAAAGATAAAGAGGTCAAGCTTGCACAATGCAAGATATGTGACCGAAAGTTTTCTGGGATCCAAAACAAGGCACTTCTCATCTCAAAAGGCACATGGACAGCCGTTTTGAAAAAGAGCCAATCACCGATGAAACACGTACATTAATAGCTCAAACTCGGTCGTGTACTTTTATTTCATTTCGATTCTCACAAGCAAGAGCTAGAAAGAATATTATAAAGTTGATTATTTTGAGGGAGTTGCCATTTCAGTTCGTAGAAGATCCATTTTTCCAAAGGGTTTATAAACGATATAGTTTTCACCCCGGATTTGTGAAATTTTCGAACCTCTCGTTAGGCGTGATATTTTAAAAAATTTTGAAATGGAAAAACAAGTTTTAAAGAGAACTTTGTTAGAGGCACCTGAAAAATATCTTTGACATCGATTTGTGGTTGTCGTGGTCGGGTTAAGTTACATGTCTATCATCAAGCCACTTTTTAGACAAAAATTGGCCCTGCATAAAAGGATAATTTCTTATACTTTACTTGACAAGTCCCACACTGGAGAACATATTGCTGAGTTACTTATTCAGAAACTTGCCAATGACTCGGGATTTCTAAGAAGATTTTCTCATTATCCTTGGATAACGCTAGCGCAAATACTGCTTCGCTGAACGGTTAAAAGTGATGCCGCCCGACTTGCCATCGAAAGGAGATTTATTTCACGTAAGATGTTGTTGTCATATCTTGCATTTATTCATAGATGATAGCAGAAGAAAGTTAAGGATTTTCAAGAAATGATTTCTCATGTTAAATCTAGTATAGAATTCATTTTTGCTTCATCCGTAAGATATGACCAGCTTTCGAAGCATTGTGCACATCAATGGGTTTGAAACCAAAAAAAGCTTCAAATAGATGTCAAGCACAGGTGGAACACCACTTATTTCATGCTAAAAGATGCACTTCCTTATCGTGCTGCAATTTCAAGCTTTCTCGCTGATAGGACTTGTTCTGATTTAACTGATTATGATTGGGATATTGCTGAATTATTATGCAAGTTCTTGAAGCCTTTCTATGATGCAACCAAACATTTTTCTGGTGTCGATTATGTGACAAGTAACTCTGTTCTTAATTACTTATTTAGAATTGGGAGGGTCTTACAGAAACACAGGCATATGAATCAGCTCAAGGAGATTATTGTTGTTATGGAAAAGAAGTTTGTCAAATATTGGGGTGAGACTCCTATTTTATTCGGCATTGGATGCATTCTTGATCCCCGTCTTAATCTCGCAGGACCTGGAAACTACATTAGCCGATATAGAGAGTTGTTTTAGTACTTCGCATACGTCATTCGATGTCATGCCGAGCAAAAATCTTTGATAGTATCTAAACTTAAAAGTTTATTTGCAGAGTATACTATTATGTTAAATGAGCAAATGCATAATGGTTCTAGTAATAACTCAAATTCTACTAGTGATCAACCACCTTTACAGAGTGTTCCGCAGATGCAAGAAACAATCTCTAACGACTGAAGACGACCTTTTGGCAATCCCTGAGTCGAATAGAGGGATCCCCTTTCTACAAAGATCGAAGAATTGACGAGATACTTCGCAGAGCCGTAACCGGAACTTTTGAAGATATGAAGAATTTTGACATATTGGGTTGGTGGAAAGCTAATGAAAAACTAGATTCAAATTTTTCTTGATTGACGAGATGTACTAGCAGTCCCTATCTCTACAGCTTGCTTCCTCAAGCCGCATTTTCCTCGCAAGCGTGTGTTGAGTGATTATCGCAGAGTTTAACACCGCAAATGTTGGAATGCTGTGTGATTTTAAAAGATTGGTGGAAAGCTGAACTCAAAAATCGTATGATGACACTAGATCCACTAAATGATGATATTACTCCAGTTGATGATGAGAATGATGTCTCTGAATCATCATGTGTCTCTTTAAGGTAAAATTTATGCAATATTTTATTTATTTTCATGTCTATGTCTGACTGTTCTATTTTCTTATCAACTCTTTAGATACAAGCAGGCTATAACTTGATGCGCACTGAATTTACAATTTGTTCATCGATATTATTGTTTGTGTTTATTTATGTTACTTGAATTGTTGATTAAATTTTTACTCTTCTTGATTTGTGTAGGTAGACAGTAGAGAATCTGAAGACATGTGGGGAAGAGCTAGACAAAGAGGGTTATCGACATATAGGTTTATTCATTTCATTGTTTTTATTAGTATGATGGAATAAAGTTTTGGAGTAGTAGTAGTGTTATGAATTTGTTTGCTAGTAGCCTAGTAGTGGTGTTATGAATTTTTGTTGAAGTTTGATTTGAAGTTTTGAACAATCTACAATTTTGTGCAATTTAATGATTTTCGCTGAACAGACTACACTAGTTATTATTTTCTCATTTACTGTTGTCAAGCCATGATACCCGCCCGGCCCGGCCTGGCCTGGCCCGTCTTGTTTCACACAAAGCTTGACAGGCCATGGGCAAGAATTTCGGGCGCTGCCTCGGCCCGGCCTGGCCTATGAAACTTAATGGGTAGTTAGGTTGCTAAGCCCGTCCAGCCCGGCCTGTGGTATAATTGGACTAGGGCCGGCCTGCCCGGCCCGATGTACACCCCTAAACCTAGGTGTAGTTTGTCACAAAAATCTTAAACCAACTTTTCTGAGAGTTCCCAGTTTAGGCCTAGAACTTTGTGCCTCCCAAGTCCTCTTGGACTATTTTGCATCAAAGTATAACACTTTTAAGGAACCACAATTGGAATGTGTATGTCTGCCTGTTCTTAGCAAAACTCATTTTGAGTTAGACCTTTTCATGATGTACCGTTAAAATTGCAAGATTTTGTGCTTCCAAACACACCCGTTCACAAGTTTAGGTTTGGGAAACTCCTTCACATACACAGTCTTACTTGCACTCTCATATTATATTTGTGTAAGGTCATTGATGTTTGTACATATTTTCTATTGGGTTGACCCTCAACTCTTTAGACTCAAGGTTTATGGTGAATTTTCATCAGATATAATCCAAGAGAGACTTGTTAAATTTTTCTTTCTTGAATCGGCAATGAGTCTTCATGCGCATATATTATGCTAATCCGATATGATCTCCGTTGAGAATGTTGGATTCAGCCTTGACGAATGAAGCTCAACCTTTCTCCCCGCCGACATCCCAATCTCTTCCTTTTCTCTTATCAAAGATAGTTCTCGTGGTACGGACTGTTTAAATTTTTCCTATCTCGTGACACATTGAGGATAATGTTTGATTTAGGTTTGGGTGCATATAGAGTTTTTAGTCTTTTTAATCTTTTATTTTCAAAAAAAAAAAAAAAAAAAACTCTTTTTGCAAATAAAACCTCCAACTTTTAGAGATTTTAGAGTCACTAGCATGCTTCTAGCTATGTTTACATAGAGAATCCAACCTAAATAACAGAATTTGGAAGTACCTGAGAACGCAATCGGGTTTCTTAGTTGATTAGAGCGCTAAAGTTGGATTTAACCATACCGGAGGGCGAATTAGGTGCTATTAGATATTCGGTAGTAGAATTGTGATCACCCATAGTGGAGACTACCCATTTTACATCAAGTGAGGCACCAACCTTCAATTTTTGCAACTTTCTAGAAAAGTCAGTAGAGTGTGTGTCACCGTACGTTAATTCCGGGTAGAATGGTGAGCTACCCAACTTCGCACCATTTTCAAGACTACTTTGATCTCTTGAGTGCTAGTTTTGTCAATCATGAGGGTGACGTTTAAAGAAGAAAACTCCTTCTAAATATCGATTTGCGCTAGCATCACTCTCTCTCTCAATCAAGAAGACCCATAGAAACACATCATCACAACAAATGGAGCATCATCGAATATGGAAAGAAAAATTGATATAGTCCAAGGTTTATGTGCAACAAAGAAAACAAAATGATGAGAATTAATAAGATTTATAAAATCAAGACAACAAAGTTGTGGAAAAATTGAGTGTTAAAGTCTTTTGTCCATAGAGTTAGTTGTTTCATTATTTGTATTTTTATTTTCACTTATTGTATAAAAAAAAAAAAAAAATGTAGTTTATTAGTTTTGATACCACCATGGTAAAGAAGAATTGAAAAGAAAAATCCAAACAACAAGGAAAATTGAGTAGAAAAGTTAAAATTGTCAAGTTTTTGAAGTTTAAGTTCGTCATCAACATTTGAAGACCAAGACCGAAGATTGAAGACGTTTTTATGGTTCCTATGAGAGATTGATGTTAATTGCCGATCGGGTGAGAAGTGAGCGAGTACTCCCACCCCTTACTAATGGTTGATTTCTTTCTTAGAGATCATCAAAAGATTCTTTGTCCACACTTCAGGAGTCTCCAAATTATTTCTTAAGGTTATCCTTCTTACCTACAACGCGCAGATTTCTTTTATTCCCGCTCAACACATGAGACTAAAAAAGCGATCTTTTTGAGTGCAATTATCACAAACCCTAATGGTGAGGCAGTGTTGAGACTTATGATCACAATCGAATCCGAATTCTTTCATATGGTATGGTTACTTCTCGCTCAAGACTTAAGGATGAGAATGCGTTCTTTTGATAGTTCTAACTTTTGTTACTAGATGCGTAAACTCTATGTCCTCATAGCTTCTGATGCTTGAGACTCTGTTACACTCAAGTTGGAGAAGGTTTTGTGGGTACACCTCTCGGTAAACCTCACGAGACTACAACTCGTCCACTAGGGACACACTAGGGGTTTAAAGGCTTAGTGCATACGCTAAATGCATTCGAGAGACCTCATGGACAGTGGGTATAGTTAGGATTTCTTCATTTCTGCTTTCACTTGAGGACAAGTAAAATTCAGGTTTGGGGTATTTGATGAGTGCCAAATAGTGCATATTTATACACCTATTTATTGGCATTTTACTCATCTTTTGCGCTTAGAAATCGGGATATTATCCCAAACATTCTGTGTTTTCTTTGTTTTCAAGAATAAATATTTGTATTAATTAATTTTTTGTGTTTTTAGGTAATAAATAAAGCTCTGAGAAAACCGAGGAGCCAAAAGAGCGAAGAATTGGAGTCGAGCATCTATGGAGTAGATAGGCCAAAGCCCGCACAAGCGAATCGCTTGCAACTCAACAAAGAAGACATGGGATAGAGCTAGCCATGACCCGTGATCCGAGCTCCGCCTCACCTCGAGCCATTGAGATCTCCCTCAAATATCCAACGGTCGCTCCGCCTAGCACATCAACGATTGATGCTCCCGCCAACACCTCGCTTACTCCGAGCCTTCCTCCACTGCTCGTATCGTAGCTGCTACATCCTACGCTCGCTGAGGCCTTCTCATCAACTCTAGCTGTCTCCGCCCCATAGCAAAACTACCTACCCTATACCCGTCGACCAAATCCTATTCTCTTGTCCATCTTCTCTTTCTTCCTCTCTCCCGTCTCCATCACAGAGTTACAGCTCGCCCTCACCTTCTCCTCCCTTACCCGATTCGTGAGACCGTCATCACCACTTCCATCATCTCCCGACACCCTGCCGCTCCACCTACCTAATCACTCTCTAGTTCTTTCATAGCTTCTTTCCTAGGAGCTAAGAGAGAAATAGACAGAGTTAGGTTAGGGTTTCATGATAAATCAAAGGAAAATCGGGTATGGTGTTCTCGTGAGCCGTGACGACAAAGGAGAGGCGAACCGAGTATGGGAGAGTGGTTGCAAATATTTTAATTTTGATTTGATTTTTGAGAATTAGTGTGGTTTTAGGGTTTGCTGTGCATGTATAAATAGCAGAAGGGTGTTGTGTAGGTGTTATGCTCAGCTGGCTGCGGCTTCAATTAGGTTTAATTTGTAGTTTATTTGTTACCTTGATGTTTTAATTACTTTGGCTAGGGTTGAGATGAAACCCTAGCTTATCACCGTGTTTTTCTTCATGAACTGCTCTTGAGTGCTTAACTATTTTCAAGATAGGATTTAATCTCAAAGATGTCACACTTTGCTCTCACAAAGGTATACCAATGCCATGGATGCAATGTAGTTGGAATAACTCTCCAGGAAGACGATGCTACAAACCCAAGCTTAATGAAATTATTATGATCCTCGGGATTATTTGTACTCTAATTAGACAGTAATACTTTGGAAATATACTTTAATTGTGATTAACCTCGTCAAGCGGAGAAACACTTTAGGTTTAAGGCAGAATTGGACACCCGCCTTTATCTAGCATAAGAATAAGAATAATGTCATGAGTTGAAAACATAGTATAGGTTAGTGTGGAAATCGAAGACCCTAGCACCCATTTATATCTCTCGCTTGTAATTCAGCCATTTTCATCATCACATTTCCATCCAAATTTTGACGGGGACAAACCCATTGTGTTACTTTGTCACTCACTTGAATTCAAATACTAAGAAGCAAGCCTTAGATCATACATAGCACACCCATTTCTCTCGTGGATCGACCCGTACTTGCCGCTACCTCCGATAGACGCTGCACTTGCGGTTATTACAAGTAGGCTAAATTATAAACACCTTCCGAGGCCTACCAAGTTTTTGGGATCCAATTATCTGAAAGCGAGGTGAAGATGCTGGATGACCTTGCCGCTAAGTTGGGAGATTACGCTCGAAAAGACTCTACTCACGAAGTCGAAGGATTCTCGTCCTAAAGCGGATAAAAGGTGCTTTTATAGCCGGTGGATGTCTCAATGGTTTCCTGACGAGCCGGAACCCGAATGTAAAAGCAAGATCTTCATGTTGCAAAGATATTTGCTCTCTCGTCTAGAGACATTTTTGATGACTCGCCTCCTGCAAGAAGGAAATAAGACCAGTTTCTACCGATTGCCGTGAAGTTAGCAAAAGGTGAAGTTCTTCCCATTGGCAAGCTATTCCTGCCCTCCGTATGTGCATCTGGGATCACCCGGTTGCGAACATGCGAGTTTCGAATGGTTTCATGAAAGTGAATTCATATGTGCACGCGTTTTTCTCGCAAGTCCGCTATGGGAGCACTTTGAGAAGTATGCTCGAAAGCGACGCCTTCGATTCCCGCTGAATCGGGGGTTCTTAATTTTTCAATGGGTGAACAAAGGCCCAAAGGTTGGCATGAGCTTGGTTAGTCTTCTTGACAAGTCGTCCTGAAATCATTTTTCGCCTTCATGGGAGCCTGTGGCCCATAGGTCTGAATAAAATCACACCTTTGCTTCGCTCCGATCATGTCTTTGTCTTCCGATGGCGATTTGAGCGCTGGTGAAAACTTGTTTATTCAAAGCCGCATGTCCGGTTATATGCCGTCTTTCATGGGGTCTTTCCATATAGCCGCCTTAAAATATCGACCCGTGCCGCTTCGTCACATGGGTTTCGATCAAGGGGTGCTCTTTGCTTACCACCGGTGATCCCTAAGATTCATTGCGTGCCGCCCTTAATGCCAAAGCCCTTGAGTCGGTATTCGCCTTCCTTCTTTCAAACGGGAAGAGTAACTTCGACGACCTTCTTGGGATATAATGAGTTCGTGCGACTTGTTTATTATGATCCAAGATTTTAGAATAACGCCAAGGAGAACGTTCTCGTAAACCTTCCCCAGCAGCTAAGAAGTATCCAATGTTGAGAGATCTCAAGCGAAAAGTTGCCTAGCAACTCGTAAAGTCCCTGTGCCAAGGAACGGAGAACGAAGAATCGTGTGCCGGGGTTCCGGTATTTGGGCTTCAAAAAGATCCTCCCAGCTCTCGTGGTCTTCTGCTTCTTCCAATAACTGTGTATGTGTCGCCTCTTCATTGGTTTGTCTCAAAACACGCGAATTTCGCTGAAAACATGTGTCTTGTTTCCTCCAGTGGCTTTGTAGTATATCAATGCTTTCCGCCTTGCACGTTGCCGGAGACGGCAATTTCTTCAAAGAATTCCAAAAAGATCGAGCCTTCTCATAGCGATGATGAGTCGAGAAAAGAAAGTTCGACAAGTGAGAGTGATTCTCAAAGACCGGTTCTTTTCTAGAAGTGGTTCTATGAGTTTCGCGCTTTTTTTCTTTCTTTCTCCCTGCTTTCTTCTTTTGAAAATGTTTAACTCAAGTTCGCATGAGGAATCCTGGGCTTCGAGGATGATTCTCGGGGTAGACCCACGAAACTTGCTCTTGTGACCACCGCAAAGCGACTTGGAGATGGGAACGTTAGCTGTGGACTGGACAGGGGGTGGCTTACCCAGTCAAGCCCACCCCAAAATTTCTAAAAAGATGTTTTGTTAGTGTAATTTTTAACATTTGTAAAATTTAGCCTGTGTGTAAATTTTAATTAGCCCATTAATTGTTAAGATATGATTCTACGTGGGAAGAAATCCAAGATTTTGGAACCCTGACTCGATGGATTAATTTTTGAATAGCATCTCAACCGTTCAAAGGCTATAGGAAAAACAAGATTCACGATGCTTTAAAATCAAGTATCGATGGCTCAATTACATGCATGTCACTTGATAAAATAAAATCATGTGTCAAATGGGGTGCCTTGTCCTTAACTAACCAAGCGCTTGTCCACCTTTAAAAGAAAAAAAAACAAGTGTTTGTCCAAAAATCATTTTTCTTCCGATCACAATTTTATGTATATTTATGTATAATCTAAAAATGCAGTGTATTCATGACACAAAAATACAATATGCCATGACTTATTATGCGTATATGCACAAACTCCAAATATTTTGCACCCCTATAATAACCTTTAAAACTAGAAATTCTTGGGTGCCTTCGGTCACGCTAAATAAATCAGGATTATTATTTTCATACGCAAATTATTCCTCCCTAATAATATTAGTTACAAGGTGAAAAATTTGATTCAAAAGCTTTATGCTCTAAGGAAAAGAGATTGTGTGGCATACCCATACTCACTTTAAGATATTACCGCAGCTGTCATTCTTGCAATTGAGATAAATTGTTGAGAGTTCGAAAAATTAGCCCACTCAAACATAAATTCCTAGGGTCCATCACATGAAGCCAATTGTCGGCATGTATGTGGTTCAAACGGATGATTCTCTGATGGTTGGGCGCTAAGACATGAAAGAAGACCCTTCCGCGAGTCGTGAGGCTAGGTGCAGCACCATTTTTGATCCCCGTACTTGGTTCCTTATCCAGTCATGTGTCGTTGGCGGCTTGGGCCAGTTTGGCTTAAGCATGAGGCGTTGTACACCAGAATCCGGAGAAGTACGAATATACGGCCACAACCAAGAAAGTCACTAGTCGATTTGCGCTGTTAAGCGTGTGGGAAGAGGCTTTATCTTCCATCGAGGATATGCGTGAGGTGACCGGTCACACCGTTCTCAAGACGTTATTGCCGACCGGGAGCACCATCGCGACGTGTGCGAAAAAGGAGTTCAACACTTCGTGGTTTGTCAAGGCCTTCACAGATCCAAAAGTTGAAAGATGCAAGAATCGAAAGCCTTTTCCCGCGAGAGATTGCACGACAGAGGTGGAACTCGAAAAGCTTTCCAAGATGTCAACTATAAAGAGAGCGCCTGAAGATGCAAAGTTAACTTTCTCCAAGAAGAGCAGACTTCACTGGATGATTTTCCTTGAATGTTTTTCTGTTAAACTTTCATTTAGGTTCTTCTTTTCTTTTTTTTTTTTTTTTGAAAAACATATCGATGTCCTGTTCAAAGTTCGACTTTTTGATAGACACGGGCAGCTTTTGAGGATATTGGATTATTTTTCTGATGAATGGTTTTGATAATATAACTCGATTATGTTTTGTGAAAGAAATATTGCTTTTATGAAAGTGTGTGCTAAAATAGGCACAAGACTCAAAGAGTATGGCAGCTTTACTAAACCTAAAAACAGATCGTATATCTTGTCCAAATTCAATTTACTCACTTCATAGGTTTTGCGAACACGCCCTCTCCATGTAAAATGCGGTTTTGCTGGCAGCATCTCCAAAGAAGTCCCCAATCGCCGGTAAAGATCTCTCATGAGTCCCCGCTTTTCAGTGTAATCTTTTACAACCGGTAAATCGTTGTCTAGCGCTTGAGTTTGATTGAGTGGTAGCATCTTCAACAAGTCCCTCGCCTCCCCAGTTTTCTTGTGTAGTCTTTACAACCGGTAACGGGTTGTCTCGGCAACTGAGCTTTGGATTATGGTAGATCTTCAAGAAGTCCCCGATTTTCTTGCCAGAAGGTTTTAACAACTAGTAACTCCAAGTTGTCCGGGTAGTTGAGTCTGACAGTCGCTCTCCCCTACCATCTTGACATCCTGGGTCAAGAACGCAGATCGATCGACCCGACATTGAGCCGATAGATCAATCCTCCCGCCGGTCGCCAATTGTTTATGGGTAAAATCGCTTCCCGCCGATTTTGGTAAATCTTGTAGGGTGAGTGAGAAACTCGGTTCAAACCCTAAACAAAATGTGGTGCACGTGAGCATTTTATAGGTTCGAGAGATCAATCTGTACAAGTCCTACCCTAAACCAAGAAATGGCCGCTCCATACTTGCTTGGTCACAAATGGAGAAGGGTTGATTTGGGGAGGGAAGCAAAGAAAGGTGTTGAGACCGACACTCCGGGAGAGTAGTGTCTCGACTTGTTACGTAAAGTGGAAGATTCCTAAGCTTGCAAGAGATGAAAGCTCTTTGGAGAGATTGCAAAGTTGCATTTTCCGAGAGTGTAGTATTTTTCCCGACCGAGACCCCCGTTGCCTCATGGAAATAGTAAGACCTATTTATACAAGTCGAGATTGAAACGTACCCTCGGCCTAATGAAGGAAGAGAGTAAAGGGTGAAATAATGGAGGAGGTAGTAACCGCAGGTGTTTATGGGTGAAAACGTTTTCACCATTATTTCTCATTTATTTGACCGATTTATTTTTCACGCTTAATGTGAGCGTAGTGTACGCTTCATGCGGTGACCGCCAAACCAAAACCCCGAAAGCATCCCCTAGTTTGTGTTGATATCTCGAGTGTTGGTTGCACCTGAGTGCAAGTGGCGCCGTTAGTGGCGCGTGGCATGTGCATGGTAGCGCTAATGCCCATGTTGCGTAATTCGAGCGCAAGTGGCAATGCCGTAGCCGCTAGTGGCGTGTGTGGCATGTGCCAATGGCATGTGCTAATGCCTTGGTGGTAGGTTGTACGTTGAGTGTAAGTGGCAATGCCGGGTCATGAGCAGGCGTGTGTGGCATGTGCAAATGCTAATCCTCAGGTAGGCTGCATGGGTTTGCAAATAAGGCTACCAACTTGGTTTGGCATGTGCCATCGGCGTGACGGCCGACGCCAGGTTGCTGGCCTCAGGGCTACCAAATAAAATTAGGGCAAGGTGATGAAGGCTACCACAAGATGCGTGTTAGCATGTGCCAATGGCATGCGCCACCTAGGGCCGTGGCCTCGTAGAGAAGCTACATCGAGCATGTTGGCATGTGCCAATGGCCTGCATACCGTAGGGCCGTGGCCTTGGTAGGAAAACTACCGAGCATGTTGGCATGTGTCAATGGCATGCGTGGCCATTAGGGTCGTGGCCTTGGTGAGAAAAACTACCAAATAGAGCATGTTGGCATGTGCCAATGGCATGAGGGTCATAGGCCGTGGCCTTGGTAGGAAGCTACCAAAATGAGCATGTTGGCATGTGCCAATGGCATGCGTGTCATAGGGTGGCCTTGGTAGGAAAGCTACCAAAGGAGCATGTTGGCATGTGCAAATGGTACAGCTGCCTAGGGCCATTAGGGCCAATGGTAAGAAAAGCTACTGCAAGCGAAAGCATGTTGGCATGTGCCAATGGCATGCGTGGCCGATTTGGCCTAGGTTGCATGGCTTGTAAGCTCAGGCGGCGCCATTTTGGCATGGCGTGGCTAGGCCAAGTTAGAGCTGTAATGCTTTGGTACGGCCTAAATAGCCTCTGGTAGCAATGTGGCCGGCCTCGCATGATTTTTTATTGTCACTAGAGGTGCTGGCTGGCATGGTTGGTGATGCTTAGCTAGGGCCAAGGGCAGAGCGTCTGCATGGCGCGCAAAGCAACGGGGCTAAAGGGATCATGATTTGCCATCGGCACGGAGGTGCGGCTTAGCATGGCTGGCATGCTTTGGCGCGTTTGGCGTGGCTGGCATGATTTGCCACGCTGCGGCAGCGATTCGCTAGCATGGTTGGCATGCTTGGGCGCATGGTGTGGCTGGCGATTTCCATTGGCACGTGAGGTGCGGCTAGCATGGTTGGCATGCTTTGGCTGCTTGGCGTGGTTGGCATGATTTGGCACATACTGGCTTAGCTTGGGCTAGGGAAATTAGGGGAATTTGTTTTGTCAACCCTAATTTGAAAAATACTTTCATTAAATACTCGACCACATGCCTTAAATGTCCTAATAAATGTGTCACCGGTGACATTAGGTTATTTTAGGGTTTTACGAGTTTACCCTTTGTTTAAAAAACCACCATCACCGCCTACTAGTAGCTTATATTCCGTGGTGTTTATACGATGTTCTCAGAATCCTATCTGTGAAATTATCACCGTTCAATATTCCCGTGAATCGTAACTTCCTCGATATTTAGGCTTTTGATCTTAAGGAGAAAGGCATGTTGAATATTATTTTTATCACACTCGTGTAAAGGAGTCTTGGCGTTGGTTTCTGAATTAACCAATCAGGAGGTAGGATTTCTCGACTTAATCTCATTATCATTCTCATATTACAATTCTTCATGTTGGATTCAAAGTTGTTCGTGAATCGTAAGTACACTTATTTATCTCCTCACCACGTGTACCAAGCAGTGCCCACGAAGGCCTCGTCACGACATGGATGACGCTGCAGGGGCATCCTTGGGGGATTCCTGAGAGGCGTGCCATCACAGTTCAATCTGGCCGAAGACGGGGTATAACAAAGGAAGGTATCCCCACGTAACACCAAAGATCTACTTCGCTACACTTTATCTCATCCCGAGATAAAGTATAATCACCCATAAGGACAATCTAACCCGACATAGACGTGATGTTGAGACTCGATTAACGCCCGGCGCATGTAACCACCCCAACCATTCGCATTTAGCGCCGCTCAGAGGGCACGTGTCCGATGACCAACAAAGAGAGCGAGATTAATTCAAATGTAATGAAATAATATAAGAGTTAAGGGTATGCGCAATGATAAGGAAGTTCGCAGACTATACGTAATCCGAGAAGATAAGATTACAACAAATCTCTTCCGTGGACCCATCTAAATCTGCTATATATATAACCCACAAACTGCAGAAAGGGGGCTGATTTCAAGTTGAGAACTAGAGAATAGAGAGAAAATCTTATGAGATGTAAGTATGAGTATTAACCTGAGGGTTAGATAAACACAAATTTCCAGACTATTCTCAGAATCACTTTACTACAGAGAACATTCCCAGATCTTGCTGGACGTAGCCTTTGAATAATGTAACCATGTAAATCATCGTTTCCTTTACGCTTGATTTCACACGCTTATATTGATATGTCTACTTTGAGTTACCATTTCGCTATGTTGATGAGATCGCGATAAACCCGCTGGTTTAATCAATGAATCGAGGCCTCGCCGTTTACATGGATGACGCGTAGGGCATCCTTAGATCTCGAGGGCGTGCCATCCTGCTAGGTTCAACCTGGCCGGGCACGGCACATCAAAGGAAGGTATCCTAATGTAACACCAAAGATCTATTTCCGCTACACTTTATCTCATCAACAGATAAAGTATAATCAATTCGCTTAAGGACAATCTTAACTGACAGCGTGACAAGTTGAGACCCAGACCGCCTGGCGCGACAAACCACCCCAACCATTCGCATTTGGGGTCAGCAGAGGGCACGTGGTCCGATGACCAACAAAGAGAGCTTATGATTAACCAAATGAATGAACATAAGATTTATGTATGCACGAATGATATGAAGTCCGCACTATACATGTAATCCAGAAGATAAGATTACAACAACTCTCTCTTCAGGGACCCATCTAAATCAAATATATATATAACCCTTCCAAACCAGTAGGAGGGAGGTTCGATTTCTGCAAGGATAACTGTAGAATAGGAGTAGAAAGTCACTAGATGTATGTGAGTATTAACTCCGAGGTTAGATAAACACAGCCTCGCACAATTATTCTTGTAACCACTTTACTTCATAGAGAACATTCCTAGATCCATGGACGTAGGCTCACAACCATGTAAATCATTGTCTCCTTTACGTTTGATTTCTACATGCTTATATTGATATGTCTACTTTTCGAGTTACCATTTCTGGGCTAGTTTGATGAGATCACACAAACCCATGTGGTTGTAATCAATGAATCAACATCTACCTATATGTTATATGCTGTATTTATATTTTAGGGCGTATATTCAATACACACCGAGATTGCTTCATAATGACTCAGATATCACTTACGTAATTTCGTGGTTCACACCTGTAAGTACACTTATTTATCTCCTCACCACGTACCAGTAAAGCCCACGTGCAGAGGCCTCGCCACGACATGGATGACTGGGTGCAGGCATCCCTAGGATCTCGAGGCGTGCCATCCGCTTTCAGTTCCACCCACACACGAAGCATCAAAGGAAGGTATCCCCACGTAACACCAAAGATCTACTGCTTACACTTTATCTCATCACGAGATAAAGTATAATCACCCGCTAAGGACAATTAACCGATACGCGTACGTGACAAGTTGAGAGATCGACATCGTCAGCGCTTTACGTAACTAATTTCTAACCATTCGCATTTAGTGCCGCCAGAGGGCACGTCCGGCGACCAACAAAGAGAGCTTTAGACAATCCGTAATGAATATGAGATTTATAGAAGGCAATTTTAATGATATGAAGTCCGGCGACCATAAGGCGTAATCCGAGAAGATAAGATTACAACAACTCCCTCTCAGGACCCATCTAAATCACCATATATAACCCTTCCAAACCAGAGAGGGAAGTGGAGTGCTCATTTCGGCCGAGAATCTGCATTGTTATAAAAGTCAAAATGTAGAGCCGTAAGGTGAGTATTAACTCCGAGGGTTAGATAAAACACAAATTTCAATTATTCTTGTAACCACTTTACTGTAGAGAACATCTTCCTAGATCCATGGATGTAGGCCTTAGTGCCGTAACCATGTAAACTACTGTCTCCTTTACGTTTGATTTTCACACGTTATATCGACATGTTCACTTCTTTGAGTTACCATTTCGGCTGTTGATGAGATCATGATAAACCCGTGGGGCTTAATCAATGAATCGACATCTACCTATATGTTATATGCCATATTTATATTTTAGGCGATATTCAATACACATCGAGATTGTTTCGCGAACACCTCGTATACTTACGTAATTTCCTCGCGGTTCACACCAGAAGGCCCTATTTATCTCCCTCACCACGTGTACTAATAAAGCCCACGAGGCCTCGGGCTACGACATGGATGACGCGTAGGCATCCCTAGGATCTCAGGGCGCCATCCACAAAGTTCACCTGGCCGAAGACGGGCACATCAAAGGAAGGTATCCCCACGTAACACCAAAGATCTACTTCCGCTACACTTTATCTCATCATTTAGATAAAGTATAATCAATGGCTAAGGACACCTAACCGACACGTACGTGACAAGTTGAGATCGACATCGCCCCCGGCACTGGATGGTAACATCCCCCAACCATTCTTCGTGATTTAGTGGCCGCGTAGGCACGGTCCGACGACCTCAACAAAGCAGAGCGAGACAACTAAATAATGAATATAAGAGTTATAGAAGGCGTTAATGATAAGGAAGTCATGACTATACATTAATCCAAGAAGATAAGATTACAACAATCCCCTTCCTCCGTGGGACCCATCTAAACTCGCCTATATATATATAACCTCGCCAAACTGCAGGGGCTGATTTCAAGCTGAGAACTATAGGAGAGAAAAGCCGTTGAGATGGGCATGAGTATTAACCTCGAGGGTTAGATAAACACACTCGCAATTATTCTTGTAACCACTTTACTCACAGAGCACATTCTGCATCCATGGACGAAGGCTCAGTGCCGAACCACAAATCATTGTCTCTTTACGCTTTGATTTTCACACGCTATATCGATATGTTCACTTCTTTTCGAGTTACCACTTGGTTGTTGATGACTCACATAAACCCGTGGGTTTAGAATCAATGAATCGACATCTACCTATATGTTATATGCTATATTCATATTTTAGGCGTATATTCAATACACATCGAGATCGTTTTTGCTAACACTTAGATACTTACGTAATTTCCCTCCGTGGTTCACAATATGGCGCTCAGAAACAGACTATCTTTCCCGTGATTTTATAGCCTTTACTCTCAAAATTTCGCTACAACATAGACTCCATCTGTGTTTAACCTCATTTTCGCATATACATGGTATTTTACGGTCAATGTATCTATGTTTTTAACCAAGATTTTACACATAAGTTCCACTACTGGGACCGGGTTTTTAAGTAACAACAACCCCACCGAATTTTATTCTAATTAATTCCGCACAACTGGCCTATATTCTTCATTTTATTCACTAAACCAATAGCTTGACTACACTCTTGCCACTAGAAATCGAGTTTATGAAATCGAAGCTCAACTAACAACTAACCCGGTGACTTTTTGTCCCTGCTACCTACATGCCTCTTTAATACAATGGAAACAAACAAAGATACAAGGAAGACAAACGTACTCAAAAGAAGCGCCAGACTACGCCAAAGAGTAATCCGTGGATCAAACAGCATGGGCGCAGACTCAAAACCGTGACAAGACGCGGTAATGGAGCCAGCACATTCCTTTCTCACGCGCATCATCGCAACGACGAAAGAAGACGCGCAGTTAAGAGCCGCCATACTTCAACGGGCGAATTTCAAGTGGTCGCCTCCAAAGTGACAATGCAACCAGGCCCAATGAGCCTCGAGAAGCAGAGTTAACCGAGAATCCAGAGCCTTCCCCACGGGATGCCGCCCACCAATGAACAAACGAAATCATTACAAATACTTCGAGGAACAAAACCTGCTACAAAGAAGAACACCAAATCAAGAATCAAAACCAAACATGCAAATATCACAACTAGAAGAGCTAAAGAAATCACAGCATATACGCGACGCTTGACTCATAGCCAAAGAGAACCAACAGCTTAAGAGAGAAGATCCTCCAAAGCGCTTGTGAGCTAGAGAACCACAGATCGAGGCCACTCCTCATGCACAAGCAGACATAGACCTGAGTGACGATCCCTCGAAAACATACCCGGCAGAGACAATCAAAGAGGAATACTCCAAAGAGGCGAACGAATAATAGAAGGTCCGACCTGTACTACCATCCCAAATTCCAGACTACTATGACGGTTACCACGATGTCACAACCCACAAGGAAGACGCGCCTTCCATTCAAGAGCACTGCTTGGGCAATCGGCAGCCTTCTGTATTTCGAGATGCTACAGAGATCAATCAAACTCAAACTGCAAGGAGGCTAAGACTAGAACAAAGTTATGAAGGAGGCCAACACTACCCCACTAGCACCCACAATCACACTGGCCACCATTCCGCAGAAGTGTCCAAATTCCCATCTTTGAATGTTCACACTGTCCCGTGACCCGCCGCACACCTACGATATTACAACAGTGGTAATGGCTGTGTGGGACCACATATCAGTTTGCTACTATGACATTTCCCTTCAAGCCCGAAAAGGATCCGCGTTATTCCTCGTTTGATAACCCCGCTGTGATGCATTGATTCTGTGATGCTCAACTCACTGGTGTCCCCGGCCACCTACACGTATAATGCTGCTGCGAACACAGTGCATGGATGCTCTTCTCGCTTGCAATCAAATATAAGGAGTCCATTCGAGAGTACACTGATAGTGGCATAAGATATGTCAAGCCATAGGACATGTGGACCCTGTGGTGAGTATTAATCACAAATGGGGACTTGACAGACGAGCCCACCGTTTGTCGAAATCCACTGTACTCACCCCAACCACAGAGGAGATTTGAGAATAATCATCGAAAAACACGCGAGGTTGGAAGAAATTCAACGAGAGAACCCAAGAGCACATGCTCAACGACTCCAAGAACCAACTCCATGAACAAGACGACAGCCTGGAATTTCTAAAGGGACACCAAAAGGACTTAAAGACGATCATAAAAGATGGCAAAATTCAAGACCGAGTCTACACAAGCTTAATACCACTTACTCAAGCATCTTAAAGGAGATCAAGGACCATGAAACTTGCATCGCCATGGTCTAAGGGGAAGCAACCACCTACTTCTGTGAGGACTCTAAAGAGTATCAGATTTCCATCGTTTACTGACACCCAACAGAAACAGGTAAAAATCTCAAGATAAGTGGTACAAAAGTCGGAGATGCAGGATTCTACAAATATGTGGAGAAGGCTTAACCGGAAAACAGAGCTAACGCAAAGAATGGGGTCCAAATAACATGGAGCATAATCGCACACTCAATACTATATCCCTGCCGAAGCAAAGAACCAACCCAATCACCAAATAGGAAAAGATCGAGAAGCACTTTTAAAGACTATCGGAAATTTACAATTTGGACTCGAGAAGTGGAAGAACACGAAGAATGGACGGACGTACCTTCTAACCTTCTAACTGGTGACATCGAGATTACATGGAAGACCACAATGATCCTTTGATCTCACCTTGCCAATCGCAGGATGCAACATAAAGAAAATCCTCATCGGCTTTATGGAGCCCGTGAAATGTCCCGCTTTTACTACACTCAAACATATGGAGCGAATGACGAGCAACTCTGACCTCACACCGCACCATTTACTGTTCAATGGGTACATACTGGCTTCCTGTGATATCACTACAGTAAAACGCAGTCCCATGAAAGTTGACACTCACAATACAGGGACACACCTTCACCCTACAATGCCATTATCGGGACGGGTTAATGGGTCCACAAGATTAAAGGAGTCACATCCACCTACCATCAATACCTCAGGTTTCCTACTCCAATAGGGTAATGGAGATCAAGTGGTGACTGCTTCCGTAAAGGAATGCCAGTAATGCAAATACAACTCAATGGAGAAGATGAGAAAAGTTAACTCAGTAGGTTCTAACAAGTAATATCCAAAGACAAAGCCATCACCTAATACTTCTGAAGAATCTCGTGGATAATCTTGTTCAAAGGAACTTTAGGAACATGTACATCGACATCAATCAAGTAAACTGTGATGCCTACGCGAATCATGAACCAACTTACCAAATAAAGAATTAAAGAAAGTTCCTCTACTTTGGGAACCAGCCCACATATTCATCCTCGGGAGGCCAAGAAGTCAACATTAGAACCAAGGAGAATCCAAAACGATCAAGATAAAGAACCTAATGGACGATGAACGCGAAGCCCCACTGCTGAAACTACTAAAGGAATACGCGACATCTTTGCGTGGAAACTATCTCGACATGCCCTAATAGACCAAGACCTGTACAACATGAGTCGCGTATTAAACCCTGCACACCCTACGTATTAAAAGATACTAAAGGTGGTTGGGCGAGTATCACAAAGCAAAGAGAAATCTGAGTCACAAAGCCGTTGGAAGCTGTTTCATAAAAGAAGTCAATATCCCACTTGGACGGCACATGGTGGACAGTACCAGCAAGAATGCTGGCCGAATTTGCATCGACTTCACCAACTTGAACAAAGCATGCCCTAAGGACAACATCAATACCTAGCATTGATCAACTAGTCGACTTGAAGTAGGCTGACACGCAAGAGCTATCATTCATGGACTCGATACTCCGGCATAACTAACTATTTTAAAGTGTTAAGAAGATCAAGAACATACGTATTTTACACACCCCACTACTTTATCATACAAAAGAGGATGCCTTTCGACTTCGGAACGCGGGAGCAACATACCAAAGGATGGCCGATGCCATTTTCTGCCATGGATTGGCAGACCTTGAGGTCTACGTTGATGACATGCTCGTAAAGGCGTATCAAGGAAGCACCATCACCAAGACTCGAGTGGACATCTTCAAGCTACAGAGAACACAATATTAAGGTAACCCGAGAAATGCACTTCTGAGTAACATCCGAAAATTCCTGATACTCCGGTGACCAAAAGGGTATCAAGTAGATCCCGCAAAATCCGAGCCATATGAGAGACATGCCATCTCCAAAGAATCTAAAAGAGGCATAAAGCTCAAATGATCTCTAGCAAATTCTCCTAAGGTTCATCTCGAGATCCTGACAGACGCAAACTCTTCAACATAACAAAGAAGGGACCTAAATTTGAGTGGACTGTTTAACGCGGGGTTAAGCTTCCTAGGCATCAAACAAGACTTCCAGCGTAGATCCTTATCCTTCAAACTGCACTCGACGAAGTAAGTCAGTATTTATATGCACGAAGAATACACGACAAAGCAGAAGCGCAAGACTAGTCAGACGCACACAAAGGAGGAGCAACCAATCTACTATGTCAAAGCAAGACCCCGAATTCCGGCAGAAAGAAAACTACACAAGAATCGAATAAATGATCTTAGCCATCGTATGGTCTACCTGTGCTTCGAGGACGCATTTCTCTAACGCATACATACGATCCTGGGCGCTTCGAGCACCCTTAGAAGCCATCTCAAAGGGTGGAAAGGTAGGACGATAGCAAATGGAGCACGATTCCGACTCCGGGCCTCAACATCCACTACGAGGTCCAACACCTCGTAAATCGCAAGTGTTAAAGGCACTTCCTAGCACCTACCTTCGACAACGAAGAGGCGATACATGGGACTGAGAGGAGCTATGCAGCGCCCAGAAACAGAAAAGCACAAGGAACCAAATAATATTCTTGAACCGATAAAAACCCACGCATAATGGGAGGTCTTTGTCGACGGCTCCAAAATAGAGAGGGCGCCTAGATATGCATCATCACCACACCCACTCGGGATAGGATCGCGCATTTATCTGTGTTGGAATTCAAGTGCCATACAAATAACATCAGAGTACGGAGGAGGGTCCATGGTTTCACTTGATAATTGAAATGGGATAATAAGAAGTGCGTCTGACAAGTGACTCATAAACTAATCATACTTGGCTGTATGTGCTACGAATACAATGTGTACGACGCAGACACTAATGGCATACATGGCTCAAAAGTACGACTTCCCAAATACCAAAAATCAAGTTCACACTCACAGAGAAAGAGCTGCACGCAGATGCCCGGGCATACATATATCTATGCTCAAGAACGAGGGATGTCAAAGCAATCAAGATAACAAGAGTGTACTTCTAACCATCTATCAAGCTCCCAAGAGATTCAAGGCAATTAACCTACGCAAGTCTAGTGGAAGAAGATATCTCCGATTTACGACGTCTGAGAGCACATAAGTGACGACTCCAGACCATGACATCATGCAGCAAGTGATGAGGACGACGATTACGTCAGAAGAAGATTGAGAATCGAACCATTCTTTCCTCAAGGAAGGGAAACTCCTGTGGACACCAAACAGCAAGGAAAGCACAATCCAGATCAGGATGTACGAACTCGTAGATGGAACATCAGACAAAAATCATTCTTCTGGCCACTTCCATCGCCTATCCCGATCCGAGGGGCATATCATCTCAAAGACATCCATAGAGGAGATGCGAATCACATGCTGAATGAGGTCCCTTGGCAAGAGGCAAAGACGTTGGGGCTACCATCACAACCATGATTCGAGACGCGCTTAGAATGGCGCAAAGGTGCGAGGGAATTAAAGGTTCGCAAATCCACGCTCCCCGCCACAATTGAACTCCGTGGACAGTCCGTGGCCTTGCAAAATGGGGTATCGAGCATAAGGTCTGCTCATATCAGTGGACCGAAAAGAAGATTCCCAATAGCGGGCAAACGATTACTCAGCAAGTGGGCAGAAGCCAAGGCTACCAAAAGAATTGGTGATTCAGATTGCCTTTACTTTTATTTTTCAAAATATCATTTGCAGGTTTTGGCATCCTCGTTATATAGTTTCCACAACGAATAAATTCTAAGGAAAAAGAATATCAACTTACCTGTCTCGATACCCCTCAAATTGAAACAAATCCACCCGAAGCATACCCACAGAGCAACGGGATGCTAAGCCACAACAAAACTGAACTTATCCTTAAAAAGCAACTAGATTCTAGTACAAGGGGCTATAGTGAACATTTACATAACGTCCCGTGGGCGACAGATAACCCGAAGATCGCCACCGAGAATCTCCGTTTTTACTTACATATGGGGTGTATGCGAATCCCTACAGTAAATTTACTACCAACAAATGTTACTTAAGCATGGGAGCAAGAACCTCACCAAGCTGCATATGATGTTGAAAGCTTGACGATCTCAAGAAAGGAGAGAAGCAGTACTGCAAAGAATGGAAAACTAACAATGTTACTTCAGCCGTAGAATATAACAAAAAAGTGAAACTTAGGAATTTTTGCATGACGTGCATGTGTTAAGGACCATTCCCGCACTACTGAGAGTTAAGGGAAAATTAGCACCAACTTGGGGAGGACCCTATGCACACAATTTACATCAGAAATGGCTCTTACTATCTCAAGGTGAACTTGAAAGGGGAAATCCTCATGCATCCGTGAACGCCAAATATCTCTGGTTTGCAGGTCACCCATATTCATCACTCCGCGCATGCATGTCGTGAGAGGAAATCACTTGCTGCGCATCCACATGCTTCTATCTTTGATGAAGGAGTAACGCTACTTCACTTTTTTCAAATCAAGCCAAGCTTTCGTCTCAAATGTCATATTCCACTCAAAAAAAAAAAAAAAAAACCCGTACCCACTCATCATCCGTACATACCCACTTGTACATAGAAAACTATACCACATCTTAATAAAATATCGACACTATCGTTACCCCGTGACGTAGGGCCTGTAACAACTACTTTAAATTACCGTGCGCTACTATTATTACTTAACTTGCATTATATTTTAATAAGTGAAGGTCTCAGATAAAGCGTGACTTGCACCATCGCAATATACCGTCAAATGTCCCGCACAAAGCATACACATGCAATCTCTCTAACTTCCCCCGTAAGTGTCTATAAGCAGGCTGACCGTGGGCTTACTTCCACCGCTCAATATTATAAGCCACGAACTCAACGGAATATATCCTCGACTGCCACTGACCCCACCGCTCGTAAATCCTCGCCAAGGAATTAGCCGGATGGGGTGATAGGCTCGGAAGACGATTCCGAGGATATTAACCTACTGTAATCGCACTCAAGACGATTCCGAGGATATTAACCTTAATAGATAGTATTTAGCACTCCATTCCGAGGATATTAACCTACTAATCGGCATCACACGATCTTCGAGGA
The DNA here is from genome assembly GCA_023531295.1 of Papaver armeniacum. NCBI lineage: Eukaryota > Viridiplantae > Streptophyta > Magnoliopsida > Ranunculales > Papaveraceae > Papaver > Papaver armeniacum. The sequence goes on along the minus strand of JAJJWW010014737.1, from coordinate 3,891 downwards.
CAGACAACTCACTAGACACACGCAAGACGATCTTGAGGATATTAACCTACGGTATTGCACTAAAGACGATTCCGGAGGATATTAACTCACGGTATTGCACGCAAGACGATTCCGAGGATATTAACTTCACGGAATTGCACGCAAGATGATTCCGAGGATAGTTAACCTAAGGAATCGACGCAAGACGCATTCCAGGATATTAACCTACTAATTGACGCAAGACGATTCCGAGGATATTAACTTCACTAATTGCATCGCAAGATGATTCCGAGGATATCAACCTACGAAATTGCACGCAAGCATCTATCTCCAGGATATCAACCTACTAATTGACGAACAATACACTTTCTCAAAGGATCAACATCTCAAGTATATTAACTTGACTTATAAATCCAATAGATGCGAATTCAAGAAAATACAAATTCAGCATTTAAAAGTAAAGTTTGATCTAGTACATTAAAGTTAGCTAGATTTAACGCTTAAAGTTTGACTAGTATAATAATGGATTACAAGCCTAACAAGAAAAGTAAAGAAAACGCCTAAGACTACAACCGAGATCAATCCTAGCATACTCAAGTTATGATCTATCGGTATGAGCATCATCCGCGCTTATCCTTCAAACGCATTTAAGGAACACTACTACCGCAGGAGGCCGTAAGAACTCAAGGGAGCGCGGGTAACGGGACGAGTATAGTTCTTTATTAATCCATGGTTCTTCTCGAGATCCGACTCCACCTACCAAGAGTCCTATTAATCTCTTCTCGCCAATCGCTATTTGTTACGAAGCCTATAGCTACACTTTTCATCTCACTTCGATTCAGAAGGGAAAGTCGGGTCCACCTTTGATTGGGCCTTGCTTCGCTGCTTTCCTCCCATGCCACTGTACTCACGGCGGCAGCTGACTTGGCCCTCCAATTGGAACTACCTTAGGGCCCGAGCTTCGGCAAACTTGTCCATCCGCAGCTGGAAGTCGTTCTCGGAGTTCCCATGGATTAAGAGACGACAAGTGACAGTGATAACAAATTACAACAGCAAAGGACACCACTGATGACAAAGACGTATACCTTCAACAACGGTTCAACCATGAGTCCCATGCTTCGTGAGCATAATCATATCTCATTTGATAACCTATCATAATCTCACTCGTGAAGATTATGAGCATACCGACTACCGCTCGTGTCATCTCGCCATCAGAGTCCGAATGGCGATATTCTAAGTAACCTCATCATTCTTCTATTCAAACCCTCATACACTCGCATATAGTCACCTCTAAGTTTCTCTCACACTAACCCTAGATTTTGGGCCACATCACCATCATCATCTATCGATCACTCCTCCCTCATACTACTCACCAACTCCGACGGCATGCATTATGGTTGTAACACTCACTCCTCATCATCTATCGATCAAGGGAAATTAACACTAACACAACTACAAGAAATCAGATTAGAAAGGGTGATCGAACCCAATAACCGCTACTGGGATAACCGTATCACCCATCATCAATAGCCATCATGCCACCTACCGTGTATGAGGATTCACCACGAGATCAACCCCTACCGGTCACAAGATTCTCGTCCCACTCTTCATCTACCACCGCCTGTGGGGTTAGCTCCATATGTCTGCAGCAAAAGAGTCTCAACTCTTTCCTTCAAACCACAAAAGGGATGCGGCACGCCACGCGCATCTTTCTTTCTAAACCAAGCCAAAACCAAAGATTATCGCCATCCACGATCAAGGACCGCGAGAATTAACTGAGACGATCTGCCAAGCCTCTACCAAGAGAAGCATCGCATTACATTGCACTGTGCTCGCTAGCAATGTGAGGAAGTACCAACAAAACCCTCCGACGAACCACAAACCTCAAAGATCGTGTCCGCATTGACTCATCCTAGCAAATACCCTTAACATCCCAATCATCACTAAATGAAGTATTGTAACCGGTGACAAGCCCCATAACCTGGGCAAGCCATGTCAAAAGATTGTTCCTCTGATAAAACCTTACCAAGGAGAATCACCAGACTCCATCTCATCCTTGTCACCACAATTAAGAGCGACTTCTTGCCCTTGCTCTTGCATCAAGGCCCGTCGCGTGCCAATGCCGCTATCCTTCGCAACCGCACCTTCACCAACCTCAATACTCGCAGCCCCACTGACTTCACATCCCCCTCACCACAACATCACTTCTACAACCAAAGGTCCGATTACCACAACTACCAAAGGGGTCCATCACCACCACCACCTCGTAGGCCTGATCACCGCCATCACCAGCCTGTCCGACCACCACCCCACTAAATGATCCGATCACCACCACTAGTGGCCCGATCACCAATGCCCCCACCAAAGAACACTAGTTCCTTCGAAAGGGCTATAGTTCAATCCGCTCTTCTTATCTGAGACATCCTCGTCACCATTCTCTGGATCGGCTCACATCTTCAAGTGCTGGTAATCTTGGGGAGAATTCCGACATCATTGATCACCTTCGCTTCTACGCACTGCCAAACATAATGATAAAAGAGCTATTTGTATTTCCTTTCCTTAGCGTAATCAACATTACTTAAGAAAACGAAGGCATATATACGTATGCACCAAACAACACACCTGTAACGTTAGTACTGGGACGGGACATATTGGCATCGAGACATCTTCGTCTTCCGCATCATCAATATCACGATTGTAAGCAAAATCCATACTAAACTCATATGCCAAGGCAGTAATGGGCATAACGAGAAGGAGAGGTTTCATGACATGAACTATCACCGCAGGTGGTCACACCATGAGGTCCGGGACCCAACCATAAGCCCACTAACAACAACTTCAAGAACAGCAAAGACCATTCATAGTCATGATCAGCGCTTAATTCTTCTCATCCACAGAATAAAGACCTTCTAGCACTGTGAACTCTCGCCATCTTGGAATTACTTACCTCACTCAAAAGGCTAATTTCCCCTTCACAGAGTGGATATTCCGCACTCACGCATCATGGCTTACGTGTCTCCCTCTAACACAATCCCCAAAGGACTTGTTAAAATTTCCTTTCAGAGTATACCACCCTTTATCCTCTTCTAATTTGGGGGTATAGAAAGGTGTCATCATTGTTTGCCCTTTTGCTACTAAGTGATAGCATTCTCGAGGTATTTGCTAAGATAATTTCGTCAATTGTCAAAGAGACTCTACTAAGCATCGACTCTTCTTAGCCAGATACGCTGCATAAGACCCAAAAGAGAGAAATCACTCACTTTATACAAAGGCAACATTAAACCAGCTCTCGAAAGCAATTCCACCACGTTAGTAAACGAAAGGCATCATATTGATAATTGCCAACCATCTCATAGGTTATATCTTTATCACGGGCAAAAAAGCGCACTTCGAAGTGTTGAAGACCGTGCTTCACTTAAATACTTAGCCATTTCGCATGACTTGGAAGTTCTAATTTAGCAAGAGTCCGGGAATTATCCTCATGGTCTCCCACCGCTTCTCGTTGAAAGCTAAGGTGGTCGGTCATAACATATCATGGTTCTTTACTAACATAGTAAGAGCTTCTTCTAAGGTAGAGATCTTTTTCCCAAGTGTTTCTTAAACTCGGGCTTGACCAAGGATTCCGAGATAACCAAAACCTTGGGGAGGCCGAGAATTACTAGACCTGCCCTGATTCCGCCCTTAGACCAAGAAGAATTAGGATGGGTTTCTCCAACCAGTGGTTGTAAGTCTCGAGTAGGGTCAAACTTCCGATTTTGGCTTCTCAAACCCAGTTGTTATAGACAGCATGGGCTTGTTCTTCACTAACATGACCTTCCCAAAATGAGTTATCGGGCTCTATTCCAGCAACTAGAGACTTGAGAGGCTCTATTAGGTACATCAAGGACCTATTTTTAGATCGACCCATTTCCA
>JAJJWW010014736.1:0-166654 GCA_023531295.1 Papaver armeniacum | reverse complement strand
GGTTTAATTCATGACTTTAGAGTAAGTAATTACTTCAAGATTAATCATCACTGACTACATCATCCATATTTCTACAAGAATATTGAAATTTGGTGGGGTATTGTGCTTGATACTAAGGAACTCTTACTTATTATTATTTTTTCCAAGAAACCGAACTTGAAATTCTTTTTGGATCCATGGAGCGGGTCCACTTTTGGTAACATGAGAAAGATGGAGCATGATCCTACTAGAATATCAAAAGGCCTAATATATTTGTAGGAAAGTACTTCTCTATCTCGAGACTAAAACAAAATTCAAAGAGCAAGTGTTTTCTACAAATTGAAATATGTTAAAATTGTTAGAGAATATTGCTCGGTTGAACCCACCAAGTGTTGGCATGTCAAATTTGGTTGTCATATTTGAGCTCCAAACTCGGATTCACTTGATTAGACTACTAGAGTTAACTTCGTTGTAAGTAAACTCTCGATTACAGAGTTTAAGGAAGTAGACATGCGAATGTTTTATTCTATCATCGTTCCCTTAAGCAAGGTTCTTTACTATGACCCGATCATAAGGATATCTAGTATGACCGATACCCTACTAAGGATCTCCCACTAGGACCGGTCCTAGAAGATTTCTACAAGAACCGATCCCTGGTTTAATCATATTTCTATTTTTGGTTTGTCTGTTACTTTAGAGTTTGCATAAATACAGAAAATGTATTTTGATTAAAATCGAAAGTTCACAATATGTCGACATAATGTATCTGAACATGTGCTAAACTATAACTTAAAGTTCAGGTATTTTCTTTATAATCAAGGCCAGATCTCATAACCGAAATATTCTAAATATCTTTTAGATATTCGAATTTATATGCTTTCAATATCCCATAGGATAAGCAAATCTCTTAAAGCTATTTTTAGTAAAGCATATGTTGTATACCGGCTAATATTGGTTGTCATCCAAGAGAGACTTTGATACATATGTTGAATTACAAAGTCGGAAGAGAACAAAACCGAAAATATACATTTATTGTATATCTTTGGGATTTTCGAATTTGGTAATTCCTTTTGTCCAAACATTCCTTGGTCATTATAAATAGTAGATCTTGTATTCTTACAAACTCATTCCTTTGACAAACTACTTAACTACATTGGTGTGGGAATCCCATTGGAGTATTCTTGTACTACTTGTCGAAAGAAGAATATCCTAACTAGGCGAAATCTATTGTTTGTGATTCATCTAAAGACTTATATGAGACCAAAGAAGCTCCTAGCAGTGTTGCTGGTGGGACAATAAGAATCGCATGTCTTTAGTTTTCGATTATTGATTTGATTGATAGTGAAGTTGAACCTTGATAGATCTAGTTTATTTAGTTCAAGGATCGACGATTTTAGATATGCCTTATTGCAACTAGATCATAAGATCTGACTTTTGATCATCCAATGTTAACTTACTCGGCTCTGTGTGTGATTGATCATTAATGGAATCAAATTGTTCATCGAGGTACTTTGAAGATTGAAGACTAGCAAATTTCTTTTTGGTATTCTGATCTTTGTGATAACTTTGTGCACACTTGATTGACTGAATCCGACAAGTTGATTATCTCGAATAGATTTTTAAATCTTGTTGTATAGATCGACAATCTATTTTTTGTTTTTATTTGAGATATATGATAGTTCGTAAACTAAGATTGATTATTTTGGTAATCTTGATCTTAGTTGATCTGACCAACAAAAGAGTTTATGTTGATTAAACGGAAGAACCTTTGTACTCACTAGTAATGACCACCCTCCGCATGATAATGCGGTGTGGGGTTTTCAACATGCATTATTGCGGTCATCCAACAACAATTTCCTAGGAGGTTACCCATCCATGGTTTACTCATGAGCACGTTTAAATGTAGAGTTTTTTGACAACTCTCACGAGCCAACTGTGTCTAAAAAATCTTCGGTATAATGTAGGCGTTATGCACTCTTGTGAGACAGATATCGGCATAATCACACATACTCTCCCACCGATCACAAGAAACCCGTCTCTAGTTGTATCCCAACTATCACCGATATTCTTCCCACTTACTCATTTATCCAGCAGTGTGGGATCTTTAATGACACTATTGGCCACATTCATACAACAACTTACCGAGGTCACCCATATCGTGAATACTCTTGGCCGAGCACGCTTAACTGAAAAGTTTTTCTCGTAACTCAGTCAAGTGTACCCATTAGGCCTCGATATTAGGAAAGGACACCATTGCCTATATTCCAATCAGTGAACCCTACCTGCATAATTGAGATATTACAATATCACCTCCTTAAATTGGAGTCGTCCTCGGCTCCATAATATATTCAAGGAACCTGAATATTTAACGTTCCCTGCACCTTATGAGACTATTACCTAGCACAACCCATCCATCGTACTTTATCACCCTCGATAGGTGATCCGTCATAGGCTTTGATACCATTTGTAATGACCCGATCTTCCACTGATACTTTACCCACTTAGCCATTGCGGCAGTGTGGGATTTTCAATGGGCATCATTATGGTCATCTAGCAGCAACTTCCCGAGAGGTCACCCATCCCTGGATTACTCCCTTTAGAGAACGCTTAATTGCAGAGAGTTTTCTGCCAACTCTAGAACCAATTGTGCTGAAAACGCTTCGGTGTCAGGAAAGAATAAACTATTAACTATATTCCATTCGGCGAACCCTACTTGCCGATTGGGAGTATTATAATTCTATCATCTTAAATTGAAGCCGTCCTCGACTCCGAGATGTATTCAAGCTCGGATCTCCTAAGTTCCCTGCACCTCATGAGACAAATACCTGAAACAACCCCGTCTAGCTTACCTTCTCACCCTTGGAAGATAACCACAATCAAATTTCTCACGATAGCATCTGTAATGACCTGCACCCTCCGCCGATATTGTCTCATTTAATCACTTGCGGCTATCCGATAGTGTGGGTTTTCCATGAGAATCGATGCGGTCAACCAGAAAAACTTCCAAGAGGTCACCCATCCCTGGATTAATCCCGCCCGAGCACTCTTAACTGTAGTGTTTTTTTTTTCCGACTTTGGAGCCGATTATGCTGAAAAGCCTCGGTATAATGTAGACGTTTCATGCCTCCTGTGATACAAATATCTGGCATAACTGCCCGATATACTCTCCCACCCGATCACAAGCAACCCATCCCTAGTTCTATCCCAACTATCACCGATATTGTTCCCAATTACCCATTGTAGTTATCCAGCAGTGTGGGATTTTTAACGGCTCTATTACAGTCATCCAACAGTAGCTTCTCGAGGTCACCCATCTCGTGACTACTATCGGCCGAGAATGCTTAGTTAAGAAGTTTTTCCCATAACTCAGTCAAGTGCACCCATTACAAAGCATTACTTATATTCTAATCGGCAAATTTACCTGCCATATCGGGGTATTACACGACTTATCTCTAATTAACTTAGTTGGTCTTGGAGATTAATAGAGATTTTATTGAAACAGATTAGTCCGTTACTGTTAGAGCATTTCTCGGTCAAACTCACAAGTGTTGCTATCTCAAGCTTGTTGTCAAATTTATTTGTCAAAACTATATCTTGATTTCTAGTCTACAATTAGTTAAGTTTCGGACTAGGATAAAAATGTAGTTGAGCAACAGTGGATCACGACAGTCATCATTGCGTTTTACCGTTGAAGGCGAAGATCAACCGAAGCTTTTGGAGAAATTCATCAACAAAAGGTAAGCGAAGACTGAACCACCTATTTCTCAAGTTATATTCACTTTTCGAAAATATCGCATAACTAATTAGACTATCATGCATAAACAAGAATTTCGAGTCAAGTTTAGCTTGGTAATTAGTTCTCGAAATATAATGACTAAGTTTAATGAATATTTTTTCATACTTGATGAATTTCGGTTAAGGACAATATATTGTTTGGAATCAAAATCATGATTCAAGTTTTATCATTCGAAAATAGCATGGAACAGTGATATGTGTCATTAATGTTATTCAAGAATGTTTCGAATCGATTCAGAGAGAAATATAGAACTATTATAGATTCGGATACAAGACAACGCTATTATTCTTACAAATGGGAAAACTGTTATAAGTCTGAACCCGTATTACATGTACTCATACACATAGTGGAGTAGCTATATATATCGATTTGCAGATTTGTGCTATGCATATCCTTATGCGCATCATGTGAAAATATGTTTAACTCGTGAAATCGATCGGTACGCATACTCGTATGCAAACTATAAAGGAACTATGGTCATGGAGCCGGTGAGTATCCATATCGGTACACGTACTAAAATAGTTATGTGTTCCTGAACTCGGTTGTGTATCCAAACTGGTACGCAAACCAAAATAGTTACGTGAACTACGCAATAATAGTCTTAAGGTATCCATACCGAATTTGCACATACCTAAATAGTTATGTGAATTTCGGAACTTGATTTGGTTAACTGTTTACAAACCGGTACACGTACTTTGACTAACCTGAGTCACGAACGGCTGTGGTAATTGTACTTTGTGCATTTATCAACCATGTCGATTATTTTCAAGTGCAATATAGCATTTGATCAATTCTCTAAAAACACTAGACTTACTTGATCACATGATTGTGACTAATGGTTAATGTCTTAAGTGTTCATGAAAATGAGTGTTAAGCTTTTAAGTTTAAATCGGCTAGTTTCGACTAACTACCTTGAACATAGTCTTTATACACGTTTCGGTTACGGTTTCACCTAACCAGAGTGTATATCTTGTTTATGTAAATCATATTCAAAGATTTATCTAATGGTGGATATTGATTTCTTGGTTCCAAAGTTATCTTAGCTTAAACCTAAATTAACCTATGCTTTGAATGTCTATAAAAGGGGAACTTCAAGCAACTGGGATTTTTGAATCCAAGAACTACTTTTTGGTGTGTCCTAGTTGTATCTAGAGTCGATCTCTTCCCAACCCTTTTAGGGCTAGCGACTACAAAGACTTCATAGGGATTTGTGAAGCGGCTGGTCGAGTTATATTTTCTTGATAACTCGAGTATCCCGATCTTGATCGATTGTTGAGATGCTTACTTTGATCAAGATAGATATAAATCATCAAAGTTCTCTTCATCTCAAACTTTGTTGATTCCAAAAGTTTTATACTTGTGAGGTGAATAATAATCTAGGTTGCACTTGGGTTGCATAAGTCAAATTTTGAGTTAGCTAGACTTTTCTTTTGCTATCGATTTCCATCACCTTTGATCAAACTTTTTGATTGTAAAAGGAAATCATATATAGGCTTAATCTGTGGGAGGCAGATTGGTTTAAAGTCTTCAATTGAGTTGAAGCAACTCTTAGTTGGTGATACCTTAGCTAAGGGAATCAATTGCCCAGATTCCTTCCGGGATTCAAGAGTTGTGATGAGTGGGACTGTACCTTAATCGGTGGGATTCCTTTTAGGACTCAACTACATCCTAGTCTGAAGTTAATTGGTAGTAGGCTAGTGTCCGTAGCGGCTTAATACAGTTTGGTGTTCAATCTAGACTAGTTCCCGCGGTTTTTGTGCATTTGCGGTTTCCTCATTAACAAAACTTATGGTGTATGTATTATTTCTTTTTCCGCGTTAAATTATTTATCTTTATAATTGAAATATTACAGGTTTTACGATAATCAATCATAATAGATACATCCGACCTAGTTTGTTGGATACGACTTGATTGATTCTTATAAATTGGTCTTTGGTACCGTTTAAGTAATCTCTCTGTAATTAGGTTCACGGACTTGGTTCTATAAACGTTCTAATTACGAGAGAGAGAGAGAGAGAGAGAGAGAGATAGAGAGAGAGACAACTCTAGACACTATACCTTGATAGAGTTGAACTCTCGGAATTATGTTGAGTTTGTCCATTATAGATTACCTAAGAAAAAGTTGGTGGTGTATTTTGGTACCCCCGTATTTTTAATTGGTATCAGAGCAGGTAAACATCTTTAAGACCTAATAAGTCTGTGTTTTAAGCAGTCTGACTATATGGAAGAAAGCTCTATCTATGATAAATAAAAACCAGTTCAAAATCAACCAGATGATTTTGTTCAAAGTTTGGATTTACCACCTGTGAAAACGGTCGCATCTGAATCATTATCTAAAAACCTTCATGAAATCACCTCGTGTGATGTAGAAACTTTGTATAACTTGGAAACACGCCTAGAAAAACATTTGGATGGACTTTCCGATGATAGTGACTCAGATATTGATAGAGACGTATACGAGGAAGTCTCAGAGTATACCAAGCTGTTTGATCATCATAAAAATAAAAAGATGACGACTTCTAGTCTGATTAGATTTCTGACATCTCTATGTCGAGAAAACAAGAAATTGAGAAAGGTTTTTAAAGGTTATAATTGTGGTTATCAACTTATTCAATCCCTTATTAAAGATCGTGAAGAAGATGTACTTTCAAAGAATCTTGAATGTGAAAATCTTCGTCGAAATTTTTGTGTGTTGGAAGAAAAACTTGCAGAATCTGAAGCAAGGATTAACTCTTAACAAAATGCTTCTCTCGCTCGAGAAAAATTCTTTGAGGCTAATTTAGTTGTTGCTCTTGATAAAATAAAGATGTTTGGAGAGGACATGAAAACGTTCAATACTTCATTAAACAATTACTCCGTAATCGGTTGTAGTCTTATGGTATCCATACGCATACCTAAATCGTTACGGAATTACGAAACTTGGTTTGGTTAAATGTTTACAAACCGGTACACGTACTCTGACTAACCTGAGTCGACCTGAGTCACGAACGGCTATGGTATTTGTACTTTATGCATTTACTAACCATGTTGATTATTTTCAAGTGCGATAAAATTATTTCTACGAGATAATTAGCATTTGATCAATTCTCTAAAATACCTAGACTTATTTGATCACATGATTGTGACTCAAGGTTAATGTCTTAACTTGTTCATGAAAATGAGTGTTAATCTTTAAGTTCAAATCGGCTAGTTTAGGCCAACCACCTTGAACATAGTCTTTATACATGGTTCGATTTGCGGTTTTACCTAACCGAGTATATATCTTGTTTATGTAAATCGGGTTGGAGATTCATCTAACAAGGATATTGATTGCTTGTTCCAAAGCTATCTTAGCTTAAACCTAAAGCAACCTATGCTTTGAATGTCTATAAAGGGTAACTTCAAGCAACTGGGATTTTTGAATCCCGACACTACTTTTTGGTGTGTCCTAGTTGTATCTAGAGTCGTCCCTCTTCCCAACCCTTTTAGGGCTAGCGACTACAAAGACTTCATAGGGATTCGTGAAGCGGTCCAATTATCTTTTCTTGATAACCTCGAGTATCTTGATCTTGATCGATTGTTGAGATGTTAACTTGGTCAAGATAGATAGAAATCATCAAAGTTGTCTTCGTCTCAAACTTTGTTGATTCCAAAAAAGTTTTATACTTGTGAGGTGAATAATAATCTAGGATGCACTTCGGGTTGCATAAGTCCGAATTTTGAGGTTAGCTAGACTTTTCTTTTGCTATCGATTTCCATCACCTTTGATCAAGCTTTTTGATTATAAAGGAAATCATATATAGGCTTAATATGTGGGAGACAGATTGGTTTAAAGTCTTCAATTGAGTTGAAGGAACTCTTAGTTGGTGTGACCTCATTTAGGGGAATCAAATACGCGGAGTCCCGCTTTGGGATTCAAGAGTCGTAAGGAGTGGGATTATACCTTAATCGGTGGGATACCTTTAGGGCTCAACTACATCCCAGTCCAGTTAATTGGTAGTTGGCTAGTGTCTGCATGGCGCTTAATATAGTTTGGTGTTCAATCAAGACTAGTTCTCCTGGGTTTTGTGCATTTGCAGTTTCCTCGTTAACAAAACTTATGGTGTCTGTATTATTTCTTTTTCCGCATTAAATTAGTTATCTTTATAATTGAAATATTACAGGTTGTGCGATAATCAATCATAGTAGATATATCCGACCTAGTTTGTTGGATACGACTTGATTGATTCTTAGACATTGGTCTTTGGTACTGTTTAAGTAATCTCTTTGTAATTAGGTTCACGGACTTGGTTCTATAAACGTTCTAATTGCGAGAGAGAGAGAGAGAGAGAGAGAGAGAAACAAAGAGATACAACTCTAGACACTATACCTCGATTGAGTTGAAATCTCGGAATTATGCTGAGTTTGTCCATACAGATTGCCTAAGAAAAAGTTGGTGGCTTATTTTGGTACCCCTGTATTTTCAATTGGTATCAGAGCAGGATACACGTTTAAGACCTAATAAGTCTGTGTTTTAAAGCGATCGACTATATGGACAAAAGTTCTATCTATGATAAAGAAAAACCAGTTTAGAATCAACCCGATAATTTTGTTCAAAGTTTGGATTTACACCTAAGAAAACTGTCACATCTGAATCATTATCTAAAAACCTTCATAAAATCACCTCGTGTGATGTAGAAATTGTGGATAACTGGGAAACATGCCTAGAAAAATAGTTGGAGGGACTTTCCGATGATAGTGTCTCAGATATTGATAGAGACGTATACGAGGAAGTCTCAGAGTATACCAAGATGTTTGATCATCATAAAAAGAAGAGAAATTTTGACTTTGGGTCACAACAAAGTGACCAAAGTTGCGTTTGGCTCACCAAATTTTTTTAATTAGAGTTTGGGTCACTAGACTTTCGTTGACCGTCTTGACCGTTACCAAAATAATTTTAATTTAATTAGTTGATAATTAGTTAAAAACAACATCTAACGAGCGAGAATTGGTGGAATCCGACGGTTCAGTTTACATTTCTCTGATGCATTTTCACAAACGAGTAAAGTACAATCTTCACAATAGAACCTTCAACACAAGCAGATAAAATACCAATCAAAATAACATCATCAGGTCGCAACCCACCTAGCTATCTCCATACGATCATACAAACTAAAAACCTCGTTACCATCATCTTATCATCATCCTAGCTACTTCTTCATTCACCAAAATCAAGAACCCGCAAAACAGCAGAAAATGAAAGCTCGAAAGGAAAATTGCATGTTAATAAAAACTTAAAGAATCAAATCATTACAAAGACCCAACTAATCGTATAAGAAATTGGACGTCAACCAATTTTGTTAACCCTTGTTTCTTAATTATCTTCAAGGAGCTATATGTGAAAATGGAAGAATTTACAAACTATCTCTTACTAAGTCATCTCTTTGTGTTTAGTTTATCCATATATATCTAATTGCACAAGTCTTTAATCACTTGATCTTTCTTCAAACTATCAATAGCCATTCCTTCTGATACTTAAACTCCGTGTTCATATTCAGCTCGAGATTTTTCTTAAAACTTGAAATACACACCAAAATCACTTAGGAATAATCCATGTAACTCAATTGTAAGATCAATTAAACTCATTTACCATCCCCAAACCTAAATCCCCTTACCGAGATAAGAACCTTTAATCTTTGAAATACGAGCGAATTTAATCATTCTGTTTATGAATAATAAATGGCAAATCTAGTAATTTAATTTAAAACACATATTATTTCAGTCATTTTGCAAGGTTAACCAAATTCTGTAACAGTCAAGACGGTCAACAACGGTCCTATGACCCAAACTCTAATTAAAATATTTTGGTGACCCAAACACAACTCTGGTCACTTTGTTGTGACCCAAAGTCAAAATATCCCTAAAAAGAAAAAGATGACGACTTCTAGTCTGATTGGATTTCTGACACCTCTCTGTCGAGAAAACAAGAAATTGAGAAAGGTATTTAAAGGTTCTGATTGTGGTTATCAACTTATCCAATCCCTTCTTAAACACCGTGAAGAAGATGTACTTTCAAATAATCTTGAATGTGAAAATCTTCGTCGAAATTTTTGTGTGTTGGATAATTAGAAAAGGATTAACTCTCAATAAAATGCTTCTCTCGCTCGATAAAAATGGCTTGAGGTTGATTTATCTGCTGGTCTTGATAAAATCAAGATGTTGGAAGATGACTTGAAAAAGTTCAATACTAGTTCAAACAAATTAACTACTATAATTAGAAGCAAGGATTAACTCTCAATAAAATGCTTCTCTCGCTCGATAAAAATGGCTTGAGGTTGATTTATCTGCTGGTCTTGATAAAATCAAGATGTTGGAAGATGACTTGAAAAGTTCAATACTAGTTCAAACAAATTAACTACTATGCTAGGAGCAAGCAAAAATCATCGTGATACACGAGGATTGGGCTATAAGGGAATATATGCTCCAAGTAGAAGCAAAGAGGTAAAAAATTTCAAGGCTAGTGATTCTTATCAACCAAAGGATTCCACTGATGGCAAAGGTGAAACACCTACACCGAAAGTTAAAGTTCGAAAGAGCAAAGTATATCAACCTCCAAAGACAGCACACACAAATCCAGGTAATAACATTTCTTATGTTTGCCATTATTGCGGAAATAAAGGTCACCTGCAAGTGAGATATCGTTTTCGTATAAGGAATAAAAAACTTAACGATGTTCTTGTTCGGGAATTACAAAAAGTGATCAAACCTATATCATATATTATGGCTAATATATTTGATATTACGAGTTGTGAACTTCCAACCTTTAGGCAAAGGAATCAGTACTTTTATAAACCTGATGTTTGTACCGTGTATTTTATACACGGAAGGCCCGTAAATCAAGCCCGTGAAGGAAGATTTTAGAAGTTTTCGGAAGGCTTGTTTCCCAAGTTGCTTGCACATCAAGTTTGTACCAGAATTAGGGTTACATAAACACTATAAATACATGTATCCTAAACCCTAAGAAGATATGGAATTTTAGGTTAGCTAACCCAAAAGAAAACTATTGTACCCGATAATCAATAAAATATTTCTCTTTGTTCCTCCGTGAATGTAGGCACAACTTGCGAACCACGTTAAATCTCGCCTCTTCTCTTTATTTTGTATATGTTTTCTACCCTAATTCATACCGTCATCATCAAATCATCGTGTTTTGTGCCTAGAATTTATTTTGGGTACAAACATTGGCGCCGACTAAGGGGATTCGTGTAAAACAATCGTGTTTTTCAGAAACAGTTGCCAAAGGTTTCTGTCATCCAACCATTGGTACACCTCGGATCCGGCGAATCGGATCCGTCGGATATAGAAGATCCAAGCCGTACGATCTGTCCAGCTCACGGGTACACCAGCGATCCAGTGCTTCTCAGCGCCACGTCAGTACCTACGTCCAGTCAGCAACGCCACATCAGCTCTTTTCTGCCATGTCAAGAGGCCAGTACGCAGTCAAGATCGCCACGTATGCAAAAGACACGCGCTCGTTGGACACTTTGTTTCGTGAATAACTTCTTCGTTTTGAGTCCGAATGAGTGATTTTTGGCTCGTTAGAATCGTCTTTCAATTCCTACAACATGGAAGCAAAAATCCAGTGTTCGAGAAACTTTGATGTGCACTTCGAGCAGCAACATGATCGAGTTCGAGGTTCATGGATAGCGACATGATCGAGTTCGAGGTTCGTGGATAGCGACATGATCGAGTTCGCTTAGACTCTTCACTATTTAGCCTTGCATCACATCGCAAGCACCTAAAGCCTCACCTTGCACGTGAGCACATAAGTCTTGCTCTTATCGCAAGCATAAAATCTCGTCTTACTTGCGAGTATGAAAGACTTGCACCTTGGCAAGCACAAAGTCTCGTCTCGACCACGAGCCCAATGCCCGATATTGGTCCAAAGACTCGTACTCAACGCAAGCAATACAGCCAGCCTGCCCGAGCGCAAATGAGCGCTACGGCCTTGTTACGTATCGAGCAAAAAGCCTTGCCCCGGCCCAAAGCACATTACATTTCACTCAAGACTCCGACTAGCTCTCGAGCATCACAAGTCCACCACGTGGCAAAAAGTCTCGCCTAGCACGTGAGCATTTTTATTTTTATTTTATTTTATTTTGTTATTTTTTGCGGGTAATTACGGTTGGGGGCGTCTTCGCAATGTCTCTACAAATGCTTGGGGGCGAGTTACGTCATCAACGGTCGACGCCTTGAGGAAAAACAAACTTCTTAACCCCAACAAGTTGGAGGTTAAGAGGGGGCGACGTTTGTACCGTGTATTTTATACACGGAAGGCCCGTAAATCAAGCCCGTGAAGGAAGATTTTAGAAGTTTTCGGAAGGCTTGTTTCCCAAGTTGCTTGCACATCAAGTTTGTACCAGAATTAGGGTTACATAAACACTATAAATACATGTATCCTAAACCCTAAGAAGATATGGAATTTTAGGTTAGCTAACCCGGAGAAAACTATTGTACCCGATAATCAATAAAATATTTCTCTGTTCCTCCGTGGATGTAGGCACAACTTGCCCGAACCACGTTAAATCTCTGCCTCTTCTCTTTATTTTGTATATGTTTTCTACCCTAATTCATACCGTCATCATCAAATCATCGTGTTTTGTGCCTAGAATTTATTTTGGGTACAAACACCTGAATTTGCCTATAAACGTCATACAAATCCTTTTCACAATTGTAATGATTATCAAAAGCATAACTTTGAAATGCGAAGACAAGATCCGATGCTTCCAATTGGAGAAATACTAACTTGAAAAAGAATAATAAATCAAATTCTCTTTCGAAAAACCTTGAAAAGAGTAATGGGAAGGAGGTTTTGGTTATTCCTAAACACACTCAGAAGTGGGTACCAAAGAAAGTCAGTGATGCATTAAGTGTGAAAAGGAATGATCTCCCAGAAAATTCCATGACTATGGAAAAGAAAAAATACACGATGTTGGAAGTTAAGAATTTCTTGGGAAAGATAGATTTAGACATGAATGGGTCTAAAAGTGATCTCTTTCATGATAATCCAAAAGTGAAACGCAAGAATTGGTGGAAAAAGAAACGAAATACGCCAAAAACTATAGATGGTGAAAAATCCATATATGCGGAAAAGTTTGTTTCAACCACCTGTGGTGATCAAGATATTATTCACCCCAACATAATTTGATTGTGTTAAAAGTACATCCTCACCAAGAAATTCCCTATTATGAATACGGTGAGGAAAGCAAAAGAATTATGGCGCACATATCATGTTGACTATTATTCTTGCATGTATTTTTGTTATTACTCTTGTTTTATCTTATTTTTCTCTATTAGGTGACTCATACAAAAAGGATCTACAAAGTGCTAAAAATATCTAAGAAGATAAACACTGCAAGTATCCAAGTACCCATGTCAAAGAGAAGGTAAAGACGTATGACGAAAAGGAGCAAAGATGCTCAAAATCAAGATACAGGCCAATACCAAGCTTAACTCATTCAAATTAAGGATTTATCATCACCATCTTGAAGATAATGCAATTACAAAGAGAATACAAAAAGAATGAGGTCATTCCGAGTTCAGACGAAGAAGTTATGGAAAAACAAGCTTATCGAATATCGACGTCTACACGAGGATATACATACAGGTACGTGTACAATGGAAACTCTGAATTACGTGAACCAAGGGGTATGCATACCAGTATCATACTAAAAAGTTCCTGGACTCTTTTTGAAAAGGAATGTACGCATACTAGTACGTGTATCATGAGGGCCAGATTCACGAACTATCTTTTAGGTATTTCTTTTGTAACTTAGGGACGGGTTCCTGCAAAATATTTTTCAGATACATACAAACTATTTATATAATATGTTTTGTATTAGAAAAATACTCTCTAACACTTATAAGACAATTTTTATCATTAAATCTATTTTGATCATGATTCCTAGTTTAAGTCTTGAGTGTTATCGAACTCGTTTATTGCTTGAATGTTCACGACCTCCTTGGTTTATATGTAAGCATATGATGCACGATTCATAATGAGTGATATATTTATATATATGTGCATATTATTTTTTGTTAAAGAAATCTTTTTATATGCTTTTGGTAGCCATTCTTGGTGTAAATCCCGGCGGAAAAGAATGGTCCTTCCTTCTAATAAGAAAATCAACTTGTATGCTTTTTACAAGTTTGTTTCTTATATAAGATGATAGCAATACTTGATCCCCATGGATATTCTTGTGCATTGCTCAATATCTTATGAAATATATGTGCTTTTACGTTTTTCGTGAATCGAGTTGATATTTCATATATATACGCTAAGAAGTTAAATCTATTATATTTTTTATAAGCGGAATATAGAACAAACTCTTTGAGAATTTTCTCGCAGTATTGATCTACTCGTGATCACGCTTCTGTGTTTTTACCGCTTGAAATACTCCGTAAAATTTCTTATGTTGAGTCATATCGATCGAAATTATCTTTATGTCAGTAACTGGCGTTGAGATTGTTCTGAGTCGATTTCCGGATACAAATCAATTTGATTTATTAATGTCCGACAAAATATTTCTTTTTCATAAAGCAAGGTCACTCATGTTGTTCTCTTGGGAATAACATCAAATTGGGGAGAGTTCTTAAATGAACTTGTGTTTAATTGTTATATCTTTGTGGGGAGTGTGGTTGTGGAATTTAAAGGGATGCTTGTATCTTAAATCTCCTAAATGAGCGCTAAGGATTACTTACTATGTGATATCATCGAAATAAAGCTGATATGAGGAGTTGCATTTTAACTATATTATAATATAGTATCTCTAACTTCCTTAAAACTTGACATATCTTTTGGTTGTATTCATTACGATTCCACGATTTTCGTACCTTAGCAAATTTTATTGACAAAATGGGCGAGAATTATTTAGTAGTTTGGTACTACATACATATGGTTTACGGGTCATTATGTAAGGGGGAGTGAATCAATAATCTATAGGTTTCACCTACTATGCAAAAGATATAAGTATTGATTAAGGGGGATAATCATATCACCCTAGTATTACTTTAGAGTTGGGATACAATTTAACTTTGGAGAAGTAATAATACCATGTTTTTGTATAACGACGATTGAGAATATTTGTTTTCAAAGTTGTTATCCCTATGGATACATATCTTCAACAACAATGATGCTGAGTTGAACACGTTTAGAATCATTGCAACTTGAAATTATGAAGAGTTCAAGGAGTTGAAGAAACCAAGGAAATCAAAACATGATGCATTCGAGGGGTTTTAAAAGCTTTATTATTTTATCCATATGTATTGATAGTTTTGTCACTAAAATTGACAAATGGGGAGATTGTTAGAGCATTGCTCGGTCGAACTCACAAGTGTTGCTATCTCAAGCTTTTTGTCAAAACTATATCTTGCTTTATAGTCTACAATTAGTTAAGTCTCGTACTAGGATAAAAATGTAGTTGAGAAACAATGGATCATGACAGTCATCATTGAGTTCTACCATTTGAAGGCGATCAACCAAAGCTTTTGGTGAATTCATCAACAAAAGGTAAGTGAAGACGGATTCACCTATTTATCAAGTTATATTCACTTTTCTATCATTTGAGACGATGTCGCATAACTAATTAGAATATCATGCATAGACAAGAATTTCAAGTCAAGTTTATCTTGGTAATTAGTTCTCGAAATATAATGACTAAGCTTAATAAAAATTTGTTCATACTCGATGAATTTCGGTTAAGGACAATTTATTGTTCGGAATCAAAATCATGATTCAAGTTTTATCATTCGAAAATTGCCTGGAACAGTGATATGTGTCATTGATGCTATTCGGGAATGTTTCGAATCGATTTAGAGAGAAATATTGAACTACTATAGATTCGGATACAAGACAGTGTTATCAGTCTTATAAACTGGAAAAACTGTTATAAGTACGAACACGAATTACATGTACTCGTACACATAACAGAGTATCTATATATATCGACTTGCATATTTACGGTACTCATATCCTTATGCACATCATCTGAAAATTTGTTTAACTCGTGAACCGAATCGGTATGCATACTCGTATGCAAACCGTAAAGGAAATGTGGTCACGGAACCAGGTGAGTATCCATACCGGTACACGTACCAAAATAGTTTTGTGTTCCTGAACTAGGTTGTGTATCCAAACCGGTACGCAAACAAAAATAGTTCTCTAGACTCCGGAACCGGTCGTAGTCTTAAGGTATCCATACCAGTACGCATACCTAAATATATTTGTGAATTTTGGAACTTGGTTTGGTTAAATGTTTATAAACCGGTACGTGTACTCTGACTGACCTGAGTCACGAACGGTTATGGTATTTGTACTTTGTGAATTTACTAACCATGTCAATTATTTTCAAGTGCGATGAAGTTATTTCTACGAGATAATTAGCATTTGATCAATTCTCTAAAAACACTAGAATTATTTGATCACATAATTGTGACTCAAGGTTAATGTCTTAAGTGTTCATGAAAATGAGTGTTAAGCTTTTAAGTTCAAATAGGTTAGTTTCGGTTAACCACCTTGAACATAGTCTTTATACATGGTTCGGTTAGGGTTTCACCTAACCATAGTGTATATCTTGTTTATGTAAATTAGATTCAAAGATTCATCTAATGGTGGGTATTAATTGCTTGGTTCCAAAGCTATCTTAGCTTAAACTTAAACCAACTTGTGCTTTGAATGTCTATCAAAGGGGAACTTCAAGAACTTGGATTTTTGAATCCCGACACTACTTTTTGGTGTGTCCTAGTTATCTCTAGAGTCGTTCTCTTTCTAACCCTTTTAGGGTTTAACGACTACAAAGACTTCATATGGATTAGTGAAGCCAGGTTCAGTTATCTTTTCTTGATAACTCGAGTTTCCTGATCTTGATCGATTGTTGAGATGCTCACTTGATCAAGATAGAAAGAAATCATCAAATTTATCTTCATTTGAAACTTTGTTGATTCCACAAGTTTTATACTTGTGAGGTGAATAATAATATAGGCTGTAGTTCGGGTTGCATAAGTCCGGATTTTGAGGTTAGCTAGACTTTGTCTATTGCTATCGATTTCTATCACCTTTGATCAAACTTTTTGATTGTAAAATGAAATCATATGTAGGGTTAATCCGTGTGAGGTAGATTGGTTTAAAGTCTTCAATTGATTTGAAGTAACTCTTAATTGGTATGACATCAGCTAAGGGAATCAGTTGCGCGGAGTTCTGTTGGGATTAAAGAGGAGTAAGGAGCGCGATTGTACCTTAATCGGTGGTATACCTTTTAGGGCTCAACTACATTCCAGTATGAAATTAATTGGTAGTAGGCTAGTGTCTTTAGCGGCTTAATACAGTTTTGTGTTCAATTTGGACTAGGTCCCCAAGGTTTTTCTATATTTGTGGTTTCCTCGTTAACAAAACTTCTGGCATCAATGTTATTTTTTTTTTTCTGCATTATATTTTTTTATCTTTATAATCGAAATATCACGGGTTGTTCGTTAATCAATTATAGTAGATACATCCGACCTAGTTTGTTGGATACAACTTTATTGATTCTTGGACATTGGTCTTTGGTACCGTCCAAGTAATCTCTTTGTAATTAGGTTCACGGACTTGGTTCTGTAAACGTTCTAATTGCCGAAACAGAGAGAGAGAGAGAGAGAGAGAGAGAGAGATAACTCTAGACACTATTCTTTAATTGAGTTGAACCCTCGGAATTGTGTTGAGTTTTTCCATACAGATTGCCTTAGAAAAAGTTGGTGGTGTATTTTGGTACCCCCGCATTTTCAGTTACTGTTTCAGATTACGATATAAATGAGTTGAGATGTTGAAGACTTTCCATCAGGTGAAGCAACTTGAGATAATGATCTTTATCTTAGGTTTAGATATGTTATAGGTGCAGGGATACTAAAGGAATTGAGTAACTTGGGTAATCCCTACATTTAGCATACATAGTATAAAAATATAAATAGAATAACCCATTGTCCACATACAATCAAAACACGGCCAACCAATACCTGTAATAAACATCGTGACCTTATGGATTTTTCCTAAAAATTACCCACCGACGTATGTGCATCCACTGAATAGGGCTCACATGAACCGGATTTTCATCAAGCAGAGAACCCACATCGCTAAATTCATGTTCATCCTTTAAAAAGAGCTTCAAATTTGCTTTGTTACCTCCTTAATTAGCATTTTTCATGTACTCCATGTCAAATCTAACACAGTCATCCATTTCAGTCAACTTTTTAATTGACCCTTGAATGTATCTACTGTTATTTGAGATGTTTTTGCACTTCTTCATTGTCCCGATTCAATATGTACGTGTAAATTTTAGTACAAAAACAACAAAAATAAATAAAAATAAAGGACAAAATGGTAAAATAGCAATTCACCTTTCGAATGGGTACATCCATCGATACCTAACATGTCCACAAACTAAGGCCTCATCAACCAAATGAACCATGTTGTGCACGCGTATATCAAAAAAATCCAGCCAGGAAATAATTTTCGAGCACATACATGACCTATGCAATCATCCACTTAGTCTGGTTCAGATACTCTTTGCTAACCACCTTTGAGCATAAAAATCTAAAATACAAACTGACTTGTTGAAGCGCAGTACGCAAGTCTTTCTCTCCTAGAAAGGCATGTTGAAGCAGAATAGGTAATAAGTACCCCATAATCACATGGTAGTCATGTGACTTCAAGCTGCTCAAATTCAGATGCTCAATATTTACATTGTTACTTATATTCGACGAAAATCCTGTGGAAACTTTCAGATCTTTAAGAATATGACAAAATTAGTTTTCTCTTGTTTGCTCAAAACAAACAGCGGAACCATCTCTAATCGTTTCTTAGTTTTCTTCTCTTTCCACTCTCCACAGTTTAGTTTATTCTCCTTCAATTTATCACGATGATTCCATGCAACAATAGCCTTATTATCCTTATCAAAGATAGTGTAAATAATGTGTTCCATGACATTCTTTTCCATGTGCATCATGTCGACACAATGCCGTATAGTCAAGGCACAATATGACTCAAGTTCCCAAAGAACACACTTCTTGAAGAAAGCACCTGTGACAAGCTCATAATCACCTTCCTCTTCATTAGACTGATATATCTTTCGTTTACCTGTCTTGCGGACCACTAACTTACCAGCTTCGTAATGAATATCGGCCAACTTCTTAAGCGATTGGGCTCCTGTTAGTCTCAGCGGTGCACTATTATGCTCCCGTGTCTCTCATCCCAAAAGATTCCCATACCTAAATGGGTGCCTTGACTTAAGGAATATACGATGGTTAGTGTACACAATCTTGATGCGGCAACCTAGATGAGTACTTCGGTTTCTTCTGCGCGGCAAACACATGCACAGTATCCATGAGTGGTACATCCACTTAAAACTCCTTGAGCAGGCAAGTCATGAATCCCAAACATCAAAGTTGCTTTCAGAGTAAAATAATACCTTTTCAAAGAATCAAAAGCTTGTACCCCTGGATGCAAAAGTTTGTTTGGCGTGTTGACCAGCGGCCGCAAAAAAACATCAATGTCTTGACCCGGTGACTTATGCCCACGTATCAACATGGTCATCATTTGGAATCTAGACTTCATACACATAGAAGGCGGAAGATTATAAACCACAAGTCACATGCCAACAACTTCAACTCAAATTCTGTACACCATGAGGATTAAACTAATATGTTGATATTTCAAGCCAAACATTTCTTCCTTCCACGACAAACAATGGAAACTTCATTTTTATTTGTGACCACTGAGATGAATCGATTGGATGACGCATATATTCAGATGAAACTTGCGCTCGATCGTGCCACAACATTGCGTCTGATGTCCAAGGTAGATAATATATTATTTTTAGTTTTTCATCTACATGAAAGTATCTCAGCACTTTGCAAGGTTCATTTGTCACCACGGGTTCATCTTTGGTAGCTTTCAACTTAAACCTTGGAGTTTTGCCTACCGGACACTTTATTAAATCCTCATTCTCCTCGTAATACAGAATACAATGATTCTCACAAGCATGGATAGCCTTTGCTTTCATCCCTAGATCCTTAAGCATTGACCTCATAGCATCATAGTTTTTGGGCAACTTTTTAGGTATCGGAAGCCACTCTCTTAACAAATCCAACAAACTGTTGACACAATTACCCGAAATTTTATAAGTTTTCTTCACATTATAAAGTTCTACCATAGCAGATAGGATTGTGAGATTGTCTTCACATGAAGGGTACAACTTATCTGCCGCTAACGATTTGTACCTATTATAACACTTCTCGACATCTGGATCTTCTAAGGGTGATTTTCCAATTTGTGTTCCATCATGGTCATGATGAATATCAAAGGAAGAGTCAATAAAATCATTCAAATTCAAATAATCTGATTGCTTATCAGGCGTTTCTTTGACTACGGCCTCCCCCTTAGAACGACTTGTTGAAGCACCATCCGCTCTCTCACCATGTAAGCTCCAGGTGGTGTATGTCTTGTCGACACCATGCTCATACACATGGGTCCTAACCAGCGAGAATCCATGTCGATGTCTATTTTCACACTCCCTACACGAGCAAGAACACATTTTTGCGCAATTACCATTTTCCATTGCAAAATCAATGAATTTTCTAACCCCTTGTATATATTCTGGGCTATAATTGTCTGTTATACACATCCAAGATTTATCCACAAAATTTGACATTCTACAAACAAGCAAAATACTATGTCTTAGTAACCTAAGTTTATCAACTAAACCTAAAAATGTCACAGATGTATCAACATATTATAGTAAAATACAATTCACAACAACATATATAATCCTCAATTTCTAAAACTAATAATGCCCAGATGTTGAAAAAATGTCGATTAAGAAAACAATAAAAGAAATACCTTAATTAGCTAAAGATAACCTAAGAGAATCGATAGATTCATAAATCTTAATCAAACGCAATCCTTCTGTGATAACTCGATTAAGCTTAAATATTTAATGAAATCGACGAGTCACAGAAGAATCGGTTGAATCAATTTTGTTGATGAAGTTTCCTGCAACTGAATTTCAAATTGAATCTGATGAATTTTACGGTGAAATGTGAAATAAATGGAGGTGAAAGATATAAGATGTAGTAATGTCTCAACTGTTTTGCTATCAACGCATTAAGTTGTTTATCTACCTCCCAACTGATTCTTATTCTAATTTTTAGACATATTAAATGAAAAACTAATTTCAGATGATTTTAAAAAGAATTCATTTTTTTAGATTAATTCCTTGAAATTTATTTAACATTTAAGAAAATAAAAACTCACATAGCAAGCAAGCGAGCAACAAGATGCGCTGCAAGCCCTTTTTGAATTGCAAAACATATCCTTTTAAAAATAAACTCTCTCGAACTCGGGGTCATGACATTACTGTACATAACCTTCTGGACTCTCTTGAGGAGTCCAACCGCCTCTGGAGCCAAAAACCCAAAAGTGTCAAAAGCAAAGGGGATAAAAGCATGCCCATTATCAATACATGCTTTCTCATGCTTCGCTATCTTACCTAAGGCAGCCCTTAGTGCTGCTTGGACAATTGTAAAGGTGCCATGTCCAATGCCTACTAACGGAGAAACCCCAGTGAGGTCAACACATGCATGCTTTCCATTAGCTCATCCAAAAATAAGAACATCTTCTGGCCTGAGTGTGAATCTTCCCTCAAGTGGGTTTGTCAAGAAATTGACAGATACTTCTTTCTTCGCTGAAATACCCGCTCGAAATAATACATCATATAGAGTATCCCTCACATGATCATGTCTATATTTAAATCCAGGGTCTACCTTACAATGGACTGCATGTTCCCCATACGTTTCTAAGCATCCTGTGAAACAAGCATGGCAGCGAGAATCTGAGGGATATAAAGGAATCATTAACATGTACTTAAGGATGGAACGGTACTCCACAGGCGACATCTTCTGTCTGAGCCCCTCAATCGGAATAGCGAGAAGGAAGTCTTGAGCATGCGCTGCTCGCAAACACCCAAAAACGACTTTACACTGCCTGTCGATAACTCGTAAACTCGATCCATGTCTTTAACCACTTTACCAAAAAGAGCACTCGCCAGGTTACTTTGTGCTTTAGGGGGGTGTCCTTACTGGTAAAGCTGCTAAAGTCATAATCAGGAAGAGTTGCTTGTAATGCATCCAAGGCTTTATGAAAATTGTCATTCATGCCTTCCACTCCACCATCCCTTAATATGTGATCTTGTAGACCCTAGGATTGCACTCGTGACGCAAGAAAGGCATAACATGACGCCTCCTTAGCAGTGTATAAGCCCAGCCCCCCATATCTAATAAGTAGGGTGGATAACCTCCATTGTAAATCCCAAAAAAAGGCTCTCCACAAACCACAATACCCTCTACCACCTCTCTCAATCCTGTATCAAAAATATTCACAGCTTCTGTAGTGTATTCTGGGGAGCAAATACGAAACCCAAAGAGTAGCTTAGAGATTCCCATACACGCACGAAGAAGTAACAATTCACTTTGAGGATCGCGGAGCTTGGAAAAAAAAAGAGTTATAATGGGAAAAAAAATAAAGAGTTATAATTAAAATAAAGAGGCGCTAATAGTAGTAAAGGGTCAGAATCGTTGGCAATTAAAATAAAGAGTTATAATGGAAAAAAAAATATTGGAGAAAAAAGCCATAATCGTTGGGAGGCTGGGTAGCCCTTGAGTGTGAGAAGATATTGGGAGCTGATAGTAGTAATAGAGGCTCTAATAATAGTAAAGGAGGGTAATAATGTAACTTGGCAATTTAAGTTGAGGACATGAAGGTAATTACCCACAACCCTCCCGAAACTCTGTAACAGATACCAATTATTTCAACGATTATCCAACGTTACAAAGTTACCAACGTCGATACGACGTTACTTAAAAAAATTCCGTTACAAAATCCCTGATTTCGTGTAGTGGTTGTAGCAGTCTTTGTATAACGTCTTAATTATGAGGGTCTTCAAAACTGGACTAGGTCCAGGGGTTATGCTTTCTTGTAGTTTTTCTTGTTAATAAAATCTTGTGTGTTTTGTGATTTACTTTACTTATACCGAAACATTGAACAAAACCCGTGATTACTTTACTCCCGCGTTGCCTCGTCTTTATAGTTAAAATAAATACATTTATATGTTAATCAAACACTTGGTTTGATCCCATAATTGGTTCAGTTTCAAACTTACGCTATGTACCAAGTGTACATCTTGTTTAAGTAATCTCCTTGACAGTCAGTGTCTGTATAAGATTGCACAAGATGTGTCTTGCATAGGTTGATATCGAAAAATATTATGGAGTATTTGGTGTCCTCGTCATTTCAAAAGTAACCAGATCTAAAACGATATTTAAAAGGAACAAAGTCGGGGGGTTTTCAAGAAGGTGAAAGGAATACACAATATTTTCATAGAATAACAAATTCCAAGAGAAAGAAGAATTGTATCACAAAATTGGAGATTAATGGGGTAGATGTTTTCAATCAAGATGTTATAAAACATGAGATTAAAATTCAATTTCTCACTCTTTTACTATAGGATTTCAAAAATATTAATGGTACTCAGAGAGATTGGTTAGAGAGGACTTATTTTTAGGATGAAGTGTTTGATGTTATGAAGAAATGTTGAGAAAACAAATCATCTGGACTATTTGGATTTACAGTGGAATGCTCTACAAGTGTTAGAGCATCGCTTTGTCAATGTTAGATGTACAAAACTATATCTTGATATCTAGTATACTAAAGTAAAGTCTCGGACTAACATTAGAGCATGATAGTTGAGCATCAGATATCACTGAATAACCCTCGAACATTGAAAACTGAAGAATAAACGAAGATATTTGAGAGAATTTCATCAATAAAGAGGTATGTGAAGACTGACTTATCCTATTTACTACCGTATCTACTATTCCATCTTATGAAACATTGTCGTATGATATTAATAGATTTAATATTGCAAATAAGAAATTTAGGCTTCAAGCTTGTCTTGGTTACACTCTCGAAATATAATTCAAGCAATGGATATTTTTTTATAGATCCTTAGCAATCTTAGTTAGAACGATTTATTATTCATAAACTATTTTTGTTTCAAGCTGATCATTTGGAAATTACCCAAGCAAATAGTGCATACTTTGAGAATATTTCAAATGAATAAGAGATTTTCAGATTTGCTTGGAGCAAGGTTTGAAAACTTGGTTTGCTACCCTGAAGATTTGAATTTCGCGAACTGTAGAGGTTTGCGAACCCTTTATATCTGAGTTCGAGAGGGGGGTTGGTTGGGGGTTCAAACCCCTTTGATCTGAATTCATGAACTGGCACTGGATCGAAAACCCAGTTTGCAAACTACTTGAGATTGGCTTTACGAATTTCCAATAGTTTTGCAAACCTACCCAGTTCCAAATGGCAAAAGTTCACGAACTACTTTTATAACTATGGTCGCTTTTGTTACCACTCTCATAAACACAAGATAACTTTATCCACAAAGTCACTTGTGATTGTGGATTATGGATTGAGTCTTAAGTGTTATTAAATACCGCTAGTGCTTGTCAAGGTGTTTGAGGGTGAAAACAATTTCTGCTGATTTTGGTAATTTCGGGTGTATGGGTGAGATACAAATTTAAACCCTAAACAATGTACTGTAAGGGAGTACTTTAGATTCGAGAGATCAATCTGTACAAATCCGGCCTAAACCAAGAAATGGTCGTTCCAGACTTGCTTCGGTCACAAAGTGAAAGAGAAGGGTTGGTTTTAAGGAGGGAAGCGGAGAGAGTGTTGAGACCAGAATAGTTGATTCTGGAAGAGTAATAGTTTTACGACTTATATCAGAAAGTGGGAAGCTAACAGATGGGAAATCTAGCAAATTGTTTTCTGAGTATTGTAGAACTTGTTGTTCTGATGAAATGGGTAAGACCTATTTATACAAGTCGTAACCCAAACGTACTCTGGTCTCATAAGAAATAGAAACGACTGAGTAAAGTGGAAGGAGGTGGTAATGGGTAATGTCTTGAATTGAAGTTTTATAATGAAAGAAACATTTCACCATTACTCCTTGTATTTACTAACCGACTTATTCTTATGAAACTTTCTTGTAACGGGCGTAGTGTACGCCGCATGCTGTAAACCGCCAAACCAAAACCCTAATGAGCATCCCCAAGTTTGTGACATGTGTTGATGTCTCGAGTGTTTTCGTGTAACATGGCGTTATATGTGGCATGGTGGCATTCCAGTGGTCATGGTAGAGTCGGCGTGTCTTTGCCATAGAATAGGCGTGGCCAAATTAGGTTTTAGATGCAAACTGTGGTGTTTGGCCTTGGGCCGGAAGTTTACCATGCGTTTTGGTGACAACCTTGGAGGGTCGAGATCTGTATCTCAGGTGAAAGGGTGGCCGTTGATCGTTGCAACCTTCTGGTATCCAGCGGCATAGTTTAGGCGACATGGCTTTGCTATAGAGTGGGCGCGGCCAAATTAGGGTTTAGGTGCAAACCGTGTTATTTTGGCCTTGGGCCGGAAGTTTGCCATGCGTTTTGGGTGGAAAACTTGGAAGGCCGAGATCTGTATATCAGGTGGAAGGGTGGTCGTTGATCGTTGCAACCCTTCTGGTAGCCAACAGCATAGTTTAGGCCGGCATGACTTTTCCATAGATTGAGCGCGGCCAAATTAGGGTTTAGGTGCAAACCGTGTTATTTGACCTTAGGCTAGAAGTTTGCCATGCGTTTTGGTGGCAAACTTGGAGGCCGAGATCTGCATCTCTGGTGGAAGGGTGGTCGTTGATCGTTGCAACCCTTCTGGTAGCCAACGGCATAGTTTAAGCCGGCATGGCTTTTCCATAGAGTGAGCGCGGCCAAATTAGGGTTTAGGTGCAAACCGTGTTATTTGACCTTGGGCCGGAAGTTTTCCATGCATTTTGGTGGAAAACTTGGAGGGCTGAGATCTGCATCTCAGGTGGAAGGGTGGCCGTTAAACGTTGCAACCCTTATGGTATCCAACGGCATAGTTTAGGCCGACATGGCTTTGCCATAGAGTGGGCGCAGACAAATTAGGGTTTAGGTGCAAACCATGTTATTTTGGCCTTGGGCCGGAAGTTTGCCATGCGTTTTTGGTGGCAAACTTGGAGGTCCGAGATCTGCATCTTAGGTAGAAGGGTGGTTGTTGATCATTGCAACCCTTTTGGTAGCAAGCGACATAGTTTACGCCGGCATGGCTTTGTTATAGAGTGAGCGCGGAAAAATTAGGGTTAGGTGCAAACCGTGTTATTTGACCTTGGGCCGGAAGTTTGCCATGCGTTTTGGTGGCAAACTTGGAGGGCCAAGATCTGCATCTCAGGTGGAAGGGTAGCCGTTGATCGTTGTAACCCTTATGGTAGCCAGTGTCATAGTTTAGGCCGGCATGGCTTTGCCATAGAGTAGGCGCCACCAAATTAGGGTTTAGGTGGAAACTGTGTTATTTTGTCCTTGGGCCGGAAGCTTGCCATGCGTTTTTGGTGGCAAACATGGAGGGCAAAGATCTGCATCTCAGATGGAAGGGTGGTCGTTGATCGTTGCAACCCTTCGGGTAGCCAGCGGCATAGTTTAGGCCGGAATGACTTTGGTATCGACACGATGGTGTGGTTGGCATGGTTGGCATGCCTTGGCGCAGAGACGTGGCTGGCATGGTTTTCCATTGGCACGGTGGTGCGGTTGGCATGGTAGGCATGCCTTGGCGCGAGGATGTGGCTGGCATGGTTTGCCATTGGCACGCTACCTGGTGTTGGCTTGGAAGGGTTGGCATGCCTTGGCGCGCGGGTAGCAGGGTTGGCGTGGCGGCATGGTTTTCCATTGTTTTCCATTGCACGGTGGTGCGGCTGGCATGGTTGGCATGCCTTGGCACGTGAGCGTGGCTGGCATGGTTTCCATTGGCACGTGGTACGGTTGGCATGGTTGGCATGCCTTACCCGAGAGATGTGGCTAGCATGGTTTTCCATTGGCACGGTAAGAGAATTAGGGTTATGCATATACGAGGTGATGTCGAGTTAATAGTAAGGGTTACGTAGTGGAACATGACGCATGTATATATATATATATAAAAGGTACCCTGGTAACTCTTAAGTAAGCACGTTGATTGGTTCAATAAATGCCATATTGTTCATAGTGACGTCATGTCGGATATGCGGTTTTACGATGGTATCCTGTTTATAGGTGAAAATGGTTTCTGCTGATTTCGGTAATTGCGAGGTGTGAAAGTGAGAAAAATTTAAACCCTAAACAATGTACTTTTAAGGGAGTACTTTAGATTCGAGAGATCAATATGTACAAGTCCGGCCTAAACTAAGAAATGGCCGTTCCGGACTTGCTTCGGTCACAAAGTGGAGGAGAAGGGTTGGTTTAGGAAGGGAAGCGAAGAGAGTGTTGAGGCCAGAATAGTGCGGAAGAGCGATTGCTTGACTTGTATCAGAAGGTGAAAGCTTTGAGAAAGCTAACAAGAGTTGCCTTTCTGAGTGTGGTTGTCTCTGGTGGAAATAGGTAAGCTTATTTATACAAGTCCAAAAAGAAACGTACTCTGGCCTCTTAAGAAAAGAAAACAAATGAGTTAAATGAGAAGAGGTGGTAACGCCTGGTATTAATGGGATTTAATGGAATTGATGTCCCATAATGAAAGAGCGTTTCACCATTGCTTCTTGCATTTACTAACCGCCTTATTCTTATTACACAATCTTGAAACGGGCATTTGTGTATGCCGCACGCTATAGACCACCAAACCAAAACCCTTAATGAGCATCACCCAGTTTGTGTTGATATCTCGAATGTTTTTGGAAAACATGTAGCATGTTGTTGTGGCTTGGCAAGTCAAGCTCGGGAAACTTGCTAGTCTAGTGACCTTCGACGGTCGGGATTTTGCATCTTGAGAGGAGGAGCAACCGTTGATCGTTGCATGCCTTTGTTTTGTTAGCCGCGTAGTGAGGGCCAACGTGGTGGCGCATCTAGGTTGGAATGCCGTTGGCATGGCATGGTTTGGCGTGGCCAAACTTAGGTTTTTGGTCCAAAGGTTACCATGTATCGTCTGGTAACCTTGGATGGCTAGGATTTTCTCCTGGGATTGATGGGCAACTGTAGATTGTTGCACGCCTTCGTTTTGGTAGCCGCGTAGTGAGGGCCAACAGGGTGGTGCGGCTAGGGTGTGTTTAGGCTTGGCATGTGGGGCCAAGGGTTTGCCTTGGGCGTGGCTAGTTTTGGCTAGGTGCGATTTTGGCTTGGCATGTGGGGCCAAGGGTTTGCCATGGGCGTATGGCGTAGCTAGGGCCAAGGCAAGGGCGCTTGGCTTGGCATGACGTGACTAGCATGGCTAGGGCCAAGGAAAAGTGTGTTTGGCATGCACGGCTAGCTTGGCTAGGTTTGGTTTGGTTTGGCATGTGGGGCCAAGGCAAGGGCATTTGGCTTGGCATGATGTGACTAGCATGGCTAGGGCCAAGGCAAAGTGTGTTTGGCATGGAGCGGCTAGCTTGGCTAGGTTTGGTTTGGCTTGGCATGTGGGGCCAAGGGTTTGCCATAGGCGCATGGCGTGACTAGCTTGGGCTAGGTGGGGTTTTGGCTTGGCATGTGGGGCCAAGGGTTTGCCATGGACGTATGGCATGGCTAGGGCCAAGGCAAGGGCGTTTGGCTTAGCATTGCGTGACTAGCGTAGCTAGGGCCAAGGCGAGTGTGTTTGGCATGGATCGACTAGCTTGGCTAGGTTTGGTTTGGCTTGGCATGTGGGGCCAAGGGTTTGCCATAGGCGCATGGCGTGACTAGCTTGGGCTAGGTGCGGTTTTGGCTTGGCATGTGGGGCCAAGGGTTTGCCATGGACGTATGGCATGGGTAGGGCCAAGGCAAGGGCATCGCTTGTCATTGCGTGACTAGCGTAGCTAGGGCCAAGGCAGAGTGCGTTTGGCTTGACGCGGCTAGCTTGGCTAGGTGCGGTTTTGGCTTGGCATGTGGGGACAAGGGTTTGACATGGACGTATGACATGGATAGCTTAGTCTAGGTGCGTGACCAAGCTAGGTTTTTGGGGGCAAAGGTCGTTTGGAAACCTTAGACGGCCAGGATTTGATCCTGGGAATGAAGGGCAACCGTTGATTGTTGCACGCCTTTGTTTTGATAGCCGCGTAGTGAAAGCCAGTATGGTGGCACGGTATGGGGCCATGGAGAGGTGCGTTTGGCATGGCGTAGTAGGTGTGGCTGGCATGATTTGCTATTGGCATAGAGGTGTGGCTAGCATGGTTGTCATGCTTTGGCGCGGTTGGTGTGGCTGGCATGATTTGCCATTGGCACAGAGGTGCGGCTAACATGGTTGGCATGCTTTGGCGCGGTTGGTGTGGCTGGCATGATTTTCCATTGGCAAAGAGGTGCGGCTAGCATGGTTGGCATGCTTTGGTGCGGTTGGTGTGGCTGGCATGATTTGCCATTGGCACAGAGGTGCGGCTAGCATGGTTGGCATGCTTTGGCGCGGTTGGTGTGGCTGGCATGATTTTCCATTGGCACAAAGGTGCGGCTAACATGGTTGGCATGCTTTGGCGCGGTTGGTGTGGCTGGCATGATTTGCCATTGGCACAGAGGTGCGGCTAACATGGTTGGCATGCTTTGGCGCGGTTGGTGTGGCTGGCATGATTTGCCATTGGCACAGAGGTGCGGCTAGCATGGTTGGCATGCTTTGGCACGGTTGGTGTGGCTGGCATGATTTGCCATTGGCACAGAGGTGCGGCTAGCATGGTTGGCATGCTTTGGCGCGGTTGGTGTGGCTGGCACGATTTGCCATTGGCACAAAGGTGCGGCTAGCATGGTTGGCATGCTTTGGCTGCTTTGGCGCGGTTGGTGTGGCTGGCATGATTTGCCATTGGCACAGAGGTGCGGCTAACATGGTTGGCATGCTTTGGCGCGGTTGGTGTGGCTGGCATGATTTGCCATTGGCGCGAGAGGTGCGGCTAGCATGGCATGCTTTGGCGCGGTTGGTGTGGCTGGCATGATTTGTCATTGGCACAGAGGTGCGGCTAGCATGGTTGGCATGCTTTGGCGCGGTTGGTGTGGCTGGCATGATTCCATTGGCACAGAGGTGCGGCTAGCATGGTTGGCATGCTTTGGCGCGATTGGTGTGGCTGGCATGATTTGCCATTGGCACAGAGGTGCGGCTAGCATGGTTGGCATGCTTTGGCGCGGTTGGTGTGGCTGGCATGATTTGCCATTGGCACACGTGGGAATTAGGGTTTGGTTTGTCGTAATACTAATTTGAAAAAGATACCCCGGTAAACATTTTAGAGACACATTAAAGGTTTCCAGTAAATGTGCCTAGTAAATGCTTGTTGCTTTAAATGTTGTGACATCAGCATGCTGCTGGGTTTAGTGTTTTACGATTTTAACCCTAAACTAAAAACCACCATCAACATTAAGTCCCTGCGTAGCTCGGAACAAGTGTCTTGTTGCGAGGTAAGCATATGATGATGACAGACAAGGACGGAATCGAGGTGTAAATTATTACAAAGATGGTCGGGGAGAATCCGACTAACCTTTTTGAGTGGTAAAGAGAGTTTTGGCTTCTGTGTTGGCGGCCTGCGTAGGTTGTCTTGGGAATGCAGACCATGGAGTGGTGAGACGAAAGTTACCGGCTTGGTCTTAGTCGTACATTTCCAAGGCAAAGGGGGCGCAGTCTTGGGAGGTGACGCAAGTGGACAGCTTGGCTCGAGGGGCCAAGAGGTGACGTGGTCTTGGTAAGGTGAACGCGCGTGGATGATAGGGTCGCGTCAGTGGAGCAGACGGCTTGGCCTGGTGCGGCCATGGCAGGGCGCAGCTCGGTGGGGTGAGGCGTGCACAGACGGCTAGGCGTGGTGGGGCCATGGCAATAGAGCAGATGGATTGGCCTGGTGCGGCCATGGCAGGGCGCGACTCGGTGGGGTGAGGCGTGCACATACGGCTAGGCATGGTGGGGCCGCGGCAATGAAGCAGATGGCTTGGCCTGGTGCGTCCATGGCAGGGCGCGGCTCGGTGGGGTGAGGCGTGCACAGACGGCTAGGCATGGTGGGGCCGCGGTATGGCATGAGCGGTCTTGGGCATGGAAATTGGTCTTTGTGGGACCGGTTTCCTCTTTTCCCTTCTTGGCTCAAAATAGGAAATCCTTT
Source organism: Papaver armeniacum (assembly GCA_023531295.1). Classification (NCBI taxonomy): domain Eukaryota; kingdom Viridiplantae; phylum Streptophyta; class Magnoliopsida; order Ranunculales; family Papaveraceae; genus Papaver; species Papaver armeniacum. The sequence goes on along the minus strand of JAJJWW010014736.1, from coordinate 135,751 downwards.
CTTTGTTCAAACTCCCACGTACCATGTATATATAAAATGAGGACCGGCTTCTCTTTTGTTTCACGCCTATTTATTCCTCCCGGTAGTGTGACAACAATAAAGCAGAGCGGACGAGCAAATCCCAGGTATGCCTTCCAACACTTCTCTTTAATTTTTTTTTGTGCTGGTGTGAACCCTAGTTATAGGCATGCCTTTTCATGACCTTGTATAAATGTTGGCGTGAATCTTAGGTATTTTTGCCCGAGCTTGTCGTAATACTTAGGCATGGATACCATAGTAATGTTGACCGCCCCTACTCACTGTGCAAGGTAGGAACGTGATAGTAATTGCCATGTCTTCTCACGAAAACCTGGTTTTTTAGGGTTTGCTCCTTGTTTTGGCGTGGCCGTGTGTATGGTTCCCATGGTGGGGCCCACCTCCTCGGTTGGATAATAATTCCATGCTGCAGGGTACGGTCTTGATTTGGAAAGCGGACGTACTGTGAGAGAATCTTTGTTATGACGCCGCTTGAGAAAAATTCTGCCATACAGAAGGACGTTGGTAACTCCAAGCCAAACGTGGCTGATGAGTTCTTCACGATAATCTCTGCTAGGAGAAGTCCTCTTAAGCATGTGTCGCTGCTTCTGACCGGTCCGGAGAGTGAGAGGGGATCGGTCAGTTCCTCCAGGGAATGTGATACGGTTTTGTCTTCATAAGAAAGAGTATTCCGCTTCTTCTATTGATTTCAAAGCCCCAGTGAGTCCATAGCGTTCCTTCGAGAAATGGATGCGGTTTATGATGAGCCAAGAGCATGTAAGAACTAATTTGACCAAGGCACATATCGTTGATGTTGTTGCGGCTTCCGATGCTTCAGATTAGGAAAGATATTCCAGGCTTGGTCACTTTTGTTTCCAGATGGTGTCCGGACACCCACACGGCCGTATGTATGTGGGGTGAAATGACTATTTCCTTGGAGAGCGTGGTTGTACTGCTGAACCTTACCGTAGTTGGAAACCTTGATGTTAAGTTGTCCGCAGATGAAGAAGAAATGCATGCCGCCCTGGTTGCGAGATCAAAAGGATTTGTTCGGAAAGAAAATGAGACGAAGTGCTTCTATGACTGGTGGGTGTCTTAGTGGTTTCCTGACGCGTTAGAGTCAAACCAGAAGAACAGTACACTTCATGTTGCGGCGTTCTTGGCTCTTTGGCTATCCAGAGATGTTTTTGATGACGACTCGAGCAAGAAAGAGATAAGACATGGACTTATTAAGTTTGCCATAAAATTGGCAAAAGGTGTCGTTCTCCACATTGGCGGTCTGTTTCTTGGTTCTCTGTATGCACACTTGGATCAACTGGTTTCGGACATGTGCGCCTCAAACGGCTACATGAAACTATATTCGTATGTTCATGCCGCCCTTCTCCAGGCGTGGCTATGGGAGATTTTCGAGAAGTATGCTCCAAAACCGTTGGCTGTACTTCCCGAGTCTTGGGGTGGCTCGAGGATACTGCGCTGGTTGAACAGGCGGCCTAAGACTGGTTTGAACCTGGTCGGACCTCTTGATAGATCGTACGCAGTTAATTTTCGTCCATGGGCTCCGGTGCATGGGTCTATAACTCAGGTCACTACCTTTGCTCCTGCTCCAAACATGTCTTTGACTTCTGATAAAGAGGACCTGAGTATCGGAGAGATGGTGTTCATGCGGAGCTGCACGCCTGGTCACGTGCCGTCTTTCTTCTGGGGATCTTGCAAAGCAACCTCTTACAACATCGATAGAGCGGCTTGGCATATGGGTTTTGATCAGGGGGTCCCACTTGTTCGTCGGCCGATCGTTCCAGAAGTCCTGTTGTCGATTGTTCTTGATGTTGGAGCTCTCGTGTCGGGTAAAAGTCTCCCTTTCCTCCTCGCGGAACGGAATCCATCAACAACCTCCAAGTATAACGCATTCTGGCAGAGTGAATTCCTCATCATCCAGGAATTTGTGAAAGCCGTAGTGGAGAACACTCGTGGTAGGCCTTCCGCCGAAATTTTAGCAAAACATCCGTCGTTGAGGGATACTTCTTTAACCAAAAGGAAACCCGTCAGTCTGGTCGTGGACAGTCCCCAAGTGAAGGAGCGAAGGTCTAAGAATCGTGCTGGTGGTCTTCAGTCGGGTCTGGAGGCTCTCTCGACTTTTAGCTCTTCCAATATGCGAGTACGTATAATTCTATTTCTGACTTAGTCGAATTACATATGTCTCTGTCTCATTCTTGAGTGTCTGTCCTTGTGCCTTGCCCAGGGTCTCAGTAGCGTGAACGCCTTTGCTAAACTTGCACGTAGTCAGAAAACAACACCTCTTGAGACAGAAGGTAGCGATGCTGAGCTACCCATGACGGAGGGGAGTCCGAGAAGGATGAAAGATCAGAGTCCAGAGATGGCGGGAGTAGTTCTTCCGATAGCAGTGATGAATCTTCTTCTAGTCAGTTTGAAACCGAATCGGTGAGTCCCCTCCATGTTTTTCTTCTTTCCCCCTCTTTTTTTTTTTTGCAGTAAAACTAAATTTTGATTTTAGGAGGAAACCGTTCCTGGGGATGATCTTGAAGTGGAAGACCATCAGAGTAAAGACTTAGCCGTACTTCCCATTGCGGAAACTGTGCCAGCTAGCGACTTGGACATGAAGATTCATCGTCCCAAGGGTGCTGCCATGACTCAGATGGAGGAGAGCACTTCGGGAGGTGAAATTATAGTTAGGGATATCTTGTCGGTTGCTGATTCAGTTGCAGGTGCCACCTTCAATCCTCCGTATCTGGCCCCTTTCCCAGGTCATGTGTTGATTGGTGGATTTAGCGTGCCAGCTAAACATGCGATATTGTACACTAAGATTTGGGAAAGCTACGATCACATTGCCACGATTAGGAAGATCACTAGTCGACATGCGTTGGTCAAGCGTGTGGAGGAAGCCTTGTTCTCGATTGATGAGATGTGCAACGTGATTTGGTCATACAGTTTCTGAGGATGTAATTTCGAGCTGGAAGTTCCATCGTGACATGTGCGTGGGCTTCGAATTCAACGTTCCTTGGTTCGCTGAAGGTCTCTCTGATGTTGAAAAGTCGTTGTCCGGAGCAGTTGAAGGTCCTTCCGCAGACACGGTGAAAAATCAGGAAGTGGAATTCAAAAAATTGTGCCGGCAACTGAAATTGAAAAGGGCGGCTCTCCAGAGCACAAAGGAGGCCTTTTCCAAGAGGAGCAGGCCGTTGTTGGAGAACTTTCCTTGAATATATATCTGTCTTTTGGACCTCTTACCTTTAGGTTTTTTTTGAAAGGCAAATGAGATGCCTGGTTTTTGGTTTTTGACTTTCGATTTTCTCGGATTAATAGATAAATGTTATCTTGACGGTTTTGGATTATATATTTTTTTTTGAATGAAATGTTCAGAATTGAATTGCCTTTGGCTATGAATGAAAGTGACGCAGACATCCCAGGAAAACCATGGAACCGTGTGTTGGTAGATGACATGGGATGAAACATGGCTATAGGTTTTATCAGAACTTGAAAAAGCAAACCACGTATTTTTGTCTAGGTAGGACTTACTCGGTTTCTCGGGTCTTCTGGTGAGAATAAACTTCTCGGGTGTATGACCAAGTTTTTTTTTTTTTTTTTGAGAAACATGGTCATGGGAAGTCCCGGTCTTTACCGATCCGTCGATAACCGAGCCGTTGATCCTTAGGGTGATCGTGCGCTTCATCCTCTGGAAGTCCCCGATCATTCCTTCTCGTGTCATGGTGATAATCGAGCGGCCCAGGTAACCGAGTCGGAGTGGATTGCCTTCCTCTACCATCTTGACGTCTGGGTCGAAGATTGAGATCGCTGGTTGAAAATTGACATTGTAACCGAAAGATCAAACCTCTCACTGTAGTCGCCAATTGTTTATAGGTGAAAATAGTTTCTGCAGATTTCGGTAATTGCAGGTGTGAAAGTGAGAAACAATTTAAACCCTAAACAATGTACTGCAAGGGAGTACTTTAGATTCGAGAGATCAATGCAGCCCACAAGTCCGGCCTAAACCAAGAAATGGCCGTTCCGGACTTGCTTCGGTCACAAAGTGGAGGAGAAGGGTTGGTTTAGGGAGGGAAGCGAAGAGAGTGTTGAGGCCAGAATAATTCTGGAAGAGCGATTAACTTGACTTGTATCAGAAGGTGAAAGCTTTGAGAAAGCTAACAAGAGTTGCCTTTCTGAGTGTGGTATTTTCCCTGACCAAGAACTCGGGTCTCTGGTGGAAATAGCTAAGCCTATTTATACAAGTCCAAAAAGAAACGTACTCTGGCCTCTTAAGAAAATAAAGCGGATGAGTTAAATGAGAAGAGGTGGTAACGCCTGGTATTGATGGGATTTGATAGAATTGATGTCCCATAATGAAAGAGCGTTTCACCGTTGCTTCTTGCATTTACTAACCGCCTTATTCTTATTACACAATCTAGAAACGGGCATTTGTGTATGCCGCACGCTATAGACCACCAAACCAAAACCCTTAATGAGCATCCCCCAGTTTGTGTTGATGTCTCGAATGTTTTTGGAAAACATGTAGCATGTTGGTGTGGCTTGGAAAGTCAAGCTCGGGAAACTTGCTAGCGGGTGACCTTCGACGGTTGAGATTTTGCATCTTGAGATGAGGGGCAACCGTTGATCGTTGCACGCCTTTGTTTTGGTAGCCGCGTAGTGAGGGCCAACGTGGTGGCGCGGCTAGGTTGGCATGCCGTTGGCATGGCATGGTTTGGAGTGGCCAAACTTAGGTTTTCGGGCCAAAGGTTACCATGTGTCGTCTGGTAACCTTGGATGGCTAGGATTTGCTCCTGGGATTAATGGGCAACCGTAGATTGTTGCACGCCTTCGTTTTGGTAGCCGCGTAGTGAGGGCCAACAGGGTGGCGCGGCTAGGGTGTGTTTAGGCTTGGCATGTGGGGCCAAGGGTTCGCCTTGGGCGTGGCTAGTTTTAGCTAGGTGCGATTTTGGCTTGGCATGTGGGGTCAAGGGTTTTCCATGGGTGTATGGCGTAGCTAGGGACAAGGAAAGGGCGCTTGGCTTGGCATGATGTGACTAGCATATCTAGGGCCAAGGCAAAGTGCGTTTGGCATGGCACGGCTAGCTTGGATAGGTTTGGTTTGGTTTGGCTTGGAATGTGGGGCCAAGGGTTTGCCATGGGCGTATGGCGTGGCCGAGGCCAAGGCAAGGGCATTTGGCTTGGCATGATGTGACTAGCATGTCTAGGGCCAAGGCAAAGTGCGTTTGGCATGGCACGGCTAGCTTGGATAGGTTTGGTTTGGCTTGGCATGTGGGGCCAAGGGTTTGCCATAGGCGCATGGCGTGACTAGCTTGGGCTAGGTGCGGTTTTGGCTTGGCATGTGGGGCCAAGGTTTGCCATGGACGTATGGCATGGCTAGGGGCCAAGGCAAGGGCGTCTAGCTTGGCATTGCGTGACTTGCATAGCTAGGGACAAGGCGAGTGCGTTTGGAATGGCACGGATAGCTTGGCTAGGTGCGGTTTTGGTTTGGCATGTGGGGCCAAGGGTTTGCCATGGACGTATGGAATGGCTAGCTTGGGCTAGGTGCGTGACCAAGCTAGGGTTTTAGGGGCAAAGGTTGTTTGGTAACCTTAGGCGGCCAAGATTTGCTCCTGGATTGAAGGGCAATCGTTGATTGTCGTACGCCTTCGTTTTGATAGCCGCGTAGTGAAGGCGATGTATGGTGGCGCGGCATGGGGCCATGGCGAGTGCGTTTGGCATGGCGCGGTAGGTGTGGCTGGCATGATTTGCCATTGGCACGAAGGTGCGGCTAATACGGTTGGCATGCTTTGGCGCGGTTGGTGTGCTGTCATGATTTGCCATTGGCACAGAGGTGCGGCTAGCATGGTTGGCATGCTTTGGCGCGATTGGTGTGGCTGGCATGATTTGCCATTGGGACAGAGGTGCGGCTAGCATGGTTGGCATGCTTTGGCGCGGTTGGTGTGGCTGGCATGATTTGCCATTGGCACAGAGGTGCGGCTAGCATGGTTGGCATGCTTTGGCACGGTTGGTGTGGGCGGCATGATTTGCCATTGGCACGAGGTGCGGCTAGCATGGTTGGCATGCTTTGGCGCGGTTGGTGTGGCTGGCATGATTTTCCATTGGCACAGAGGTGCGGATAGCATGGTTGGCATGCTTTGGCGCGGTTGGTGTGGCTGGCATGATTTGCCATTGGCACACGTGGGAATTAGGGTTTGGTTTGTCGTAACCCTAATTTGAAAAAGATACCCTGGTAAACATTTTAGAGACACATTAAAGGTTTCGATAAATGTGCCTAGTAAATGCTTGTTGATTTAAATGTTATGACATCAGCATGCTACTCGGGTTTAGTGTTTTTTACGATTTTAACCCTAAACTAAAAACCACCATCAACAATCCCTAAGCTAAAAACCACCATCAACATTAAGTCCCACAACTAGCTCGGAACAAGAGCATTGTTGTGAGGTAAGCATAAGATGGTGACAAACAAGGACAGAATCAAAGCAGCAGGTCGTGAAAGATGGCTAGGAAGATTTGTCTGACCTTTTTCGAGAGTTTTTTTTATTTTGAGAATCCGTGATCCTTGTGTCGGCGGCCTTGCATGAATTATATTTACATCGTTACGCAGAGGCTGGCTCAGTAAGGTGTTGGCGTGACTAGAAATTGGATTTAGCTTAGGCGTGACTTGGTTTGGCTTGGTGAGGCGCGACTCGGCTTGGCGTGGTTCCAGACACGGCTTGGCTCGGTAGCGGCTCGGTTGCGGTTTAGCACGACTTGGCTCGGCTTGGACGGGCTTGGCTCGGTGCGACTCGGATCGGTGTGGCTTGGATTGGCACGACTTAACTTATCTTGTGCGTGGACTGTTAAAACCGTGGGGTTTGCTATTACGGGCTCGATTGCCTCTTTCCAAGCGTACCTCGAATAGGAATCCTTTCCTAATTCAAATCCTAAAAGGGTTGCGTTGCTTGTTTGCTTTCAAACCTCGTTGCTAGTGTCAGAGAAGCAATAACGTGGGCGAGTGTGCCTCAAACACGTGACTCCACGCATGGCCAGGCGTGAGGCTCTTCCTTGTTTTTGCTGGTGGAATAGGTTTTAAGTAAAACCTGATGTCACGCCTTAATTCGTGGCTAATATAGAACTTTCCTTTCTGGGACCTCACCGCTCTACCGAATATAAGAGATGGCCTTGAATCTTTTGTTTACGCAGATCGAATCGTGCCCATCTTCTTTACAGGTATCATCTTCGTGTTTACCTCTTGTTTTGCCTTCCTCCTGCCATAGGTTGTTGGTGTGGATAGGGTGAAAACTTAAACTCCATTTTTGGTTTCGTAGTGCATAATGGGATCTTCCAGTGACAGACATGCTCAAACTCTCAGGGGAAAATATTGAAATCGGCGAAAACCAGTTTTCTTCTCATTGGGAGGCACTGGATAGAATTGAATTTCTGTTCCGCGAAGCTGGCGAGATCATTCGGGACATGCCTTTGGAGGAAGAACGGGAAGGCGGCGAAACTCCTTCATGGCCAGTGTTAGGGTGGGACAGTTTGCTTCTCGGTGGAAACGGCGGAAGTCGGGCTTGTGAAACTTTTAGGGAAAAATCAACATAGCTCCCTTGTCCATGACAGTGTCATAACCCTTGATTATGATGTATGTGAATCAGGAAATTCTCCTCGAAAGGTCATTGAGAAGACTTCCAAGGAGATAATGATGTCGTGGTTGGTGAGTGAAACAACTTTCGTAGCAGACAACGAAACTATTGTTGGTGACATTGGGGAAGTCATGGTAGCATATGCTGGGTCGATCATTGAGGCGGATGTTGGTAAAGAGGCGGACGATGTTGCTGATGAGACGACTTAGGGTGGGATGCGAGGTTGCTATCGCCGATACGTCTTACAGGTGGAACCTTTGCTTCCCGAAATATTATTGGGAAAGGTGTTTGAAAGGGCTACGATCGAGGCGTTGGCATTTCGGGCATCTGCTTCCGATAACTAGCTTCTCCTTTTTTACTATTCCTATTTGTTTCATAGTCGATGCTTTACATACTCATTTTTACCCTCCTTGTATTCCGAAGTTAGGGCTTCGTCGATCAACGTCCGTTTGTGGTTTCACATTCTTGAATAAAACTTCTTATTTGAAAGACCCAAATCCTCCATTAAAGCGAAAAGGCGAGGTACCCCAAATATACCTCAAGCTATTACTTTTCCTTCCTATAAGTACTTTCCCAGAAATTAATTGTCTATGGACTGAGTCGAGACAATACAACAAATCGCTCACACTTTGTGTGATCATCTATGGATACGAGATTGAGACAATATAACAACAAAGTGTGTTTACTTGATACAAAAGTTCGGACTTAACCAAACTCAATAGGATTCACGTATCAAGTAAATAGGAATTAATGTTTGTGCAATTTACTTTAACTATAATAAAACAATTATAATGCGGAAATATAAAGTAAATGACACAGCAAGATTTTGTTAACGAGGAAACCGCAAATGCAAAAAAACCCGGGACCTAGTCCATAATTGAATACTCTCAGGATTAAGCCGCTATACAAAATAAGGCAACTTCGTATAGTTGAGACCAAACAACTAAACCTATAGTTCACCTAGTTCCGTCTGTATTCCCATGCCTCCACCTGTAAATAAGTCACGTACTTGGACCAATTCCTTTGGTTCGTATTCCAAACAGTAAAGGAACAACAAATCTGTTTGGTATCAACTCTCTTCAACCAAGTGATATGAGTTGGGCAAAGGTTCCCTTGTTTATCTTAACATAAACTCCTTTGCCAGGTTCCAAGATCTATCTTATGTTCAATCACCCAAAGGCAATCGTTAAGATTAAGCCAATCAATACCTTTAATCACAAGGAATCGTATTGATGCCGATCTTCCTCAACTATTATATCAAAATATCCAAAAGGATAAATCAATTATAGTCGGATCCTCTTTTTCCCAAACAAGTATTGTGCACACCAAAGATTATAAAAACCAAGTCAGAAATCTTCAATATCTTATTTGTCTTCAAATCTTCTTAGATCTTCAATAAACACCTGCACACAACTACTTGAATCTCTTGTGATCAATCACACACAGAACGGAGTCTGTTAACAATGGATTATCACAAGATCGTCTTTAGATCTAACAACATTCTAAAGATCCCTGTCGAAACCTTGAACTAGTTTAAGTGAATCTTATATCAGAAGAGAAGATTCTCAAGCATAAACAAACTAGGTGCAATCAAAGTTCAACCACCGTTAGTCAATCAAATCAATACGAAAACTAAAGATAAACCGCAATATCTAGTTTCCCACCAACAGGTCGCGCTAGAGCTTCTCAATCCCAAAGAAGACTTTAAATTGAGCGGCCGTAAGAGATTTCACCTAATTAGATTACTCTCCTCTCGGATAGGCGGCTTCACTAGTAACAAAGACAAAAGAGTAAGTCCAATGTTACGCGAGATTAGTTTTCTATAAATGCAAACTCAAAGTATATATAGACAAGGAAGTTTGGACACCAAGGAATTTCCAAAACCAAAAATATACTCAAGATATTTTTCCATATTAACCCAAATTCGGTTTTCATAATTCCTGTGAATGCACTATCCAAAAATATGATCGAAATCTCCTTGGAAAATCTTTAACTAGTAAATGCACATTACTAATTCTTATTTTCCATATATAATTAAAAACCCTTAATTAAAAAGATTCTTAACTTATTTAAATTCTATCTTGGGATTTACTTCCTTCTTAGCCGTTAAAGAATATCTTTGAACAATATAGAATAAGCATGAATGCACCGCGTTCAAAGTGTGATGACATCTTACTCTTGCAAGTCTTTTCCATGCTTTCTCACTTGAAACCGATTTACCACACTTCCAAACAAGTGATAGGTGTCTAAAACACCTAATTTACTATCTAGTAGTTACGCTTTCTTTGTTATTTTTACGGTGAATTATGTACTTTACGTGTGTTTTTGAGTTATTAGGTATTCGGGTCGCACGGAGGAAAAGAAGCGGAAATCACCCAAATTGAGGCGAAAAGGGCAAAGTGTCATTTCACATGCTATTGGGAACCAAACCAAAGGTTAAGGGGCAACTCTATTAGGAGAAATAAAAAGCGACCGGTGAGGTTAAGGGGTGACCATACATTATAGGGCACCTCTTGGGGTATTTTATCTAATGAGTGGGGTGTGATTATCGAACCCTACTTCCTACACCCTAAATCGAGAAATCTCAAAATCATTCTCAATTGAACTGAAATGAAGAAAAGATGAAGTAGGCTTATTTCAATTGTTACCAAGTCCGGATCGAGAAATTGATAGAAGAGAAAGACTAATAACGAGAGATGGTGCGGGTTACTGTGAAGAAGCGAGATAAGAAGAAATTGAAGCGAGAGAAATAAAGCAGTGGCTATGGCGCTCGATTGAGGAATTACAGGAGGAATTGGTGAGTAGTAATTCAGATATTATGCTTTTTGATGAGTAGAAATTGAATCAGAAGAAGGTGATGCTGCTTGTGCGGATTTGAGAATTAGGTTCATCTGCAGCTGGAATTTGAGAAGAATACTAGGGTTTTGAGTCCGGGATGATTTAGAACTGAGATTCTGTTGATTTCGACTGAATTGAAGAGCTGTGTTGAATCTGAGATAGGTTTGAGCTAATTAGATCGTTAATGGTTAGAGGAGGTGAATCTGCTCGAGTTATAGGGAAGAAGAATGATGGATCTGTTGCTTATGGTGGTGACACAGAAATTAGGGTTTGTTGGTTGAGTTACGGGGAGGATCAAATGGTTGTGAGGAATTTGGAGTCAGGGATGAGGAGAAATGAGTTTTTGTTGCAAATGGATGAATCTTTGACACCCCAGTGGTGAAATTTGAAGGTTCGGGTGGTTTCTTGTGAATGGTTCAAGTGGGAGTGCGGGTGGAAAAGGAATTGAGTTGGTGAACATGGTGTTGCACACAGGTATTGTGAATGAACATGTTATGCTCATGGTGATTACGCGGGGTGCATTGCCGAGGAGATGTCGGTGTTGAGATAGCGAGGACAAGATGGTGCGAGTTTGTACAAGGACGAGGAATCAAGGCTGTGGCTGCCATTATTGGCGGTGGTGTTGAATGGCTTGGAAATGGCATTGCGGGAGAGAGTTGCAATTGAGAAAATAGGCCTTTGTATGATGCAATTGCGGATGCTTCAATTTGAGGTTTTGATGGTGGAATTTGGTTGAGATTTGTGTTGCCAACGCTAAGGTTTGCGGTGGCGGTGAGGTTGAACTTCGGTCATGTGGGAATGGTGTTCTTTGCAATGAGCGGTTGTGGGTTTGAGCTACAAGGATTATGGAGTTGTGAAGGCGCAAAGGCTGGGAGCACAAAGAACAGAAGATTTCTCAAATCTGCAATGGTGAGAAGTTAAGAACGTTGATGGAGAGGGTTGCGGGAGCAGAGATGCAAGCTAGTGCCAAGTAGGCGAGAAGATGAAGAAGAGAATGTTGATGCCATTTGGTGCACGAATGGCTCGAGGTAAAGATTGGAAGGCTGTGTGTTGCGGTGGTGTTGATGTTGCGAGAGGCGGCTCAAGATTCAAATTAGGTTTGTGCCTGGCGGCTGGCAGGACGGGATTTCACGGTGGGTATTGGTGGAAATGATGGTTACGGAGCATATATTGGTAATTGAAGCTATGGAAGAAATTCAGGCTGGTATTGATCTTTGAAATGGTTTAAAAGCTTATTCTTTATTGGAGACTATGAAGACAATGGCTCACGGTTGCGAAGGCTGATTGTAGTGGTGAATCGGTGGTTGCTACGATTAGTTGATTGAATCGGGGTTTTACGTGGAGATGAGAGAAGAACCGGATGGTTGCCATGGGTATTTGTGGTGTGTATGATTACGGGGTATGAGTTTGGGTTCAAGGAAAAGCTGGTGGTGGATATGGCGAGATTGCGGGTGGCCTATGAAGATGGTGCTATTGAAGTTAAGAAAACAAGAAATGGGCGAGCGCGAGTGCAAGGGGTGAGACGAGTTAAGAAGCTACAAGAATTTTGCGAGTGGAGTTTGAATTGGATGCGAAATTGAGCTTGGGAGGAATGAAGGGCCAACATGGGCTGTGACTTAAGTGGTGAAGCACAATCATGGTGCGGCGGGACTTAGGCTGTGCAATGACCTAGGCCAAAGCCACTCGGCCCATCCGGTGAGTAAGATGATGATCCAGACCACGACTCACGACTCGGTCGATGGCCGACCCCCCGATCCGGCCAGTTGACCCGACCGATCCGACCGTTGGCCGGTGGCCAGGGCGGACTTTGCCGTCCACTGAGCTACTTTCCGGCGACTTTTCCGGCCAAGTTCCGCCACAATCCCAGTTTTTCTGACCGTTTTTAGGCAGAGAATTTTCACATGGGTTTTTCTCACACATGGGCTTGGTGGACTTCTATCTTTTGGACCTTTGAAGATTAGACCTAATTTTGGAAAACGAGAGAGCTATTTAAAAGGAAAGACATCTAATATCTTTGAATATCTTTTTATTATCTTTTTCTATCTTTGGCCTCTACTTGTGTTCTAGGGTTTAGAACCATGATGTCTTTTCTCTTTCTTCTTGTTATGAACTACATGAATATGAGCTAGATTTTATTATTGGTTATGGAATAAGTTGGATTTCCAAATATGGGTTTTAATTCAATAAATTAGTTTTCTCTCATATTATCGTTTATGATTCACCATTAATATTGTTACATGATTTGAATGCTTGTTAATCGAGTCGCGAATCGATTGAGTTTGCTTTCATCTTTATTGCTAGATTAGGGTTATTATACGCAAAAGTGATAATTCCGGATTGCAAGTAGCATAAATATGATTATAGTTTGTAGTGATATATTCTTATGATCATATGTGAACCATAACCTTTGTTAAATCGGATTAGTGCGCTTTCCACGTTCGATTGCTTTGATTGGCCTGATTTCATAGAACCTAATGCATCTAGGGAATTAAACTTGATTAGTGTTTTTACACGTTAGGTTGTTCCTTTAGGTAGAATTCATATTCGCATCTTTTAATGTGTTTGTTGATGACATGAGGAGATTTGCGGGATATACTAGGGCCTTTGATAAAAGTTGAGATTAAAATATCAATTCTAGTTATTGTGTTGAAAACATGTTTGTGATTGAAGACGAAATCCATGACCAATATCTTCTTATCCTTGATTTGATTTGTTTGCTTATTTCTTTATTTGCTTTATTTAGTTTATTATATAAAAATCACAAAACTACGGTGTTATTTATAAGGAACAAAACAATTTGACAACCTAGACCTCTCTGTGGGATCGATCCTTTCTTGCCCTTGCTTCATTATATATTTTGAGTAGTAAGAAAGTGTAATTATATTTGTGTCGGTGACAACCGGTCAAATTTTGGCGTCGTTCTTGGGGAGGCGGCGGTTGTCAATTGTTTTTGGTTTCTTATTTTTGTTTTTAGTTTTTATTTTCTGGTTTTAACGTAGTTTTGAGAATCTTATTTCAGGTGCTTGTTTTTCATGGAAGGAGCATATTACATGAACAACGGATGCGGTTTTCAACAACCTCAACAATATGAAAATTACCAATTCCATGGGTATAATCCAAACCAATTTATTGGTTATGACCAATATTTCATGGAACCTTATGGTTTTCCTCAACAACCTTATGGCGGGGAACAACCACAAGTATGGGAGGATTCTTATGTTCGTGAACAAAAAGTCTCTAACTTTATAGATCACGTTTCCACCTTTTTACAAGAGGAATTTCAAAAGCTAAAGAGACTACAAACGAGCAACTCCAAGAACTTCGTGAAGGTATTGCTAGCTTGCGAAGAGGCATTGATCAATGCAAGGAAGATATGGATAATTCTTATGTGCATATGGTTTGTGATGAATATTTGATTGATGCTAATGTTGAAAAGGCCAATCCTTGGGCACTTTTGTTGATAATTGTGTAGTTAACTCAACTCTTGATCTTAATAATGATCATTCACCTATTCAAAAGGATGAGTTAGAGATTAGCAACACTAAATTCAGCGAGAACCAATCTTATGTTGACTATGATAGTGACGGTGATTATGATACATTGCTTGAAACAACTCATGGTGACATCTCCGAGGAGTCTTTTTGGGATCAAGATGAAGGCGAAGAGGAATATGTCGACACTTGTGTAGATTACTCGAGCATTGATCTTAATAATGATCAAGAGCCTATTCAAAGGGTGGAGCTTGAGGATGATGCATTTTCGAGTGTTCTAGAAAAGTTTCTTATAATAAAATTTGGATCCGCAAAGAGTATGTGCCTTACAACAAAGAGGAGTATGTTGAGAATGAGACCGGTTTGACCAATATTGTGGAAGACCCAATTGAGATTGCAAATGATTGTAATGATGATGTTTATGTCGATACTTTGGTTATGGCAGAAACGGATGAAGAATGGTTGCAAGGTTTGATAGAGGACCATGATATCCAAGAGGTGAATAATTCACTTGAGTTTTTCAAGGATGAAGAGGATTCCGTGATACAAGAGATTGTGCAAGGTTTGTCTAACCCTTTGCCTATTGTTTCTTCTCCTTTACCTCTTATTGGTTTGAATGTATGTGCTTCGAGAATATTGTTGAATGACTTTGTTTCTCGTTTTCCGCCATTAGAGATACTTGATTCTCATACTATGCGGGTTATGGAACAAGAAAGCGTGGAAGTACCCGACTTCTATATTCTTTATACACTTCCAAGTGTGGACAAGAATAAGTGTGGGGAAGCTTTTATCGGTTCATAGCTTCACTTTTGCTTTATTGTACTAATATTTGTGTGAAGCTAGTGTTTCCAAAGCGAGGTTCTATGGAAGGATCCCCAACTTTTGATTGTTGGTATATGGGGAATGAATCTTGCAAGGATATAGTCGGGTGACGACTTTAAACCAAAGCGTGCATGGGAGGCAACCCATAGGTTTTGTATCTCTTATCTTTTAATTTTTCTTTTCTTGTTTTTAGGTTTTCTTGTCGCATATTGTTATAAAATTTCCCACCTTGACTTTCTTTGGACGATTCAATTTACATTGAGGACAATGTAAAGTTTAAGTATGGGGGAGTGGTTAAGCATTTGCGTTGTAAATTTTAAATTTTTTCAACTTTTGTGTAAATAGTGAATAAGAAAACTCCAACTTGTAGTTAGTTTAGAGTCACATAGTATACATGTCGCTAAGATTACATCGAGAATCTCATAATAGTGGTGAACTTAGAGATGACGAGAGAACATGATCGGGTTTCTTAATTGTATGAGAGTTAAAGTTGGATTTAACCATGCCGGTGGCAAATAAGGTGCAGACTGAATTCGGTATTAGAGCGGTGATCCCTTATAGTGGAGACTACCCATGTTACATAATGTGAGGCACCGACCTTCAATTCTTTGTACTGTCTAAATTTGTGCTTTTAGAGTGTGTGTCACCGTACGTAAATTCCGGGCAGAATGGTGAGCTGTCCAACTTCCCACCATAGAAGCACTATTTTGATCTCTTGAGTGCTATTTTTATCAACCATGTTGGTGACATCGAATTGCTAACTTACATACCACTTGTGATCTTGTTCGCGATTAGCACCATCCACCTTATCTCTCTACACCAACGAGGTCCATAGAAACACCATCACCATCACCAAGAGGAGCATCACAAATTTGAAGAAAAGTTGAACACGTTCGAGGTTTACAAGCAACAAAACAAGGAGCGAGAATTTTTATAAGTTGAAGACTATTATACAAGAGTGAAAATTATTAAGGATGAGAATTAGAAGTCTATGATATCAAGACATATAAGTTGTGAAGAATCAAGCGGTAAAGTACTTACACCATGGCCTTTGTACTTAATTTTTCTCTTGTCTCAAAACAAAAAAAAAAAAAAAAAAAAAAAGACAAGAGAAAATTTTTAGGTTTGTTAATAGTTTTTATTTTGTTTTATTTTTATTTATTAATCCATAGATAAAAACGATTTAAACAACACCACCCTTGGTTGGAAGCCGAGCAACAAGCTGAGCTCCCACCCCTTTTTGAATAAAAACACCTAACCTATGAAAAATAAAGCTACCCAAACCACAACCAGCGTCATTATTAAACAAACAATTCTTTAGACGCTTGAAAAAAGAAATAAAATCATCGCTAAGCTCTCCTAAAGTGGTAAAAGCTAAGACATTCAAACCGTAACCACGAGCGGCACACTCGGATAAATATTTAGTGTGCTTACGCAAAGCTTTGCTCTAGAAATAGCTTGCCCGGAGTAAAGGCCCGAGCTCCATCACCGGCAAAGGGAGAGACTCTGTGACATCCATACACACATCTTGCCGTTTTCCCATTTGAGGACAAGGATATCGGCTGGGCGTAGGTCCTTGTTATCGTCAGTTATAATACCCAGATTCGCCTCCTTGTGTGCAGGGATACCAGCTTTGTAAAGGATATCGATAGCTAAATCACGAATTACATCATGTCGGAACTTAATCCCGACATCCTTAGCACGGTGAAGCGCATGATCACCAAAAATATCCATAGGTTTACTGCAACAAGAGCATAACCCACCTTCTACAAACAGAGGAATACCAAGACGATAACGAGACAACGACCCTAAAGCGACGGGGACCAAGGCAGCCCAAGTCCACTAATAGAAACAGCCAAGAGATAGTCTGAGCGTGCTTGATCCGATTACACTTGCCATAGTATTGCGTCTCTATCGAAAGAGTAAGCCGGACGGGGATTCGCTTCTTTACCGCATCGAAATAAGAAACGCCAAGGAATGCATTGATGGGGGCGGTGTCATCGACGCAATATGAATAGGGCAAATCACATACACAGTATAAATTTACGAAGAGATGTTTTGTAAGCAACACTATTGTCCATTTGGGAATAGACGCAGTATCACCTTCCTCACGAGAGTCGTCGACTACGAGAAGCAAGATAACGATAATTGCAGTGTGCTGCCATAGTATAAATCCCAAGGCCGCCATCTTTGATAGGCGAGTAGCTATTCTCTGCTGCAAAGGACCGAAACTTGCTCCATCACCCGTAATCGAAGCCTCAAATACTTGAGAAGGTGATCGTCAAACGAAAAAAAAAAAGATAAAAAAAAAAAAGATTTATTTTGGGTTTGTATAGTTTGTTTTTAGTTTTGTATTCTTTCAATAAAGCCTATGGAAAGAAGGAATATCTATAATGAAGTTTCAAGCGACAAGGAATTTGAGGGAAAGAATCATATTGTCAAGATTCTATGAAGTTCGAGAGTTATCATCAAGAGTTGAAGACCGAAGACGAAGATGAAGACACCGATAGAAGACCGAAGACGTTTCTATGGATGCTGTGAGAGTGGTGCTAGCTGCACGCCGAAGGATACACGGTAAGTAAGCATATTCCCACCTTCGTTAAATGGTTGATTTCCTTTCGAAGAGATCGTCAGAAAAATAGGTTTTCAAAAATATATAAAAGATGTGGGTTTTTAAAAATATTTCGTAGGGTTATGCCTTCCTACCATTCAACGTGTCGCGGATTCTCTCTTCATTCCTACTGGACACATGTGTGACCCATAAATAGTTGTTTATTATTGAGCGCAATATCATAAAACCCTTTCTTGTGAGGAAGAGTCGAGACTTTCGATCACTCCGAACCAATTTATGTCGAAAGGGATGGTTATCTCTCTCTCAACTTTTAAGAATGAGATTGTGTTCATTTATGTGTCTAACTTCTTATGACTAGTGTGCAGAATCTCTGTGTCTTCTTAGCGCGTTGGATGCTATCATTACGGAGAACTAGTAAGTTGGAAATAGGTTTTGTGGGTATATTTATAGTAAACCCTCACGAGACTATAACTCGTCCACTAGGGACACCTAGGGGTTTAAAGGCTTGTTATTTATGCTAAAAGTGACCGTAGCCTCGACGACACGGAGTTGTTGTATTTTTGTTTTGTTTGATTTGCTCGAGGACTAGCAAAGTCTAAGTGTGGGGGAATCGATAGGTGTCTAAAACACCTAATTTACTATCTAGTAGTTACGCTTTCTTTGTTATTTTTAAGTGAATTATGTACTTTACGTGTGTTTTTGAGTTATTAGGTATTAGGTCGCACGGAGGAAAAAGCGGGAAATCACCCAAATTGAGGCGAAAAGGGCAAAGTGTCATTTCACATGCTATTGGGAACCAAACCAAAGGTTAAGGGGCAACTCTATTAGGAGAAATAAAAAACCAGCCAGCTGAGGTTAAGGGGTGACCATCTGTTATAGGGCACCTACTGGGGTATTTTTATCTAATGAGTGGGGTGTGATTATCGAACCCTACTTCCTACACCCTAAATCGAGAAATCTCAAAATCATTCTCAATTGAACCTGAAATGAAGAAAAGATGAAGTAGCTGTTTCAATTGTTACCAAGTCCAGATCGAGAAATTGATAGAAGAGAAAGACTAATAACAGAGATGGTGCGGCTGTTCTGCTGAAGAAGCAGATAAGAAGAAATTGAAGCAGAGAAATAAAACAGTGGCTATGGCGCTCGATTGAGGAATTACAGGAGGAATTGATGAGTAGTAATTCAGATATTATGCTTTTTGATGAGTAGAAATTGAATCAGAAGAAGGTGATGCTGCTTGTGCGTATTTGAGAATTAGGTTCATCTGCAGCTGGAATTTGAGAAGAAGACTAGGTTTTGAGTCCCCGGATGATTTAGAACGAGATTACATTGATTTCGGTGAATTGAAGAGTGTGTTGAATACGAGATGGGTTTGAGTTAATTAGATCGTTAATGGTTACGGGAGGTGAATCACTCGAGTTATAGGGAAGAAGAATGATGGATCTGTTGCTTATGGTGGTGACACGAGAAATTAGGGTTTGTTGGTTGAGTTACGGGAGTATCAAATGGTTGTGAGGAATTTGAGTCCGAGGGATGAGGAGAAATGAGTTTTTATTTGCAAATGGATGAATCTTCTGACCCAAGTGAGGCTGAAGGTTCGGGTGGTTTTTCTTGTGAATGGTTCAAGTGGGAGTGCGAGGTGGAAAAGGAATTGAGTTGGTGAACATGGTGTTGCACCTGGTATTGTGAATGAACATGTTATGCTCATGGTGATTACTGTAGGGAGTGCATTGCCGGGGAGATGTCGGTGTTGAGATAGCGAGGACAAGATGGTGCGAGTTTGTACAAGACGGGGAATCAAGAAATTTGTGGCTGCCATTATTGGCAGTGGTGTTGAATGGCTTGGAAATGGCATTGCAGGAGAGAGTTGCAATTGAGAAAATAGGCACTGTATGATGCAATTGCATATGCTTCAATTTGAGGTTTTGATGGTGGAATTTGGCTGAGATCTGTGTTGCCAACGCTAAGGTTTGCAAAATTGGCGGTGAGTTGAACTCGAGTCATGTGGGAATGGTGTTCTTGCAATGAGCAGTTGTGGGTTTGAGCTACAAGGATTATGGAGCTGTGAAGGCTACAAAAGGCTGGGAGCACAAAGAGCAGAAGATTGCTCAAAGTCTATGATGAGTGAGAGATTAAAACGATGATGGAGAGGGTTGCGGGAAGCAGATGCAAGCTAGTGCCAAGTAGGCGAGAAGATGAAGAAGAGATGTTGATGCCATTTGGTGCACGAATGGCTCGAGGTAAAGATGGGAAGCTGTGTGTTGCGGTGGTGTTGATGTTGCGAGGCGGCTCGACATTCAAATTAGGTTTGTGCACGGCGCAGGACGGTATTTCACGGTGGGTATTGAGTGGAAATGATGGTTACGGAGCATATATTGGTAATTGAAGCTATGGAAGAAATTAAAAATTTGGTATTGATGTTGCGAAATGGTTTAAAAAATTTATTCTTTGTTGCAGACTATGAAGATAATGGCTCACGGTTGCGAAGGCGATTGTAGTGGTGAATCGGTGGTTGCTCGATTAGTTGATTGAATCGGGGTTTACGTGGAGATGAGAGAAGAACCAAATGGTTGCCATGGGTATTTGTGGTGTGTATGATTACGGGGGTATGAGTTTGGGTTCAAGGAAAAGTGGTGGTGGATATGGTGAGTTGCGGGTGGCCTATGAAGATGGTGCTATTGAAGTTAAGAAAACAAGAAATGGGCGGGCGGAGTGCGAAAGGCGGAGACGAGTTAAGAAGCTACAAGAATTTTGCAGGTGGAGTTTGAATTGGATCTGAAATTGAGCTTGGGAGGAATGAAGGGCCAACATGGCTGTGACTTAAGTGGTGAAGCACAATCATGGTGCAGCAGACTTAGGCCTGTGCAATGACCTAGGCCAAAGCCACTCAGCCCATCCAGCTGAGTAAGATGATGATCCAGACCCTGACTCACTTGACTCGGTCAGTGGCTGACCCAGTTAGCCCGGCCGATCCGACCCAGTTGACCCGACCGTCAGACCGTTGACCGGTGACCAAGGCGGACTTTGCCGGTCACGAGCTACTTTCCGGCGACTTTTCCGGCCAAGTTCCGGCCACAATCCCAGTTTTCCGGCGACCGTTTTTGGGCAGAATTTTCACATGGGTTTTTCTCACACATGGGCTTGGTGGACTTCTATCTTTTGGACCTTTGAAGATTAGACCTAATTTTGGAAACAAGAGAGCTATTTAAAAGGAAAGACATCTAATATCTTTGAATATCTTTTTATTATCTTTTTCTATCTTTGGCCTCTACTTGTGTTCTAGGGTTTAGAACCATGAAGTCTTTTCTCTTTCTTCTTGTTATGAACTCCATGAATATGAGCTAGATTTTATTATTGGTTACGGAATAAGTTGGATTTCCAAATATGGGTTTTAATTCAATAAATTAGTTTTCTCTCATATTATCGTTTATGATTCACCATTAATATTGTTACATGATTTGAATGCTTGTTAGTCGAGTCGCGAATCGATTGAGTTTGCTTTCATCTTTATTGCTAGATTAGGGTTATTATACGCAAAAGTGATAATTCCGGATTGCAAGTAGCATAAATATGATTATAGTTTGTAGTGATATATTCTTATGATCATATGTGAACCATAACCTTTGTTAAATCGGATTAGTGCGCTTTCCACGTTCGATTGCTTTGATTGGCCTGATTTCATAGAACCGAATGCATCTAGGGAATTAAACTTGATTAGTGTTTTTACACGTTAGGTTGTTCCTTTAGGTAGAATTCATATTCGCATCTTTTAATGTGTTTGTTGATGACATGAGGAGATTTGCGGGATATACTTGCGATCAAGATATTCTAGGGCCTTTGATAAAAGTTGAGATTAAAATATCAATTCTAGTTATTGTGTTGAAAACATGTTTGTGATTGAAGAGCGAAATCCATGACCAATATCTTCTTATCCTTGATTTGATTTGTTTGCTTATTTCTTTATTTGCTTTATTTAGTTTATTATATAAAAATCACAAAACTACCGGTGTTATTTATAGGGAACCGAAACAATTTGACAACCTAGACCTCTCTGTGGGATCGATCCTTTCTTGCCCTTGCTTCATTATATATTTTGAGTAGTAAGAAAGTGTAATTATATTTGTGTCGGTGACAACAACCGTCAAATTTTGGCGTCGTTGCTTGGAGAGGCAGCGGTTGTCAATTGTTTTTGGTTTCTTATTTTTGTTTTTAGTTTTTATTTTCTGGTTTTAACGTAGTTTTGAGAATCTTATTTCAGGTGCTTGTTTTTCATGGAAGGAGCATATTACATGAACAACGGATGCGGTTTTCAACAACAACCTCAACAATATGAAAATTACCAATTCCATGGGTATATTCCAAACCAATTTATTGGTTATGACCAATATTCCATGGAACCTTATGGTTTTCCTCAACAACCTTATGGCGGGGAACAACCACAAGTATGGGAGGATTCTTATGTTCGTGAACAAAAAGTCTCTAACTTTATAGATCACGTTTCCACCTTTTTACAAGAGGAATTTCAAAAAGCTAAAGAGACTACAAACGAGCAACTCCAAGAACTTCGTGAAGGTATTGCTAGATTGCGAAGAGGCATTGATCAATGCAAGGAAGATATGGATAATTCTTATGTGCATATGGTTTGTGATGAATATTTGATTGATGCTAATGTTGAAAAGGCCAATCCTTGGGCACTTTTGTTGATAATTGTGTAGTTAACTCAACTCTTGATCTTAATAATGATCATTCACCTATTCAAAAGGATGAGTTAGAGATTAGCAACACTAAATTCAGCGAGAACCAATCTTATGTTGACTATGATAGTGACGGTGATTATGATACATTGCTTGAAACAACTCATGGTGACATCTCCGAGGAGTCTTTTTGGGATCAAGATGAAGACGAAGAGGAATATGTCGACACTTGTGTAGATTACTCGAGCATTGATCTTAATAATGATCAAGAGCCTATTCAAAGGGTGGAGCTTGAGGATGATGCATTTTCGAGTGTTCTAGAAAAGTTTCTTATAATAAAATTTGGATCCATAAAAGAGTATGTGCCTTACAACAAAGAGGAGTATGTTGAGAATGAGACCCGGTTTGACCAATATTGTGGAAGACCCAATTGAGATTGCAAATGATTGTAATGATGATGTTTATGTCGATACTTTGGTTAAGGCAGAAACGGATGAAGAATGGTTGCAAGGTTTGATAGAGGACCATGATATCCAAGAGGTGAATAATTCACTTGAGTTTTTCAAGGATGAAGAGGATTCCGTGATACAAGAGATTGTGCAAGGTTTGTCTAATCCTATGCCTAGTATTTCTTCTCCTTTACCTCTTATTGGTTTGAATGTATGTGCTTCGAGAATATTGTTGAATGACTTTGTTTCTCGTTTTCCGCCATTAGAGATACTTGATTCTCATACTATGCAGGTTATGGAACAAGAAAGCGTGGAAGTACTCGACTTCTATATTCTTTATACACTTCCAAGTGTGGACAAGAATAAGTGTGGGGAAGCTTTTATCGGTTCATAGCTTCACTTTTGCTTTCTTTGTACTAATATTTGTGTGAAGCTAGTGTTTCCAAAGCGAGGTTCTATGGAAGGATCCCCAACTTTTCGATTGTTGGTATATGGGGAATGAATCTTGCAAGGATATAGTCGGGTGACGACTTTAAACCAAGCGTTGCATGGGAGGCAACCCATAGGTTTTGTATCTCTTATCTTTTAATTTTTCTTTTCTTGTTTTTAGCTTTTCTTGTCGCATATTGTTATAAAATTTCCCACCTTGACTTTCTTTGGATGATTCAATTTACATTGAGGACAATGTAAAGTTTAAGTATGGGGGAGTGGTTAAGCATTTGCGTTGTAAATTTTAAATTTTTTCAACTTTTGTGTAAATAGTGAATAAGAAAACTCCAACTTGTAGTTAGTTTAGAGTCACATAGTATACATGTCGCTAAGATTACATCGAGAATCTCATAATAGTGACTGAACTTAGAGATGACAGAGAACATGATCGGGTTTCTTAATTGTATGAGAGTTAAAGTTGGATTTAACCATGCCAGTGGCAAATAAGGTGCGGATGAATTCGGTATTAGAAGCGGTGATCCCTTATAGTGGAGACTACCCATGTTACATAATGTGAGGCACCGACCTTCAATTCTTTGTACTGTCTAAATTTGTGCTTTTAGAGTGTGTGTCACCGTACGTAAATTCCGGGCAGAATGGTGAGCTGTCCAACTTCCCACCATAGAAGCACTATTTTGATCTCTTGAGTGCTATTTTTATCAACCATGTTGGTGACATCGAATTGCTAACTTACATACCACTTGTGATCTTGTTCGCGAGTTAGAACCATCCACCTTATCTCTCTCTACACCAACAGGTCCATAGAAACACCATCACCATCACCAAGAGGAGCATCACAAATTTGAAGAAAAGTTGAACACGTTCGAGGTTTACAAGCAACAAAACAAGGAGCGAGAATTTTTATAAGTTGAAGACTATTATACAAGAGTGAAAATTATTAAGGATGAGAATTCGAGAAGTCTATGATATCAAGACATATAAGTTGTGAAGAATCAAGCGGTAAAGTACTTACACCATGGCCTTTGTACTTAATTTTCTCTTGTCTCAAAAAAAAAAAAAAAAAAAAAAAAAAAAAAAGACAAGAGAAAATGTTTAGGTTTGTTAATAGTTTTTATTTTGTTTTATTTTTATTTATTAATCCATAGATAAAAACGATTTAAACAACACCACCCTTGGTTGGAAGCCGAGCAACAAGCTGAGCTCCCACCCCTTTTTGAATAAAAACACCTAACCTATGAAAAATAAAGCTACACAAACCACAACCAGCGTCATTATTAAACAAACAATTCTTTAGACGCTTGAAAAAATAAATAAAATCATCGCTAAGCTCTCCTAAAGTGGTAAAAGCTAAGACATTCAAACCGTAACCACGAGCGGCACACTCAGATAAATATTTAGTGTGCTTACGCAAGACTGCTCTAGAAATAGCTTGCCCTGGAGTAAAGGCCCGAGCTCCATCACCAGCAAAGGGAGAGACTCCTGTGACATCCATACACACATCTTGCCCGTTTTCCCATTTGAGGACAAGGATATCAGCTGGGCGTAGGTCCTTGTTATCGTCAGTTATAATACCCAGATTCGCCTCCTTGTGTGCAGGGATACCAGCTTTGTAAAGGATATCGATAGCTAAATCACGAATTACATCATGTCGGAACTTAATCCCGACATCCTTAGCCTGATGAAGCGCATGATCACCAAAAATGTCCATAGGTTTCTTGCAACAAGAGCATAACCCACCTTCTACAAACAGAGTAATACCAAGACGATAACAGGACAACGACCCTAAAGCGCGGGGACCAAGGCACTGGCCAAGTCCACTAATAGGAACAGCCAAGAGATAGTCACAGCGTGCTTGATCGATTACACTTGCCATAGTATTGCGTCTCTATCGAAAGAGTAAAGCCGGACGGGATTCGCTTCTTTACCGCATCGAAATAAGAAATCGCCAAGGAATGCATTGATGGGGGAGCGGTGTCATCGACGCAATATGAAGAGGGCAAATCACATACCCGTATAAATTTACGAAGAGATGTTTTGTAAGCAACACTATTGTCCCATTTGGGAATAGACTTCCAAGTATCACCTTCCTCACGAGTCGTCGACTACGAGAAGCAAGATAACGGTAATTGCGGGTGTACGCCATAGTATAAATCCCAAGGCCGCCATCTTTGATAGGCAGAGTAGCTATTCTCTCGGCCAAAGGACCGGAAACCAGCTCCATCACCCGTAATCAGAAGCCTCAAATACTTGAGAAGGTGATCGTCAAAAAAAAAAAAAAAAATTAAAGAAAAAAAAAAATTAAAGAAAGAAAAAAAAAAAAGATTTATTTTGGGTTTGTATAGTTTGTTTTTAGTTTTGTATTCTTTCAATAAAGCCTATGGAAAGAAGGAATATCTATAATGAAGTTTCAAGCGACAAGGAATTTGAGGAAAGAATCATATTGTCAAGATTCTATGAAGTTCGAGAGTTATCATCAAGAGTTGAAGACCGAAGACGTTTCTATGGATCTTTGTGAGAGTGGTGCTAGCACGCCTTAGAAGGATACACGGTAAGTAAGCATATTCCCACCTTCGTTAAATGGTTGATTTCCTTTCGAAGAGATCGTCGAGAAAAATGGGTTTTCAAAATATATAAAAGATGTGGGTTTTAAAAATATTTCGGAGGGTTATGCCTTCCTACCATTCAACGTGTCGCGGATTCTCTCTTCATTCCTACCTGGACACATGTGTGACCCATAAATAGCTTTTATTATTGAGCGCAATATCATAAAACCCTTTCTTGTGAGGAAGAGTCGAGACTTTCGATCACTCAGAACCCGAATTTATGTCGAGAAGGGATGGTTATCTCTCTCTCAACTTTTAAGAATGAGATTGTGTTCATTTATGTGTCTAACTTCTTATGACTAGTGTGCAGAATCTCTATGTCTTCTTAGCGCGTTGGATGCTATCATTACGGAGAACTAGTAAGTTGGAAATAGGTTTTGTGGGTATATTTCTAGTAAACCCTCACGAGACTATAACTCGTCCACTAGGGACACCTAGGGGTTTAAAGGCTTGTTATTTATGCTAAAAGTGACCGTAGCCTCGACGACACGGAGTTGTTGTATTTTTGTTTTGTTTGATTTGCTCGAGGACTAGCAAAGTCTAAGTGTGGGGGAATCTGATAGGTATCTAAAACACCTAATTTACTATCTAGTAGTTACGCTTTCTTTGTTATTTTTCTGGTGAATTATGTACTTTACGTGTGTTTTTGAGTTATTAGGTATTCTGGAGTCGCACGGAGGAAAAGAAGCGGAAATCACCCAAATTGAGGTGAAAAGGGCAAAGTGTCATTTCACATGCTATTGGGAACCAAACCAAAGGTTAAGGGGCAACTCTATTAGGAGAAATAAAAAGCGACCCGTGAGGTTAAGGGGTGACCATCATCGGTATAGGGCACCTCTTGGGGTATCTAATGAGTGGGGTGTGATTATCGAACCCTACTTCCTACACCCTCAATCGAGAAATCTCAAAATCATTCTCAATTGAACTGAAATGAAGAAAAGATGAAGCAATTTGTTTCAATTGTTACCAAGTCCAGATCGAGAAATTGATAGAAGAGAAAGACTAATAACAGAGATGGTGCGGCTGTTCTGTTGAAGAAGCAGATAAGAAGAAATTGAAGCAGAGAAATAAAACAGTGGCTATGGCGCTCGATTGAGGAATTACAGGAGGAATTGGTGAGTAGTAATTCAGATATTATGCTTTTTGATGAGTAGAAATTGAATCAGAAGAAGGTGATGCTGCTTGTGCGGATTTGAGAATTAGGTTCATCTGCAGCTGGAATTTGAGAAGAAGACTAGGGTTTTGAGTCTGGGATGATTTAGAACTGAGATTCTGTTGATTTCGACTGAATTGAAGAGCTGTGTTGAATCTGAGATGGGTTTGAGTTAATTAGATCGTTAATGGTTACAGGAGGTGAATGCAGCTCGAGTTATAGGGAAGAAGAATGATGGATCTGTTGCTTATGGTGGTGACACGAAATTAGGGTTTGTTGGTTGAGTTACGGGAGGATCAAATGGTTGTGAGGAATTTGAGTCCGAGGATGAGGAGAAATGAGTTTTTGTTGCAAATGGATGAATCTTCTGACCCAGTGGTGAAGGTTCGGGTGGTTTCTTTGTGAATGGTTCAAGTGGGAGTGCAGGTGGAAAAGGAATTGAGTTGGTGAACATGGTGTTGCACCTGGAGTATTGTGAATGAACATGTTATGCTCATGGTGATTCTGTAGGGGTCTGTTGCCAGGGAGATGTCGGTGTTGAGATAGCAGGACAAGATGGTGCTGAGTTTGTACAAGGACAGGGAATCAAGGCTGTGGATGCCATTATTGGCAGTGGTGTTGAATGACTTGGAAATGGCATTGCAGGAGAGAGTTGCAATTGAGAAAATAGGCACTGTATGATGCAATTGCAGATGCTTCAATTTGAGGTTTTGATGGTGGAATTTGGTTGAGATTTGTGTTGCCAACGCTAAGGTTTGCAGCTGGCAGTGAGGTTGAACTCAGTCATGTGGGAATGGTGTTGCTGCAATGAGCAAACAAAGGTTTGAGCTACAAGGATTATGGAGATGTGAAGATCCAAAGTCAGGGAGCACAAGAAAGAGAAGATTGCTCAAGTCTGCAATGAGCTGAGAAGTTAAGAACAGTGATGGAGAGGGTTGCAGGGAACAGATGCAAGCTAGTGCCAAGTAGCTGAGAAGATGAAGAAGAGAATGTTGATGCCATTTGGTGCACGAATGGCTCGAGGTAAAGATGGGAAGCTGTGTGTTGCAGTGGTGTTGATGTTGCAGAGGCGGCTCAACATTCAAATTAGGTTTGTGCCTGGCGCTGGCAAGGACGGTATTTCACAGTGGGTATTGAGCTGGAAATGATGGTTACGGAGCATATATTGGTAATTGAAGCTATGGAAGAAATTCTGGGCTGGTATTGATGTTGCGAAATGGTTTAAGTCATTCTTTATTCACAGACTATGAAGATAATGGCTCTGGTTGCAGAAGCTGATTATAGTGGTGAATCTGGTGGTTGCTCTGATTAGTTGATTGAATCAGGGTTTCTGTGGAGATGAGAGAAGAACCAGATGGTTGCCATGGGTATTTGTGGTGTGTATGATTACAGGGTATGAGTTTCAGGTTCAAGGAAAAGCTGGTGGTGGATATGACTGAGATTGCAGGTGGCCTATGAAGATGGTGCTATTGAAGTTAAGAAAACAAGAAATGGGCAGGCAGAATTGCAGAAGGCTGGAGACAGAGTTAAGAAGCTAAAAGAATTTTGCAGGTGGAGTTTGAATTGGATCTGAAATTGAGCTTGGGAGGAATGAAGGGCCAACATGGTTGTGACTTAAGTGGTGAAGCACAATCATGGTGCAGCAGACTTAGGCCTGTGCAATGACCTAGGCCAAAGCCACTCAGCCCATCCAGCTGAGTAAGATGATGATCCAGACCCTGACTCACTTGACTCGGTCAGTGGCTGACCCAGTTGACCCGGCCGATCCGACCCAGTTGACCCGACCGATCCGACCCGTTGACCGGTGACCGGGCGGACTTTGCCGGTCACCTGAGCTACTTTCCGGTGACTTTTCCGGCCAAGTTCCGGCCACAATCCCAGTTTTCCGACGACCGTTTTTGGGCAGAATTTTCACATGGGTTTTTCTCACATGGGCTTGGTGGACTTCTATCTTTTGGACCTTTGAAGATTAGACCTAATTTTGGAAACAAGAGAGCTATTTAAAAGGAAAGACATCTAATATCTTTGAATATCTTTTTATTATCTTTTTCTATCTTTGGCCTCTACTTGTGTTCTAGGGTTTAGAACCATGAAGTCTTTTCTCTTTCTTCTTGTTATGAACTCCATGAATATGAGCTAGATTTTATTATTGGTTATGGAATAAGTTGGATTTCCAAATATGGGTTTTAATTCAATAAATTAGTTTTCTCTCATATTATCGTTTATGATTCACCATTAATATTGTTACATGATTTGAATGCTTGTTAGTCGGAGTCGCGAATCGATTGAGTTTGCTTTCATCTTTATTGCTAGATTAGGGTTATTATACGCAAAAGTGATAATTCGGATTGCAAGTAGCATAAATATGATTATAGTTTGTAGTGATATATTCTTATGATCATATGTGAACCATAACCTTTGTTAAATCGGATTAGTGCGCTTTCCACGTTCGATTGCTTTGATTGGCCTGATTTCATAGAACCTAATGCATCTAGGGAATTAAACTTGATTAGTGTTTTTACACGTTAGGTTGTTCCTTTAGGTAGAATTCATATTCGCATCTTTTAATGTGTTTGTTGATGACATGAGGAGATTTGCGGGATATACTTGCGATCAAGATATTCTAGGGCCTTTGATAAAAGTTGAGATTAAAATATCAATTCTAGTTATTGTGTTGAAAACATGTTTGTGATTGAAGACGAAATCCATGACCAATATCTTCTTATCCTTGATTTGATTTGTTTGCTTATTTCTTTATTTGCTTTATTTAGTTTATTATATAAAAATCACAAAACTACGGGTGTTATTTATAGGGAACCGAAATAATTTGACAACCTAGACCTCTCTGTGGGATCGATCCTTTCTTGCCCTTGCTTCATTATATATTTTGAGTAGTAAGAAAGTGTAATTATATTTGTGTCGGCTGACAACCGGTCAAATTTTGGCGTCGTTGCCGGGGAGGCAGCGGTTGTCAATTGTTTTTGGTTTTTTATTTTTGTTTTTAGTTTTTATTTTCTGGTTTTAACGTAGTTTTGAGAATCTTATTTCAGGTGCTTGTTTTTCATGGAAGGAGCATATTACATGAACAACAGATGCGGTTTTCAACAACCTCAACAATATGAAAATTACCAATTCCATGGGTATATTCCAAACCAATTTATTGGTTATGACCAATATTCCATGGAACCTTATGGTTTTCCTCAACAACTTTATGGCGGGGAACAACCACAAGTATGGGAGGATTCTTATGTTCGTGAACAAAAAGTCTCTAACTTTATAGATCACGTTTCCACCTTTTTACAAGAGGAATTTCAAAAAGCTAAAGAGACTACAAACGAGCAACTCCAAGAACTTCGTGAAGGTATTGCTAGATTGCGAAGAGGCATTGATCAATGCAAGGAAGATATGGATAATTCTTATGTGCATATGGTTTGTGATGAATATTTGATTGATGCTAATGTTGAAAAGGCCAATCCTTGGGCACTTTTGTTGATAATTGTGTAGTTAACTCAACTCTTGATCTTAATAATGATCATTCACCTATTCAAAAGGATGAGTTAGAGATTAGCAACACTAAATTCAGCGAGAACCAATCTTATGTTGACTATGATAGTGACGGTGATTATGATACATTGCTTGAAACAACTCATGGTGACATCTCCGAGGAGTCTTTTGGGATCAAGATGAAGACGAAGAGGAATATGTCGACACTTGTGTAGATTACTCGAGCATTGATCTTAATAATGATCAAGAGCCTATTCAAAGGGTGGAGCTTGAGGATGATGCATTTTCGAGTGTTCTAGAAAAGTTTCTTATAATAAAATTTGGATCCGCAAAAGAGTATGTGCCTTACAACAAAGAGGAGTATGTTGAGAATGAGACCGGTTTGACCAATATTGTGGAAGACCCAATTGAGATTGCAAATGATTGTAATGATGATGTTTATGTCGAGACTTTGGTTATGGCGAAACGGATGAAGAATGGTTGCAAGGTTTGATAGAGGACCATGATATCCAAGAGGTGAATAATTCACTTGAGTTTTTCAAGGATGAAGAGGATTCCGTGATACAAGAGATTGTGCAAGGTTTGTCTAACCCTTTGCCTATTGTTTCTTCTCCTTTACCTCTTATTGGTTTGAATGTATGTGCTTCGAGAATATTGTTGAATGACTTTGTTTCTCGTTTTCCGCCATTAGAGATACTTGATTCTCATACTATGCGGGTTATGGAACAAGAAACGTGGAAGTACTCGACTTCTATATTCTTTATACACTTCCAAGTGTGGACAAGAATAAGTGTGGGGGAAGCTTTTATCGGTTCATAGCTTCACTTTTGCTTTACTGTACTAATATTTGTGTGAAGCTAGTGTTTCCAAAGCAGGTTCTATGGAAGGATCCCCAACTTTTCAGATTGTTGGTATATGGGGAATGAATCTTGCAAGGATATAGTCGGGCTGACGACTTTAAACCAAGCGTTGCATGGGAGGCAACCCATAGGTTTTGTATCTCTTATCTTTTAATTTTTTCTTTTCTTGTTTTTAGCTTTTTCTTGTCGCATATTGTTATAAAATTTCCCACCTTGACTTTCTTTGGATGATTCAATTTACATTGAGGACAATGTAAAGTTTAAGTATGGGGGAGTGGTTAAGCATTTGCGTTGTAAATTTTTTAAATTTTTTCAACTTTTGTGTAAATAGTGAATAAGAAAACTCCAACTTGTAGTTAGTTTAGAGTCACATAGTATACATGTCGCTAAGATTACATCGAGAATCTCATAATAGTGACTGAACTTAGAGATGACAGAGAACATGATCGGGTTTCTTAATTGTATGAGAGTTAAAGTTGGATTTAACCATGCCGTGGCAAATAAGGTGCGGACTGAATTCGGTATTAGAGCGGTGATCCCTTATAGTGGAGACTACCCATGTTACATAATGTGAGGCACCGACCTTCAATTCTTTGTACTGTCTAAATTTGTGCTTTTAGAGTGTGTGTCACCGTACGTAAATTCCGGGCAGAATGGTGAGCTGTCCAACTTCCCACCATAGAAGCACTATTTTGATCTCTTGAGTGCTATTTTTATCAACCATGTTGGTGACATCGAATTGCTAACTTACATACCACTTGTGATCTTGTTCGCAGTTAGAACCATCCACCTTATCTCTCTCTACACCAACAGGTCCATAGAAACACCATCACCATCACCAAGAGGAGCATCACAAATTTGAAGAAAAGTTGAACACGTTCGAGGTTTACAAGCAACAAAACAAGGAGCAGAATTTTTATAAGTTGAAGACTATTATACAAGAGTGAAAATTATTAAGGATGAGAATTCGAGAAGTCTATGATATCAAGACATATAAGTTGTGAAGAATCAAGCGGTAAAGTACTTACACCATGGCCTTTGTACTTAATTTTTCTCTTGTCTTAAAAAAAAAAAAAAAAAAAAAAAAAAAGACGAGAGAAAATGTTTAGGTTTGTTAATAGTTTTTATTTTGTTTTATTTTTATTTATTAATCCATAGATAAAAACGATTTAAACAACACCACCCTTGGTTGGAAGCCGAGCAACAAGTGAGCTCCCACCCCTTTTTGAATAAAAACACCTAACCTATGAAAAATAAAGCTACACAAACCACAACCAGCGTCATTATTAAACAAACAATTCTTTAGACGCTTGAAAAAAGAAATAAAATCATCGCTAAGCTCTCCTAAAGTGGTAAAAGCTAAGACATTCAAACCGTAACCACGAGCGGCACACTCAGATAAATATTTAGTGTGCTTACGCAAGACTGCTCTAGAAATAGCTTGCCCTGGAGTAAAGGCCCGAGCTCCATCACCAGCAAAGGGAGAGACTCCTGTGACATCCATACACACATCTTGCCCGTTTTCCCATTTGAGGACAAGGATATCAGCTGGGCGTAGGTCCTTGTTATCGTCAGTTATAATACCCAGATTCGCCTCCTTGTGTGCAGGGATACCAGCAATGTAAAGGATATCGATAGCTAAATCACGAATTACATCATGTCGGAACTTAATCCCGACATCCTTAGCACAGTGAAGCGCATGATCACCAAAAATGTCCATAGGTTTACTGCAACAAGAGCATAACCCACCTTCTACAAATAGAGTAATACCAAGACGATAAGACAACACCCTAAAGCGACGGGGACCAAGGCACCGGCCAAGTCCACTAATAGGAACAGCCAAGAGATAGTCCTGAGCGTGCTTGATCGATGACACTGCCATAGTATTGCGTCTCTATCAGAAACAGTAAACTGGACGGGGATTCGCTTCTTTACCGCATCGAAATAAGAAACTTCCAAGGAATGCATTGATGGGGGGGCAGTGTCATCGACGCAATATGAAGAGGGCAAATCACATACCTGTATAAATTTCTGAAGAGATGTTTTGTAAGCAACACTATTGTCCGCTGGAAATAGACTTCCAAGTATCACCTTCCTCACAGGAGTCGTCGACTCACGAAGCAAGATAACGATAATTGCGGTGTACGCCATAGTATAAATCCCAAGGCCGCCATCTTTGATAGGCGAGTAGCTATTCTCTGCTGCAAAGGACCGAAACCAGCTCCATCACCCGTAATCAGAAGCCTCAAATACTTGAGAAGGTGATCGTCAAAAAAAAAAAAAAAAAAAAAAAAAAAAAAAAAAAAAATTTATTTTGGGTTTGTATAGTTTGTTTTTAGTTTTGTATTCTTTCAATAAAGCCTATGGAAAGAAGGAATATCTATAATGAAGTTTCAAGCGACAAGGAATTTGAGGGAAAGAATCATATTGTCAAGATTCTATGAAGTTCGAGAGTTATCATCAAGAGTTGAAGACCGAAGACGAAGATGAAGACACCGATAGAAGACCGAAGACGTTTCTATGGATCTTTGTGAGAGTGGTGCTAGCTGCACGCCGAAGGATACACGGTAAGTAAGCATATTCCCACCTTCGTTAAATGGTTGATTTCCTTTCGAAGAGATCGTCAGAAAAATGGGTTTTCAAAAATATATAAAAGATGTGGGTTTTT
The DNA here is from genome assembly GCA_023531295.1 of Papaver armeniacum. NCBI lineage: Eukaryota > Viridiplantae > Streptophyta > Magnoliopsida > Ranunculales > Papaveraceae > Papaver > Papaver armeniacum. Next base: position 102,010 of record JAJJWW010014736.1, on the reverse strand, counting down.
AAAAATATTTCGGAGGGTTATGCCTTCCTACCATTCAACGTGTCGCAGGATTCTCTCTTCATTCCTACCTGGACACATGTGTGACCCATAAATAGTTGTTTATTATTGAGCGCAATATCATAAAACCCTTTCTTGTGAGGAAGAGTCGAGACTTTCGATCACTCCGAACCCGAATTTATGTCGAGAAGGGATGGTTATCTCTCTCTCAACTTTTAAGAATGAGATTGTGTTCATTTATGTGTCTAACTTCTTATGACTAGTGTGCAGAATCTCTATGTCTTCTTAGCGCGTTTGATGCTATCATTAAGGAGAACTAGTAAGTTGGAAATAGGTTTTGTGGGTATATTTCTAGTAAACCCTCACGAGACTATAACTCGTCCACTAGGGACACCTAGGGGTTTAAAGGCTTGTTATTTATGCTAAAAGTGACCGTAGCCTCGACGACACGGAGTTGTTGTATTTTTGTTTTGTTTGATTTGCTCGAGGACTAGCAAAGTCTAAGTGTGGGGGAATCTGATAGGTATCTAAAACACCTAATTTACTATCTAGTAGTTACGCTTTCTTTGTTATTTTTCTGGTGAATTATGTACTTTACGTGTGTTTTTGAGTTATTAGGTATTCTGGAGTCGCACGGAGGAAAAGAAGCGGAAATCACCCAAATTGAGGTGAAAAGGGCAAAGTGTCATTTCACATGCTATTGGGAACCAAACCAAAGGTTAAGGGGCAACTCTATTAGGAGAAATAAAAAGCAGCCAGCTGAGGTTAAGGGGTGACCATCTGTTATAGGGCACCTACTGGGGTATCTAATGAGTGGGGTGTGATTATCGAACCCTACTTCCTACACCCTCAATCGAGAAATCTCAAAATCATTCTCAATTGAACTTTGAAATGAAGAAAAGATGAAGCAGCTGTTTCAATTGTTACCAAGTCCAGACGAGAAATTGATAGAAGAGAAAGACTAATAACGAGAGATGGTGCGGCTGTTACGTTGAAGAAGCGAGATAAGAAGAAATTGAAACGAGAGAAATAAAACGGTGGCTATGGCGCTCGATTGAGGAATTACGGGAGGAATTGGTGAGTAGTAATTCCAGATATTATGCTTTTGATGAGTAGAAATTGAATCGAAGAAGGTGATGTTGCTTGTGCGGATTTGAGAATTAGGTTCATCTGCAGCTGGAATTTGAGAAGAAGACTAGGGTTTTGAGTATGGGATGATTTAGAACTGAGATTCTGTTGATTTCGACTGAATTGAAGAGCTGTGTTGAATCTGAGATGGGTTTGAGTTAATTAGATCGTTAATGGTTACAGGAGGTGAATCTGCTCGAGTTATAGGGAAGAAGAATGATGGATCTGTTGCTTATGGTGGTGACACAGAAATTAGGGTTTGTTGGTTGAGTTACAGGGAGGATCAAATGGTTGTGAGGAATTTGAGTCCGAGGATGAGGAGAAATGAGTTTTTGTTGCAAATGGATGAATCTTTACAGCCCAGAAGTGAGCTGAAGGTTCAGGTGGTTTTGCTGTGAATGGTTCAAGTGGGAGTGCAGGTGGAAAAGGAATTGAGTTGGTGAACATGGTGTTGCACCTGGAGTATTGTGAATGAACATGTTATGCTCATGGTGATTCTGTAGGGGTCTGTTGCCAGGGAGATGTCGGTGTTGAGATAGCAGGACAAGATGGTGCTAAGTTTGTACAAGGACAGGGAATCAAGGCTGTGGCTGCCATTATTGGCAGTGGTGTTGAATGACTTGGAAATGGCATTGCAGGAGAGAGTTGCAATTGAGAAAATAGGCACTGTATGATCCAATTGCAGATGCTTCAATTTGAGGTTTTGATGGTGGAATTTGGTTGAGATTTGTGTTGCCAACGCTAAGGTTTGCAGCTGGCAGTGAGGTTGAACTCAGTCATGTGGGAATGGTGTTGCTGCAATGAGCAGTTGTGGGTTTGAGCTACAAGGATTATGGAGATGTGAAGACTGAAAAGCTGGGAGCACAAGAACAGAAGATTGCTCAAGTCTGCAATGAGCTGAGAAGTTAAGAACAATGATGGAGAGGGTTGCAGGGAACAGATGCAAGCTAGTGCCAAGTAGCTGAGAAGATGAAGAAGAGAATGTTGATGCCATTTGGTGCACGAATGGCTCGAGGTAAAGATGGGAAGCTGTGTGTTGCAGTGGTGTTGATGTTGCAGAGGCGGCTCAAGATTCAAATTAGGTTTGTGCCTGGCGCTGGCAAGGACGGGATTTCAAAGTGGGTATTGAGCTGGAAATGATGGTTACGGAGCATATATTGGTAATTGAAGCTATGGAAGAAATTCTGGGCTGGTATTGATGTTGCGAAATGGTTTAAGCTGTTGCTGTTGCAGACTATGAAGACAATGGCTCTGGTTGCAGAAGCTGATTGTAGTGGTGAATCTGGTGGTTGCTCTGATTAGTTGATTGAATCAGGGTTTCTGTGGAGATGAGAGAAGAACCAGATGGTTGCCATGGGTATTTGTGGTGTGTATGATTACAGGGTATGAGTTTCAGGTTCAAGGAAAAGCTGGTGGTGGATATGACTGAGATTGCAGGTGGCCTATGAAGATGGTGCTATTGAAGTTAAGAAAACAAGAAATGGGCGACGCGAAATTGTGAAGAGGCGGAGACAGAAAGTTAAGAAGCTACAAGAATTTTGCATGTGGAGTTTGAATTGGATCTGAAATTGAGCTTGGGAGGAATGAAGGGCCAACATGGCTGTGACTTAAGTGGTGAAGCACAATCATGGTGCAGCAGACTTAGGCCTGTGCAATGACCTAGGCCAAAGCCACTCAGCCCATCCAGCTGAGTAAGATGATGATCGGACCACGACTCACCCGACTCGGTCGGTGGCTGACCCAGATTGACCCAGCCGTCCGGCCAGTTGACCCGACCGTCCGACCCGTTGACCGGTGACCGGCCGGGACTTTGCCCGGTCACTGAGCTACTTTCCGGCCAATTTCCGGCCATAATCCCAGTTTTCCGGCGACCGTTTTTGGGCAGAATTTTCACATGGGTTTTTCTCACACATGGGCTTGGTGGACTTCTATCTTTTGGACCTTTGAAGATTAGACCTAATTTTGGAAACAAGAGAGCTATTTAAAAGGAAAGACATCTAATATCTTTAAATATCTTTTTATTATCTTTTTCTATCTTTGGCCTCTACTTGTGTTCTAGGGTTTAGAACCGTGAAGTCTAATCTCTTTCTTCTTGTTATGAACTCCATGAATATGACCTAGATTTTATTATTGGTTATGGAATAAGTTGGATTTCCAAATATGGGTTTTAATTCAATAAATTAGTTTTCTCTCATATTATCGTTTATGATTCACCATTAATATTGTTACATGATTTGAATGCTTGTTAGTCGAGTCGCGAATCGATTGAGTTTGCTTTCATCTTTATTGCTAGATTAGGGTTATTATACGCAAAAGTGATAATTCCGGATTGCAAGTAGCATAAATATGATTATAGTTTGTAGTGATATATTCTTATGATCATATGTGAACCATAACCTTTGTTAAATCGGATTAGTGCGCTTTCCACGTTCGATTGCTTTGATTGGCCTGATTTCATAGAACCTAATGCATCTAGGGAATTAAACTTGATTAGTGTTTTTACACGTTAGGTTGTTCCTTTAGGTAGAATTCATATTCGCATCTTTTAATGTGTTTGTTGATGACATGAGGAGATTTGCGGGATATACTTGCGATCAAGATATTCTAGGGCCTTTGATAAAAGTTGAGATTAAAATATCAATTCTAGTTATTGTGTTGAAAACATGTTTGTGATTGAAGACGAAATCCATGACCAATATCTTCTTATCCTTGATTTGATTTGTTTGCTTATTTCTTTATTTGCTTTATTTAGTTTATTATATAAAAATCACAAAACTACCGGTGTTATTTATAGGGAACCGAAACAATTTGACAACCTAGACCTCTCTGTGGGATCGATCCTTTCTTGCCCTTGCTTCATTATATATTTTGAGTAGTAAGAAAGTGTAATTATATTTGTGTCGGCTGACAACCGGTCAACAAGTTTAGAATTAGTTCATCTGACCAAACTCAGAATGACTCCGTTCTTTCCCCATTGACTTCGACTTTTCATCCTCTCTAAGATGATGACAAGAAATCCTAGTTTTGAACGAGTTTCTCTTGGTCTTTGATCCCTTCTCCACTTGTAGTTAGCTTCTTTTATTGCACAATTCACTTCTTTTTCGATGATTCACCTAATTAAATCACAAATAAGAGAAAACAAGCGTAACATACAATAATTTGCAAGAAAACCAACAAATACTAGCATGGAATTGACACCAAATATGTGTGGAATATGCACTTATCAGGCACCCTTGCAGAAACGACATGGAAGATATCCCTTATTCATGTGAAAATATGTTTGTATTCAACAATACAAAATACTGCCCTTGCAGATATAAGCAGGTAAAATTTTAGTGTTTGTGTTTCGTATTCATACTTTTGGTGTTATTCCGTTTAAATTAGATTAGCATATCATGGTGGTGTTTAGAAAATGTTTACTACCCCGACTTAGAATAGGTCTGAAATAGCCCGTGCCGTTTCGGCACCGGTCATTCCCTAGTATATGCAGAGGCTAATTTAGGAAATAAGAAAAATACGAATTTTGAAAAATTTTGGGGTCGAGAAAATTTGATCGGCGATTTGGGTGCGCCTGTGACTTTTTCCGTAGTGGGTTTGACAGCGAAAAAATATGGATAAGTGAAAAATACTAGAACCCCCCTACTATATGGGTTCAACATATAGAAGCCCCACTAAATGGATCATTCATTGTCAACTCCATACTTTCAGAAAATGATACTACTAGGCCTAAAATATCAATTTTTCTTCAGATCTGGCCCATAATTAATTATTCCGAATTTTAATAATGGCAACATTACCCTTTAGTATATATACAAGAGTAATACAGAAGATATTTTTCATTTCTCAATTATGTTTCTCTCTCTTCTCCATTCATTCTCTCTCGGCTCCGGCGAAATTTCTCTGTTCAGATTCATTCATCAATAGTGAAAGATCGAGATGACTTCATCACCGGAAATCATCAGACTTGTTTCGAGGAGATATGTTTTGGATGAGTTTTTTGTTTGTGTTAAAGAAGATTGAGAAAATAGCGAGTGAAAGATCGAGAAGACTTCATCAACGGAAATGATGAATAGGTACATTTATTCTGTTGTAATCATTTTAATTCGATCTTTTCTAGGATTTTCTTTCTTCTCCATAGATTATATCTCAGATCTCTAACATTTTTTTTGTTTCAAGTGATTTATAGATTACGATTAACAGCTTAATCAACCGATCAATTTGATATAAGTCATTTAATCTGGATTTCTCAGTTGATTCAAATACATCTCATGTATTTGATTGAATTGTTTTCAATCGATTTGATTTATTTTTCATTTGCTCTTTTAGATCTGGAAAAATGATAATAAATTTGTTATTAGAAGAAGAAGATATGTTTGTAGCGATAACAAATCTGGATTATACTCTCTGCATTTTTGAATTTTGATCTTGATTACGTTATTTTTGTCTCAAAAGCGTAGAAGAGAGGAAGAAATGCATTTCTACAGGTTTTGTTGGTGTGGCTGTGTGCAGAAAATTTAGAAATGGAGTTGGTGGTTCTGGTGGTGCTCAGTTTATCTTGTAGCTAATTGCAGAAGGCTGGTGCTGGTTGTTTACAGTTGCATTTATAGGGATTGTGAACTTTAGATGAATGTTTAGGCTTGATTTAATGAATGACAGAGTTGATCTGCAACTGCAGTTGAGGTAAAGCTAAAATAATTGTTGTGTTTTGCTAATGGCTTGCATTTTGGATGTGCAATTTCTGGTTACACTTGCATCATGATGTGTAATTTCTGGTTACACTTGCATTTTGGATGTGTAATTGTTGATTACACATGTATTTAAGTATGTGTATCTGCTGACTACTCTTCCTTGGATGATATTCTGCTTTGAAGCTCTACATTTCATCATTTTTATTACCCATCGTTTGATTTGAGTTTCATCCATTATTTAAATTCGACTTCATACGTTCATGATAGATTTCATGGAATGTGTTTTAAGTTGTTTAAATAGTAACTACATAAGGAATTTGGTATCATCACATTGAACTATGTATCATCTTCGCCTTCAATTTCGTTAGAAGTCTCATATGTTGGCAGAAACCTTTATTGAAAATGGTTTTTATTGGCTACTAGCCATGGTATTTGTATGCTTAACTTGTTTTCTAATGCAATACTAATGAAACTTATAAAACTGTGATTTGTTTGACCAATGTATAGGTAACTTTTCCCACTTTTAGTTGGAGGTGCTGGTGGTGCAGGTGCAGGTTTTAGAAGAGGATTATGGAGCTGGTGGTGGTGATGGTGGTGGTATTGTAGCTGGAGGAAGAGTAGCTGGTGGAGGAACATGTATCAGATGGGTGTGGCAGGTTGTACCATAACGATTTGAATCTGTTTTATCGGATGGGTGTTATATAACATGGAAGTTATCTATAACTCATTCATAATAGCTTATATCGTACTTATTGCAGATTACTTTGCGGACATTAAAAAGGCAGTAGCTATTTTGGAACAAGTTCTACCTTCTGTTCGGGGTGACAAGTCCATACTCTGCTTTACATTTGGATATTGTTGGCACTAGACGTTTTAAGGTGTTAGGTTCCAGTTACTGCAGTACAAATATTGAAGGTAAAAACTGAACTCCAAGAACTTTGAGTGTCTTATCATCTGTAACTATTCGTGTAGCTATATGCTAATTGCTATAGAATTATAGGAAAAGTATGTAACCTTATGTTGGTAGGAACCTATCTTTTGATGAAATTTGTGTTGCTGTAATCATGTGTATTTACTAGTTACACATGCTTTTAACATGTGTATCTGCTAGTTACACATGCTTTTAGGATGTGTAATTGATGGTTACACTTGCATTTTGGATGTGAAATTGCAGATTACACATGCATTTAGGGATGTATATCTTCCATGGATAGATGATTTTTCTCTTAAACTATACATTTGAAAAGGAAATTATGTAAATTTGCTTACTTTGGGTTTTGTGGTTTGCAATTGATGTCCTTATAAACAGCCTAACGTTGATTAGATGCTTTACCATCAAGACTTAACATATGCATACACTAGAGTTTATGTAGCCTCATTGTTTTTTCAGTTTTCTTTTTGTTGATGTGAATTATTCGTAAATAATATAAATCTGCTTACTCGCATTTTGTATTCTGCAATTGATGTGCTTATTGACTTGCTTGGATAAAGGATAAGGGTTGAACGTTGGCAATTATCATGACATAGTATTTTATCTTTTCAAGGTCGATTACCTTGCCGCAGACACTTAGCTTAGTTGCTTTCATTTTTTTTTGAAATGAACTAGTTGCTTTCATTTTGTTTTTGTGCTTTACCATTCTTGTTTAAATTGTTTAACCTAGATGTTAGGTAAACAGATGTGTAATTTCTAGTTACACAAGCTAAATAGATGTGTAACTTCTAGTTACACAAGCTAAATAGATGTGTAATTTCTAGTTACACATGCTAATTAGATGTGCAATTATTATTTTTACATAAATTTTAAACTGGTTATTGTGATATAGCAATTAGTATAAGTTATCCTTAGTTTTTTTTTTTTTTTTTTTTTATGTATTATGGTTATCTTTTAATGCGGCACATGCTCTTTACATCACAAGTCTATTATTTTCATTCAAATGACGGCGGTAATTGATTTGACTGCTATCATTGCATTGTTAAAGTGTGATATGCATTTTTTCATTTTATCTAATATCTTTTTAGGACAAACGAGCTGAAGGTAGAGGAAGGATGGCTCGCCTTCAAAGGAGACTGCTTGTTGTCGAGGTTAAGAAAAGGATCATGCAATTTCCAAACTTGCTTGGATAAAGGACAGGTAAAGGTTGAACGTTGGCAATTATCATGACATAGTATTTTATCTTTTCAAGGTTAGTGCACTTGCCAGACACTTAGCTTAGTTGCTTTCATTTTTTTTGAATAGATGTGTAATTTCTAGTTACATAAGCTAATGTGTAACTTCTAGTTACACATGCTAATTAGATGTGTAACTTTTACTTACACATACTGATTGAATATGTAACTTCTGGTTTTAGTGATTGAATTACTGTTACACTAGTAGGATGCATGTGTAACTTACTATTACACAAATTACATGCATGTGTAATTTCTGATTACACATCTCTTTATTGGAAAAATTGGGTTAAAAAACAAGAGGATGAAAAAACAGAAACAAAACAATGGTGTACCCCTGACTTCAAGGCTCTTTCGATTCTTTTAGACAATAATTCGACCTTTCCCAATTAACTTGGTGAGTACCACAGGTCTCTCGAATTATGCCTTCAGGATTCAATGAAGCCCTAACACCGTAATCGAATTCAAGGATTGTACTTCCTTGACCCGACCAAGAATCACACTGTATAAGGTTCTATGATGCTATTAGAGAAGAAGAAAACATATTGCTTTTTGATGTATTGGAATGGGAGAACATCTTCTCTACTTATAATGATAATCATGCCTATTGGAATCGAGGAAGACAAGAAGGGAAGATAACATTTCTAAGATATAGCGGCTTATTTTTAGGATTTCATTTTACATATCTAGTTTTTTGACTCGTTTGTTGTGAATAACAAGCAATTACTATTATTGATAAACAAACAAATTATTGTAAATGAAATATTAAAGTAATACATGTATTTTCTATGTGTAGTTTTGTTGTATAACTAATAAGTACACATATATGCATGTGTAACTTCTGCGTACACATGTGTAACTACTGAGCACACATCTATATACAAGTGTAACTTTGCGTTACACATGTCATATGCATGTGTAACTTCTGGATACACATGCCATATGTTTGTGGTGGTCGGCGGTGGTGGCGGGAGGTGGTGGTCGGAGGTGGATGACGGTGGTGGTCGGAGGTGGTTGGTGGCGACGGTGGTCGGAGGTGGCTGACGGTGGTGGTTTGACGGTGGTTGTCGGAGGTGGTTGACGGTGGTTGGCAACGGCAGTGGTGGTCGGAGGTGGTTTTTGGCGGTGGTGGTCGGAGGTGGTGTAACGGTGGTGGTCGGAGGTGGCGGTGGTGGTCGGAGGTGGTTGGAACATCATCACACTATATTTTAATAATGTTGGGCTTAAATTTAAATTTTATTTAATTATGGGCTTGACAATATGCATAAGGGTATCAACGACTTTTAATAATTTGGGGCCTAGATTTAAACTTCTTTTAATTAGTGAAAACTACAGTGAGACCCATTCTCACACATTTTTCTACTGAGAAACCCACGGACAGAAAACTGAAGGCGCACACCCATTTTTTGGGGAAAAATTATTCTCAAACCCATAATTATAAAATTTCGTTTTCTCTTTTCTTTCTTCTCTCTTCGTTCTTCTTATCTTCTTCTTCTGTTCTTCCTCCGCCGAATTCAGTTCATAGAATTGAGTTAAATCTTGTGAGTTGTTCTTAGGAAGCTTGTTAAATTGATTAGTTGGAGACGAAGGTGATGGTGTTGTGTTTGTTTGAGTCTATTCTGATTTTTTCAGATTTTTTTTTCTGATCTCGGTGCGGAGAAACAGAGGTTACAATCCTAGTTAGGGTAAAAAATTGATTTAGGGTTCTATATATTGCATGTTGTCCAAGAAAAACTCAAGATTTGTTTATATAAGGAGTGATTTTTGTGTTATTATTTACTACTATGAATTGTTGAAGATGCAAGTATGTTTTCTCTTTATCTATTCCCCTTTATTTTATGATTTTGTTCCATCCATATTGATTGATGTCATCAATTTTACATCGATACTATATTTCTGGTTCAGTTTTTCTATTTTTAGTTTTTTTTGTTGATTTTTTTCTTCTTCTTATTTCTATGATTTTTAGCTATTGGAAGGCGTTGGGTGGGGGCAAGTGATTTTGTTGGTAATTCAATTATAAAGGGTTCAATTCAAGTGGTTTATAAGGGTGCTCAATTTGGAAAAGACGAGATCTGTTGGTAATCTGAAATCGATGCCTGCAAATAATGGTTACAGAAAGGATGCCTTTCTAGAGTCACATTTCTTAATATTATTTCTTCCTGTGCTTGTGTTGGTGCTCTCTGCGAAGGGAGAGTGACTACTAAATAAATGGAATCAAGTTTCTTATTGGTTAATAAAGAGTGCCCTATTGGATTGGATAATGTACATGAAACTTGGAAGCATTTCTGATTCTTATGATATTTCCAGTAGAATTTATGCGATGGTATTACATGGGGTACTACTATTTGAAGCCAATTTTGTTGTTCAGTGGAATGTGGGTAGGCCAAATAAGGTTACCTTTCTGGTTTTATTAACAACTTGTGCACATGTGATATATACACATCAACATATTAATGGTATTCGCTGGTTGAGAAGTTATGGATGTGTTGGTGTTGGTGTTAATGGTTGAATAATTTGTTATGCAGCTATGAAAATGGATACATAACTTGTTATGCATCTGCAAAATTTGTTGCATAACTTGTTATGCAGTTCAGAAAATGGTTGCATAACACGTTATGCAGCAATTTTTTTTGTTACTATTGAAACCAACAAAAAAAAAGACTGCATAACTTGTCATGCACCTACAATAATATCCAGATAACATGTTATGCAGTCGTGAAAATGGATGCATAACCGGTTATGCATCCGAAAATATTACTGCATAATTGATGAGAAGTGGAAGCTTATAATTGAAACAAATTCAAATTGATAACTTGGAAATGGATAAATAATCAACCAATTTAGTTTCTTCTACCCTTTGAATAAAGGAAGAACCTAACAATGGAGATTCTTCTCAAATAACTTACAATTTCTACCCAATTAAATTGGAAACTATAAGATTATGAGAGGCATCTAGTTTGTAAAGACCCTCAAGCTCGTCAACGCTATTTGACCGGTCTAGCGATGATCTAGATACGAATTAGACGATAATAACTCGATTAGTTTAACACGAATTTTAATTAATAGGAATTAATCTAACCACGATTTAGATACGAAACTAGTATCGTTAGATAGATCCCGCAAATTTACGCAAAATGGAATACTCGAACGTGCCAATCGGATACCGGACGAAGAAGATATATCTTAGCCGCTTGGAAGCCCTTATCTTTTGGTCGGGTGTATTTAACAATCTGGGTCGGCCTTATCAACCCAAATCGAGAGGATAAATCTCATCTTTCCTTCTTTCCTCTTCCTTCCTCTCTTTCGTTATTTTTCTCTTCTCTGCCTTCTTCTGCCGACGTTGAGAGGTGAGTTTGAGATTCGTATGAGAGAATTAATTCTTTGAGGGAGAGCAGATTAAGGAGAACATGTTGTTGATGTTGTGATTGTTTGAGTAGAGGAGAAGATGGGGTTGACGTTGTTATAGTTGAAGTTAGGGTTTTGAGATTAATTTCGAGTTCATTGGTAAACTGATGGGTTAATTGGGTTGCTGTTAGATGAAGATTAAGAGGGTTGAAGTCTAATTGAAGTTGTAGTATTGTTTTGCTGTTTGAATCAAGAGTTAGGGTTTCTGGCAGATGAAAATTGAATTGAGAGTGCATGTGAAATTGATGAAGATTATGAGTTGCTAATAGAGGTATAAGGAAGGGGTAATTGTTAACTTGGTAATATGAAGCAAGATCTTGATGAAGAATCGAAAAGTGATGAATTGAGGAATTAGGGTTTTTTTTTTTGAGAATTGAAGATGGTGATGAAGGTTCTTTGGGTTATTGATAGTTCGAGATGATTGCTCAATTGGGTCAAGGGAAAGAGAATCAATTCAATTGCGAGTGGAATTATTGGAGGTAATTGTTCTTCTTAGATAAAGTATTAATGTTATTTGATTTTCATTTACGAGGTTATAAGTTTGTTAATTGGACTAGGAATTAAGATGATAAAGAGTTGAGGTTGTTTTTGAATGAGTAATTGAGATGTAGTATGAGGTTGTTGTGGTGGATACGAAGAATGGTGTTTCTTGTGATGAATGAAGTATCAGTTTGATTGTATATGGTCATTGGTTGTTGAATGGAGTTACAATTGTAGCAAATGAAGATAATGGGAGGAGCTGAAGTTTATTGAGTTTGAGACAGAGATGATGATTATGGCATTGCAAGTAGAGATGAAGTTTTGAGTATGGTATGAGAATTGTATTGGTAGTAATTCATGCTTGAGATGTGTACTATGTATTGGTGATTGAAGGGAATAGCTATTAGCTCCAGTGGAGGCTTGCTACTGCTATTGCAGGTAGGCCTAAATTAAAGTTGTATTTGTGTATTGATCTTGAATTTGTTTAGAATGAATGATTGGATTGCTTTTGAATTGATATTAAGGAATTGATGTAAGAAATGTAGCTTCTATAGGAATTAAGCCTATTTGTAATCCCAGTCAGTTGAGTTAACCTTGGCTGACTCTTTTTCATGACTGAGTTAACCCATTAACCAGACCTGACTCAGTGAACCTTGACTGAGTTGGACCGTTGACTTAGTTGACATGGACTTGACCTTTGACTGACGTTGACTATTAGAGACCCGTTGACTATTAGCTCGACCTTTAAGTCTGACCGTTAGTTGACTCTAACTGGGCCTTAAATTAATAAGATAGATTAGTGGATTTGGGCTTAAGGTTAGTTATCCTACTTTGATGATTTGGACCTCTTATGGTCTGAATTAACCCTTGACTTCTTCTACAAGTTGTAGATATTCAGAAGACTTAGATAATGAACTATAGAAACAATCTAATTGAATTAGTAAACCTTAGTTATGTTAAAGATAGATAATAAAAAGGTGTAGAGTCATAAATGGGCTTAGAACCATTAGTTAGACTTGTATGATTCTTGTGTGAGCCTTTTTGGCTAAACTCTTAGAGTTCTTGTATGATTAACGGTTAGTCTATTTAACAACGATCGATTCAAAGGATGAACCAGTGGATCGTGGATCTCGAGGTAGGCGTGGCTTGTCATCAAAAGAGGTGGGAATCGATAACGAAATCTCTTGTATTCATTATTGTTTTACAAATCAATCTTGGTGTTGTGAAATTCATGCATATCTTTGTGTGCTCTTTGTGGTATGAGATGTGTGCCGACACAATATCAGTATTCTATGGCTAGGGCGATACAACCCAATATTACACGGCTAGGGCGATACACCGCAATATTATTCTTCTTATATATATATATATCAGTATTATATGGCTAGGGCGATACACCGCAATATTACCTATTCGGTGTGGAATTGGCATCAATATTACTCTTCCCTTATGTGCGGCAACACACATCTCATACATGGATGTTTACTGTTATTTATGAATGTCTATGAAGAAGTTTTTACATTATGTTTTACTTGTCTTTCCGTGTATTATCGTTTTTCGATAAAACCCGCATTGTCTTCGAATCATATTAATGTTTACTTGAAAGCTAGTTGTTATTCCTACGGGCACCCCTTTTAGAGATGATGTGCTCACCCATTCCCACTTTCGGTTCAGAGACGGATCGGGATGTACTTGTGACGATGAAAGCTTCGAAGAATTATTTACGTTAATTAGTTAGCTTCCGCTATGTTATTTTGTGTTGTATTTTATTTGTAAATCAACTCATTATTGATGTATCATTTGAGAGGAGTTTTTGTATATTTATTTCTGAGCGGGGTTAGTTTTGGGCTAAGTTTTTGTAGCAGATTTCTAAATTGAATGTTTAAGTAAATGATTTAGATTCTTAGTGCCTCTTTATTTAGTTAATCTCTTGGATTAGTCAGCTGCTAGCTTAAGGGGCGCTACATAGTTGATACTCTAGAATTAGATGATCTAATTCCCCCTAGAGATAACAATTAGGTTTGAAAGAAGAGATCCTCCCATTCTTCACACAATATTCTAAAACCCAAAAAACTCCTCCTTTAGCCTTATGTCTTCTAATTTATACTAGCACCAAGGGCATACTTGGCATATTCAAAGTAATTCTCGGATGGACTATAAATGGTGCTTCAATATTGATATGGGACATCCATAATTCATCATCCTACCCTTCTTTGAACAAATTCGGCCTCGAATTCTTCAAAGCATATTCTCTATTAGTGCTTGAACTTCTTCCTTGTTTGAAGACAATTCTACCTCTACATCTTCCATTATAATTACTCACCAAATGTAGCACTTTGTGGTCATAGTTGAGAGCATCCCAAAGTAGTAATGACACACCAAGTATTTCTTCGTTTGTAAATACATCATCCTCCCCTTGTTTGAACAAATTCGTCCACGAATTCTCCAAAGCATATTCTCCATTAGTGCTTGAACTTTTTCCTTGTTTGAAGAAAATTCTACCTCTACACCGTCCATTATAATTACTCACCAAATGTAGCACTTTGTGGTCATAGTTGAGAGCATCCCCAAGTAGTAATGACACACCAAGTATTTCTTCGTTTGTAAATACATCATCCTCCCCTTATTTGAACAAATTCGTCCACGAATTCTCCAAAGCATATTCTCCATTAGTGCTTGAACTTCTTCCTTGTTTGAAAAAAATTCTACCTCTACACCTTCCATTGTAGTTACTTACCAAATGTAGCATCTTCTGGTCATAGTTAAGAGCATCCCCAAGTAGTAAAGAAACACCAAGCATTTCTCTCAACCTTGCACGAAGACTACAACCATGAAATTTATCTTCAATGAAAGCCCAAATTGGATTCATATATATTTCCTCACTATTTTGTTGTAGCTTGAGTGAAGGCTTGCTTCCAGTAGTCGGTTCACATACTTGAAATTGTTCTCCAGATGCTTCTAACATAGCATTTTCCAATTCAATATCATACCTTGGTACACCAAAATCTTTTATTTCACTACCATTAACTACCTCATCAAAAATTGAACACAAAGGATTGTATTCTTCTTTCTATTGATTCTTACATGATAGCACTTGGTCCATGATAGTAAAATAATCAAATATTTGATCCACATTCATGCCATCTTGATAGATTGGAAGAACACCCACTATTTCATTTTCCTCATTACTCAAATAACTATCAAATTTTGGTGGAGACATTTTATCAAACACCTTGTGGGCATTTTGTTTATCCTCACATCCACCAACCAAAATTGATACATCTAGTTCACTTACATCATCACAATCATTAGGTAGAATTTTTTGTTGGTTATGGAGACTTACAAGTTTCCAATAATATTCTTCAAAAATTTCTCCCATTCTTAGATACATATCATCAAACACTTCATGTACAATATTCATTAACACATCTTTTGAATGAATCCTACCCAAATTAACTTCTCTTTTGTAAACCGTGGTGAAATCAACATAAAATTGAAAAACCCAATTTGAAAATACTATCAAAGAACATAAAAATCAACCCCAAATACTTGAGAAAGAGATTAGTAGTGTTCACCTCAAAAACAAATATGTTCACCAATCACACCTTTTTCCCCTTGAGAATCAAACCAAAGCTCTTGATACCAAATGATGAGAAGCGGAAGCTTATAATTGAAACAAATTCAAATTGATAACTTGGAAATGGATAAATAATCAACCAATTTAGTTTCTTCTACCCTTTGAATAAAGGAAGAACCTAACAATGGAGATTCTTGTCAAATAACTTACAATTTCTACCCAATATTGGAAACTATAAGATTATGAGAGGCATCTAGTTGATACTCTAGAATTAGATGATCTAATTCCCCTAGAGATAACAATTAGGTTTGAAAGAAGAGATCCTCCCATTCTTCACACAATATTCTAAAACCCAAAAAACTCCTCCTTTGGCCTTATGTCTTCTAATTTATACTAGCACCAAGGGCATACTTGGCATATTCAAAGTAATTCTAAGATGGACTATAAATGGTGCTTCAATATCGATATGGGACATCCACAATTCATCAATAATGCATTATGCATCGAGAAAATTGTTGCACAATTTCTTCTTGATAACCCGATATGCATCCAGTAAATATGGATGCATACTTTGCATTATGCATCAATTTTTTATGTACGCACTAAAATCAACCAAAACAATGGTTACATAACTTGTTATAGATGCATAACTTTGTTATCCAAATGCATAATTTGTTATGCGGTGGAGAAAATGGTTGCATAATTCTGTTCTGCGTCTGCGAATGTGTTATGCATCTTTTTGATGGTCGTGATAATGGTTATGTATCAAGTTTTCGAAAATTTTCCCTAATACGATGATCACCTCCGATTTTTTCGTGAAAAACAAAAATTTGATGTTGTTGTTTGTACTCGTTGCGTAGCTCTCTTAAAAAGATTTCCAACGATATAAAATTTGTGAAATTCCAAGGCGCGGATTTTTAGATATGTAATATCCAAGTTGCGTTGCCAATTATACCCCTAATGCATAACCTGTCATGCGGATGCATGATAGGTGTAGAATACACCGTATTTACTATACAGAGTTTATGCTTTCTTTGCTATTTTTCTTGTAAATTATGTATTTTACGCTTGTTTTGAGTTTTGTAGCTACTTTGGAGTCGCACGGAGGAAAAGAAGAAGAAATCACCCAATTTGAGCCAAAAGGGCAAAAAGGTCATTTCACAGGCGATGGATATATGGAGCTCGAGTTAATGTTAAGGGGTAACCCTTTTGGGAAGTTTTAAAGACAGACTAATCAAGGTTAAGGGGCTGCCATCCTGCTAGCCCTTATCGAAGTGACATCCTATTATGAGCACCCAATCGGGGTGGTCACCGTCTCTGGGTGTAACCATCCTACCCTACTTTACCTTCACCCTAAATCGAGAGTTCTCCCAATCATTTTATTCATCCCATCAACAGAGATTGAGAAAGAAAAGGCAGACGGCTGCTAACACCTGAACCTGAAATTGAGACGAAAGCAGTATTGAGATCGAGAAATTGATCGAATCGACAAGGGAAGATGATAGTGACGAAACTGAGGATTAATGAGAGATCGAGCGGGATTGTGAAAACTAATTACAGAGATAGTGATTTGGTGCTGCTGAAATGGATCTGGGGGTTGTTGAATCTCTGCAACGAAGCCGCTGGAAATATTCATGGGAGAAATTGAAATTGCTAATGATGAGTTTAGGGAAGAGCCGATCGAGTTGATCTGCATTGTTGGTGGTGAGAAGAAGAAAGCGATAGAGCAAGTTTGAGTGAATCGGTGAGAGGAGATCGAGAACTGAAGAAGCTCGGGAGAAGATGAAATCGAGAGATGGGTTGAGATGAAGAATGGGTTGAGATCGAATCTGTGATGAGTTTAGCTCAAGAACCTAATTCAAGGGTTACAGCGAGATAGAGGGTATTCTTGTGCTGTTGATTGTGCTGTTGCAGTTTAGATGAGATTGCAGGTGAGATGGAGATGGTGGTGCTAAGCTGGTGGAGTGGCTAGGTTGTGGAATTGATTACAGCTTCAGTCAGAGAATGGCACTGGTGTTGTTACTGTGGGTTCATGGCTGGAGCAGCAGGTTAAAGTGGAGCTGTTATTGCAGCTGGTGTTGATGCTAGAGAGTATTGGCACTGGAAATGGCAGTCACATTGCGGGCTGGTACTAGTTCTTAGCTGCAAGCAATGGAACTAAGCAGGTACGGTGTGCAAGGTGTAATGATGCTGGTTATATGGAGTTTTGTTTTGAGGTGTTGCAAACAAGAGGAGGATGAATTGCTGTTAAATAGGGAGTGTAGAGAAGAACTTGGGGAGATGGATGCACAAGTCTTTGTATGCAAAGCTGTAACATAGTATGAGTTTGCAGCCAGGGCCGAGTTGTTGTTGATTAGCAAGGAATAATGAAGCGGCAAGAATGAACACAATGGTTTAATGAAGATGTTAGATGTATGCTAGGATTGCTACGGGTGAAGACCCAACGAAAGAGGCCAATGTGGCAACGGAAATCCCAAACAATGAGACTCTCGACGACTGTTACAGTGAGTCAACCCCACGATATCCAAATTGATCCAAAGACAATGTTGAGTAAGACAAGTCACCACCTAATCAGGTGACTCGGCTCTCGCCGACTCGATGTCCGACTCCTCATTCCCTTGACCTGGTTGATCGACGGTTGGTGACTGTTTGACCATTTGACCGTTAGTCTTAACGGTGGATCGACGAATATTCCGTCGAATATTCCCTTGACGGAGAAATTTTCGTGTGGCCGGCGCGACTATTCGAGCCATAATACCAGTTTTCCGGCGAGCCAAAAATTCCGGAATTTTCTATGGACTTCTCTCATGGGTGTGAAGACTTGGGCTAGGAATTGGATGGAGAATTAGGCTCAAAGTTGGAAAGAGAAGATGAAGAGTAGAGAGAGGCTTGGATTTGGAAATTGAATTGCAAAAGGAAAAGGATTCTAATCCTTGGAAGATTTGGAGAATATTGAAGCCTATAAATAGAGAAGTTTTCTACATCTCTACACACACCTCTCCACACACACTACACTTGTGTTTGCTTTTGATTCTTCTTCTTAATTATTTGTGTGAACTTGAAAATTCTCATTTTAATAATTATTTGTGCGAATTTCAAAAGCATGAGTAGCTAATTTTCTTATTGATTGAGGATGAATTCCTAGTTCTTAGCATGATTTGAGTTTTGTTTCAATTCTATCTTGAGATTTTTCACATGATTATCGATTGTTTTTACTAATAGGAATGTTTATTCATTCATGATTGATTGATAGATTGTTTGGAGTGCACGCTAAATTAATTTGTTAATTGATCTAAATCTAGTATAAGTTAGGGAATACGTAATCGTTCTCGACACTTTACATAAGTAGAAAACACAAGACCTTGCGGAGGGATTCCGTGGAGCAATTCTGTGTAGAAACAACGCTAGAAAGTGAACCAAGCGAACGAGTTTAACTACTAGTACTAAACCTAAATTCATAAATCTTAATGCATTCGGGGAATTACATCTTGTAAGCGAACCTCAAGGTGGTTCTTTTGGATAGAATCGATAACTAAGCGGACTTGTTACTCGGTGAAATAAGGGATTTTTGGGCTAGCTAAGCGGACTGCTATCCTACGGTTGAGTGATAATCTGTGACTAATAACAAGTAGAAAAGAACATAACTTTAATCATTGTTTTGCAACGAAGAAGGATTCCTTGATCTATTCTCTCTTATTGATTTCAACTTTAACTTTTAATTGCTTTATTTACTTTCTTTTGCTTTACATTCCCCCTTTTCGTGACAATTTTTACAACTAGAATCTCTTGCTCCTCGTGGGAACGAACTTGATTACACTATATTACTTGTTAATTAGGTGGAAAATCTTGAATTAATTTGTTGTGGTACGACACGCACCAAATTTTGGCGCCGTTGCCGGGGAGCAACGGGCGATTTTTAGTTGTTTTTGTTTTTTTCTTTTTGCTTTATTCTTGCTTTGTTAGATTCTATACCGTATCTAACTTAGTTTTCGAGAATCTTATTTCAGGTGCTATACCTTTGGTGAATGCTTAAAGAGGGCAGACCGAGTCCAATACGTCTTCGATCCGGCACTCAACTAAAGGATTTCATTCGTGCGGTTAACACTCCACTTCCTCCTTCTTCATCAAGTGAATTCATGATTCGGACATAGAGGAAGAAACAATGTCTGATCGTACACTCAAGGACCTAGCTTCTCACAAGCTTGACACAACAATGGTGTATCCAAACTAACTCAACTTTTGAGATCAAGCCGGGGTTGATTAGAGAGTTACCAAAGTTCCATGGCATGGTGAATGAGGACCCAAACAAACATCTTATGGACTTCTATACCATAGTTATGGCCATGCTTCCACCGGAGACTAATACGGATGGAGCAATGTTGAAAGCTTTCCCGTTTTCTTTGGCGGGCAATGCTAAGGAATGGTTGTATTATTTACCTTCCGGAAGTATCACAACATGGAATGGTATGAAGAAACTTTTCCTCGAGAGATATTTTCCCGCATCCAAAGCTACTCAAATTCGCAAGGAGATTTGTGGGATGAAGCAACATGTGGGAGAGACATTGTATGAATGTTGGGAGCGATACAAGAGGTTGGTGGCAAGCTGTCCACACCATCAATTTAGTGACGTTATGATACTCCAATACTTCTATGAAGCTCTCCACCCAAGTGATCGATCTCTTCTTGACCTTGCGGGTGGTGGTGCACTAATGAACAAGACTTTGACCCAAGCTAGAGAGTTGATTGAAAGTATGGCTGCAAACTCGCAACAATTCTACACAAGAGATGAACCAATGGTTAGGCGAGTGCATGAAGTTAGTGATTCATCTTCACATCTTGATCAAAGGATGAGTAACATGGAGATAATGATGCAAAGGATGGCCGCGGTAATTATTCCGGATGGTGAGACCGAACAAGTTAATGCTTTATATCCAAATCAAAGGCCAAGGTACGATCCATACTCCAATACCTATAATCCAGGGTGGAAGGATCATCCTAACTTTAGTTATGCAAACAAGCAAGCGGCGGCTCCTAATCCATATGCACAACAAGGTGGTTTCCAACAATCACGTTTCCAACCTCAACAACAATTCCAACCACAACAAGTCAAGGAACGTGATTCTTCAATCGATGACAAGCTCAATGCATTGATGCAAGGTATGCAAGGTATCACCACTTTGGTTCAACAACAACAACAAAAGACCGATTCGGCAATCAAGGATTTACAAACTCAAATGGGACAATTGGCGACCGATGTGAACTTATTGAAATCTCAAGCATCCACAACGCTTCCTTCGCAACCATTTGTTAATCCACGAGAGAATGTTAATGCGGTTACTTTAAGAAGTGGAAGACAAGTGGAGGGTCCAAGTCATCATGAAGAAGCTATTGAAGAGGTAGTCAAAGACAAGGAGGAGCCGCACCAAAGGAGAATTCAATACCAACCGATCAATCCAAGGAGCCGGTTCCTTCTTTCACTACTCCACCTCCTTTTCCTAGTCGTTTTGCTAAATCCAAGAAAGAAGCTCAAGATAAGGCACTCATGGATATTTTCAAGAAGGTAGAAATCAACATCCCCTTCATCGAGGCCATCAAGACAATGCCACGGTATGCGAAGTTCATGAAGGAATTATGCACAAAGAAGGATAGGTTGCTTGATAACGAAATTACTAAAGTTGGTGAGAGTGCATCGGCTATGCTCTTGAAGAAGATGCCTACAAAGTGCACGGATCCCGGTGGTTTCACGGTGCCAATTACTATTGGTAAGCAAAGGTTTGAACATGCTTTACTTGACTTGGGTGCTTCCATTAGTGTGATGTCGGCCGATATATATGACTCCTTGAATCTTGGACCTTTGAAAGAGACAAGAGTTATTATCCAATTAGCAAACAAGTCGAACATATATCCAAAAGGACTTGTAGAAGACGTGCTAGTGCAAGTAAATGAGCTTATTTTTCCGGTGGACTTCTTTGTGGTGGATATGGACAACAATGAGAACCGAGCATCTACTTCTTTACTTCTTGGGAGGCCATTCATGAAGACCGCGAAGACGAAGATTGATGTTGATATGGGTACACTCACTATGGAATTCGACAAGTAGATAATACACTTTAATATATTTGAAGCCATGCGCTACCCAAGTGATGTGCATTCCGTTTACTCCATTGACGTGGTTGATTCATTAGCGCAACAAATGGTGGAATTGAATCGAGAGGATGAACTTGATGTGGTGTTGCAAAAGAGCATTGAATTGGACGTCCACGGCTTGTCTAACTTGGATGTTGAAATATCCAATGAATTGGTGGAGATGTGTGGTGCCTTGGCGACATTACAAGAAGCTAAAAAGGGTAATGTTTCATATATTTCTTTACCCGTGAATGATGAAGTACTTGTACCATCTATTGTGAAGGCGCCCAAACTAGAATTGAAGCCGCTTCCGGACCATTTGAAGTATGCTTTCTTGGGAGATGGAGATGAGCTTCCGGTGATTATTTCTAAGAACCTCACACCGGTACAAGAAGACCCGTTTGCTTAGAGTTTTGAGAGAGCACAAACGGCTATTGGGTGGAAAATTGCGGATATCAAGGGCATTAGTCCATCCATGTGCATGCATAGGATTCTAATGGAAGAGAACGTGAAGCCGGTACGTGATGCTCAACGTAGGCTTAATCCTCCCATGATGGAGGTTGTGAAAAAAGAGATACTCAAATTGCTAAGTGTGGGGGTAATCTACCCAATTTCCGATAGCAAGTGGGTTAGTCCGGGTTCAAGTAGTACCAAAGAAATCCGGAGTCACGGTTGTTCGAAATCAAGACGATGAACTTGTTCCTACAAGAGTTCAAACCGGTTGGAGAGTGTGCATTGATTATAGAAAGCTTAATTCCATGACCCGAAAGGATCACTTTCCTTTACCTTTCATTGATCAAATGTTGGAGCGGTTAGCGGGGCATTCTTATTATTGTTTCTTGGATGGTTATTCGGGATACAATCAAATTGTTATTGCACCGGAGGACCAAGAGAAGACCACTTTCACTTGTCCGTTTGGAACGTTTGCATATAGACGGATGCCGTTCGGCCTTTGCAATGCGCCGGCTACTTTTCAAAGATGCATGGTGAGTATATTCTCGGATTATGTGGAGCGCATCATCGAGGTATTTATGGATGACTTTAGTGTTTATGGCAATTCTTTTGATGGATGTTTAAACAACCTTGAACTAGTTCTTAAACGATGCATAGACACAAACCTTGTCCTTAATTGGGAGAAATGTCACTTTATGGTAAACCACGGCATAGTACTTGGTCACATTGTGTCCTCTCGAGGGCTCGAAGTGGACAAGTCAAAGATAGATTTAATAAGAAACTTACAATATCCCACTTCGGTGAGGGAGATCCGTTCTTTTCTTGGTCATGCAGGTTTCTATAGGCGGTTTATCAAGGATTTCTCCAAAATCTCCATGCCGATGTGCAAGTTATTACAAAAGGAGGTACCTTTTGACTTCAACAAGGAATGCAAGGATGCTTTTGACAAATTAAAGGAAATGTTGACAAGTGCGCCGATTATCAAATCACCGGATTGGAATCTTCCATTTGAATTAATGTGTGATGCTAGTGATTATGCGGTTGGATCCGTTTTGGGTCAAAGAGTGGACAAGTTGTCCCATGTTATCTATTATGCATCTAGGACCCTTAATGATGCACAAATCAATTATTCTACCACGGAAAAGGAGTTATTGGCTATAGTTTTTGCTTTGGAAAAATTTCGATCATACTTGGTGGGTACAAAGGTTATTGTGTATTCCGATCATGCCGCACTAAGACACTTAATAAAGAAGAAAGAAGCTAAGCCAAGATTAATCCGGTGGATCCTATTGTTACAAGAGTTCGACATAGAAATTCGTGATAAGAGGGGTGTGGAGAATACCGTTGCGGATCATCTTAGTAGACTTGTTATGTCTCAAGAAGAACTTCCATTACATGACCGCTTTTCCGACGAACAACTTTTCTCCATGGAAGAATCAACACCTTGGTATGCGGATATAGTGAATTACTTGGTGACAAGGAAGGTACCTAGTACAATGTCTAATTTCCAAAGATGAAACTTAAGAAGGTAGCTAAGCAATATGTGTGGGATGAACCATACTTATGGAAATATGGCGTTGATCAAATAATGCGAAGGTGCGTACCTAACTCTGAATTTCAATCCATCCTCTCCTTTTGCCACACTTTTGCATGTGGTGGTCACTTTGGTTCTAAACGCACCGCTCTCAAAGTTCTCGAGAGTGGATTTTATTGGCCCACCTTGTTCGAAGATTCATATATTTTTTGTAAATCGTGTGATAGATGTCAACGAACGGGCAATCTAGGTGCTCGAAATCAAATGCCACTCACACCAATTCTCGCCGTTGAGATTTTTGATGTGTGGGGTATTGATTTTATGGGCCCTTTGTCAATTCGAATGGGAACTTTTATATACTTCTTGCCGTAGATTATGTTTCGAAATGGGTGGAAGCTAGAGCCATCAAAACTAATAACTCTCAAGTTGTTTGTGATTTTGTAAGGGAAAACATATTCAATAGGCATGGTACACCAAGAGTGGTGATAAGCGATGGAGGCTCACATTTCAAGAAGGCTTTCCACGCTCTCCTCAAGAATTACAACATAACACACAAAATTGGTACGCCTTATCATCCACAAACTAGTGGACAAGCGGAAATTTCAAATCGTGAGATCAAGTCCATTCTTGAGAAACGGTGAATACCACAAGGAAAGATTGGAGTTTTAAGCTCAATGATGCACTTTGGGCGTATAGAACGGCGTATAAGACACCAATTGGTATGTCTCCATATAGGTTGGTTTATGGTAAGGGTTGTCATCTTCCGGTTGAACTTGAACACAAGGCTTATTGGGCGATAAAGAAATTCAACATGGAGTACGATGAAGCGGGAAACAAAGGAAGTTACAACTACATGAGTTAGAGGAGATACGTAATGATGCTTACGAGAGTGCTCGGATTTACAAGGAAAAGACTAAGCTTTTTCATGACAAGATGATTTCGCGGAAAAGTTTTGTTGTGGGGCAAAAGTTCTTTTATTTAATACTCGTTTACGTTTATTTCGGGTAAGCTTAAGTCCCGTTGGGTGGGACCATTTGTTGTTACTAATGTTTATGATCATGGTGCAGTTGAAATTGTTAGTGACAAAACAGACAACATTTGAAAGTCAACGGCCATAGGTTAAAGCCATATTATGAAAACTTTCCAACGGAGCATGTGGACGTGATTGGACTTCAAGATTCACTCCCTCTGGAGGAGTAATGTGCAGCAAGAGCTAAGTCGGGCCGTCGACTTTAAAACAAGCGCTTAATGGGAGGCAACCCATCGGTTTTGTATTTCTTATCCTTTTGCTTTTTGTTATTTCTTTTTCTTGTTCCTTATCATGTTAAAATTTCCCACCTTGACTTTACTAGGAGGATTCAATTACATTGAGGACAATGTAAGGTTTAAGTGTGGGGGAGTGGTTAAGCATGTATTTTAAAAAAAAAAAAAAAAAAAAATTTTTAAAAAAAAAGTTTTACTTAAAAATTCCAACTTTTAAAGATTTTAGAGTCACTAGCATACTTCTAGGTATGTTTACATAGAGATTTTGACCGACATAATTGAACTTGGAAATGTTAGAGAACTACATTCGGATTTGTTGCTTGTTAGAGTGTTAAATAATGGATTTAATCATGCGGTGATGCGAATTTGGTGCGGGGAGAAGTACATTATTAGAGTTGCTGATCAATCATTAGTGGAGACTACCCGTATTCATATCATGTGAGGCACCGACCAGTAAATTCTTCCATCTACTAAAGAGATTCTTTTGAGTGTGTGTCACCATACGTTAATTAGGGTAGAATGGTGAGCTACCCAACCTCCCACCAATAGAAGCACTACTCTTTGTCTCTTGAGTGCTAATTTTGTCAATCAAAAGGGTGACGTCTATAGATGAAAGCCTCCTTCTTGTAGTTCGATTTGCAGTTAGCACCATTCTCTCTCTCGACAACAGCGGATCCATAGAAACACATTCATCATCAACAAGGAGCGACATCAAAATCTACAAGGAAAGTTGGAAAAGTTTAAGGTTTACAAGCAACGGAACGAGAAAAAGAGTAAATTTCAAATACAAGTAACATACAAAGAGCGGATTTCACATATATGTTGAGGACTTACAAAAACAATGAGGTAATTTTATATTCAAGTATGAAGACTTATTCATGAAAGCGAAGAAAATTAAAAGGTGAGAATTTTGAAGTTTATGATTTCAAGACGATACAAGTTGTGAAGAATCAAGCGGTAAAATACTTCTCCCACGGCCATGGTTTATTTTTTGTATTTTATTTCTCTTGTTTCTTAAAAAAAAAAAAAAAAAAAAAAAAAAAAAAAAAAGAGAAAATATTTGTTTTGTTTTTATTTAATAAAAGCCGTGGGGAAGGAAAATTTATAAGGAAGTTTCAAGCGACAAGGTTTTAAGGTAAAAGAGTTACAAATTGTCAAGGAATTACGAAGATCAAGAGTTTATCATTAATAGTTGAAACCGAAGACGAAGACCAAGAAGATCAAGACGAGGAGCGGAAGACGTTTCTGTTGGATGCGTGAGAGTGGTGTTATCATAATTGGCGATCGGATGTGAAGGTGAGTAAGTAATCTCATCCTCAATAATAAATGGTTGATTTCCTTTCTTAGAGATCGTTAGAAAAATGGTTTTTCAAAATATTAAAAGATGTGGGTTTTTTCAAAATATTTCGGAAGTTGTCCTTCCCACCATTCAACGTGTAGCAGGAATCCTCTCTTCATTCCTACCTGCACACATGTGAGAACCATAAAAAAGCCGTCTTTTTGAGTGCAATTATCATAAAATCATATTTGGTGAGGCAGAAGTCGAGGCGAAATGCTTATTGATCGTTTCTCAAACACGCGTTCTCTCATTATGGTGTGGTTATTTCTCACTCAACATTTAAGAACGAGAATATGTTCTTTAGCATTTCTAACTTATTTTTACTAGCATGCAGAAATTCTATGTCCTCATAACTTTTTGGATGCTTGGGACGCTTGAACGCTTTGAAGTTGTGAGTTTTTAGTTTGATTTGCTCGAGGACTAGCAAAGTCTAAGTGTGGGGGAATTTGATAGGTGTAGAATACACCGTATTTACTATACAGAGTTTATGCTTTCTTTGCTATTTTTCTTGTAAATTATGTATTTTACGCTTGTTTTGAGTTTTGTAGCTACTTTGGAGTCGCACGGAGGAAAAGAAGAAGAAATCACCCAATTTGAGCCAAAAGGGCAAAAAGGTCATTTTACTGTGGCGATGGATATATGGAGCTCGATTAATGTTAATGGGTAACCCTTTGGGAAGTTTTAAACACAGACTAATCAAGGTTAAGGGCTGCCATCTGGCTAGCACTTATCAGAAGTGACATCCTATTATGAGCACCCAATTGGGGTGGTCACTGTCCTTGGGGTGTAACCATCCTACCCTACTTTACCTTCACCCTAAATCGAGAGTTCTCCCAATCATTTTATTCATCCCATCAACAGAGATTGAGAAAGAAAAGGCGGACTAGCCACTAACACCGAACATGAAATTGAGACGAAAGCAGTATTGAGATCGAGAAATTGATCGAATCGACAAGGGAAGATGATAGTGACGAAACTGAGGATTAATGAGAGATCGAGCGGGATTGTGAAAACTAATTACAGAGATAGTGATTTGGTGCTGCTGAAATGGATCTGGGGGTTGTTGAATCTCTGCAACGAAGCCGCTGGAAATATTCATGGGAGAAATTGAAATTGCTAATGATGAGTTTAGGGAAGAGCTGATCGAGTTGATGCCGCTGTTGGTGGTGAGAAGAAGAAACTGATAGAGCAAGTTTGAGTGAATCGGTGAGAGGAGATCGAGAACTGAAGAAGCTCAGGGAGAAGATGAAATCAGAGATGGGTTCAAGATGAAGAATGGGTTGAGATCGAATCTGTGATGGGTTTAGCTCAAGAACCTAATTCAAGGGTTACAGCGAGATAGAGGGTATTCTTGTGATGTTGATTGTGTTGTTGCAGTTTAGATGAGATTGCGGGTGAGATGGAGATGGTGGTGCTAAGTCGGTGGAGTGGCTAGGTTGTGGAATTGATTGCGGCTTGATCGAGAGAATGGCACTGTGTTGTTTCTTGGGGTTCATGGTCGGAGCAAGAAAGTTAAAATGGAGTTTGTTATTGCACTGGTGTTGATGCTAGAGAGTATTGGCACTTTGGAAATGGCAGGCTGTCATGTCTTGGTACTAGTTCTTAGCTGCAAGCAATGGAACTAAGAGTACAGATGGCGAGGTGTAATGATGTCATTATATGGAGTTTTGTTTTGAGGTGTTGCAAACAAGAGGAGGATGAATTCTTTGTTAAACGGGGAGTGTAGAGAAGAACTTGGGGAGATGGATGCACAAGTCTTTGTATGCAAAGTCAGAACATAGTATGAGTTTGCGAGCCGGGCCGAGTTGTTGTTGATTAGCAAGGAATAATGAAGCGGCAAGAATGAACACAATGGTTTAATGAAGATGTTAGATGTATGCTAGGATTTCTACAGGTGAAGACCCAACAGAAAGAGGCCTGAATGTGGCCTGGAAATCCCAAGCAGTGAGACTCCGCACGGACTGAAATTGAGTCAACCCTACGATCCAATCAGTGATCCGGCCTGTTGAGTAAGACAAGTCGCCCACCTAATCACCGACTCGCTGAACTTCGAGTCGACTCCTCATTCCCTTGACCTGGTTGGACGGTTTGACGACCGTTTGACCATTTGACCGTTAGTCTTAACGGTGGACTCGATGAATATTCCGTCGAATATTCCCTTGACGGAGAAATTTTCGGGTGGCCGACGGCGACTATTCCTACCATAATACCAGTTTTTCCGGCGAGCCAAAAATTCCGGAATTTTCTATGGACTTCTCTCATGGGTGTGAAGACTTGGGCTAAGAATTGGATGGAGAATTAGGCTCAAAGTTGGAAAGAGAAGATGAAGAGTAGAGAGAGGCTTGGATTTGGAAATTGAATTGCAAAAGGAAAAGGATTCTAATCCTTGGAAGATTTGGAGAATATTGAAGCCTATAAATAGAGAAGTTTTCTACATCTCTACACACACCTCTCCACACACACTACACTTGTGTTTGCTTTTGATTCTTCTTCTTAATTATTTGTGTGAACTTGAAAATTCTCATTTTAATAATTATTTGTGCGAATTTCAAAAGCATGAGTAGCTAATTTTCTTATTGATTGAGGATGAATTCCTAGTTCTTAGCATGATTTGAGTTTTGTTTCAATTCTATCTTGAGATTTTTCACATGATTATCGATTGTTTTTACTAATAGGAATGTTTATTCATTCATGATTGATTGATAGATTGTTTGGAGTGCACGCTAAATTAATTTGTTAATTGATCTAAATCTAGTATAAGTTAGGGAATACGTAATCGTTCTCGACACTTTACATAAGTAGAAAACACAAGAACTTGCGGAGGGATTCCGTGGAGCAATTGTGTGTAGAAACAACGCTAGAAAGTGAACCAAGCGAACCGAGTTTAACTACTAGTACTAAACCTAAATTCATAAATCTTAATGCATTCAGGGAATTACATCTTGTAAGCGAACCTCAAGGTGGTTCTTTTGGATAGAATCTGATAACTAAGCGGACTTGTTACTCAGTGAAATAAGGGATTTTTGGGCTAGCTAAGCGGACCTGCTATCCTACGGTTGGTGATAATCTGTGACTAATAACAAGTAGAAAAGAACATAACTTTAATCATTGTTTTGCAACGAAGAAGGATTCCTTGATCTATTCTCTCTTATTGATTTCAACTTTAACTTTTAATTGCTTTATTTACTTTCTTTTGCTTTACATTCCCCCTTTTCGTGACAATTTTTACAACTAGAATCTCTTGCTCCTCGTGGGAACGAACTTGATTACACTATATTACTTGTTAATTAGGTGGAAAATCTTGAATTAATTTGTTGTGGTACGACACGCATCAATGCATAATCCATCATGCAGACATTTTTAATAATTTCATATAATTATGGGTGTCACGGTACCAAAAATTAATTGTGAGCCTAACAATGAGAATAATATTTTTTTTGGGTCTCCCCCTAATTCTCCCTTTTAATTAAGGGCCTCATATTATAGATTATCCATGGGTTGGGCCTTAGCATAATTTTCCCTATGGATAAATAGGTGTGGTGGTAGTTTTCGCATAATAATATTGAACCATTTTTTGGGGACCATGGTTTTTTTTGGGGGACCATGGTCTTATTAGGCCACCTTCCCTATAGTTATAAGGGGTGTCCTAAAGTGTAAAAATGACTAACCTACCCTTAACCTAATTTAATTTAAAACTAACCTAATAACCACCTCTCTCTCTCTCTCTCTATATATATATATATATAACCACCACCTCCTCCCACCGCCGCCCACCACCACCACCTCCGACTACCACCGAGAGAAAAATTTCAATTTTTGGTAACTAATCATTACTAATCATTAAGTTGGTTATAAATTTGGGAAAGTTCTTATTAGTAACTAATCATTATTAATCATATTAATCATTACTAATCATTAAGTTCGGTTGGTAATAAATTTGGGAAACCGAACTTTAAGTTCAGTAAAAAGTTTTGATTTTTTTTTGTAACCAAACTATTGATTGGAAGGAAATTTTTCAATATTTTGTAACCGAAATTCTTACTGGTAAATAATCATTACTAATCATACTAATCATTACTAATCATTAAGTTCGGTTCTTGGTAATAAATTTGGGAAACCGAACTTTAAGTTCGGTTTGATCTGATCGTAAAAAGTCTTAAATTTTTTTTTGTAACTGGTAACTAATCATTAAGTTCGGTTGTTGGTAATAAATTTGGGAAATCGTAAAAAGTTTGATTTTTTTTTTTTGTAACCGAACTATATAGTTCGGTTTGATCGGAAGGAAATTTTTCAATATTTTGTAACCAAACTTCTTACTGGTAACTAATCATTACTAATCATACTAATCATTATTAATCATTAAGTTCGGTTCTTGGTAATAAATTTGGGAAACCGAACTTTAAGTTTCGTAAAAAGTCTTAATTTTTTTTTGTAACGAACTATTTAGTTCGTTTGATCGCAAGGAAAATTTTTGTAACGAACTTCTTACTGGTAACTAATCATTACTAATCATTAAGTTCGGTTGTTGGTAATAAATTTGGGAAACCAAAATTTAAGTTCGGGTTTGATCGTAAAAAGTTTTTTTTTTTTTTTTTTGTAGCCGAACTATATAGTTCGATTTGATCGGAAGGAAATTTTTTAATTTTTTTGTAACCGAACTTCTTACTGGTAACTAATCATACTAATCACTACTAATCATTAAGTTCGACTCTTGGTAATAAATTTGGGAAACCTAACTTTAAGTTCGGTTTGATCGAAAATTTTCAATTTTCGTAACCCAACTTCTTATTGGAACTAATCATACTAATCATTAACTAATTTTTTTTGTACTAATAGAATAACTAATTATTACTAATCATACTAATCATTATCTAATTTTTTTTTGTAGATTAACTAATTATTACTAATCATACTAATCATTAACTAATTTTTATAATTGAGTAACTAATTATTACTAATCATACTAATCACTAATCATATTAATCATTAACTAATAACTAATTAATCATTAAACAAAACATTTAATAAAGGAGGGTAAGTTTGTTATTAAGAAAAACATTTAGATAAGGGGTGACTTAGGATTACTTCAGAATGTCTCGCTTAAAATAAAATCATACAAAAAGCCCATTCCCAAAAATTGGTTCATAATATTGAATGTGCCGTAGGAACGGGCCCAGATAAGATTACTCAACGATGGGACCCAAAAATAGAATAAAAATAACATCCGGATCAAATTATCATTTCCCTTGCAAATATAAGATCGTTTAATTTGGGATCTGGGCAGTTTCATTACGGAGCCTCCGTTTTCTCTTCTTCTCTCTGGTTTTGCGAAAGGATTCGTTCGTCTGAAGGTAATATTTATTTGTTTTGAATCCATCGACTCTATGATTAACTTTGATTATTGTTTGTTGTCCTTTGTTTTTATTTTTCACCGGATCTGAATTTTATTCTAAATTTAATTATTAGGGTTTTAGTTTTCCTGTGATCTAGATTTGTATGGTTTAGGTATCTGATCTTCATGTTAAAGTGGTTTATCTTGTGGCAAATTATATGATGGAGAAAATACTGCATGTATCTGTATCTTCTTGGATTCTGGTTCGTATGATAATCTCGTCGTTGTTTTTTTCTACATCTTACTCACCCGTGTTTTACATGTTTTTTGATCTCTTCAAATTACTTCATATAGTTCAATTTTCATTCTAAGGTCGTTAGGTTTTTGCAATTTGGTGTTATGAAACTTGTATGTTAGTTAGTTCATCTGGATATACGGAACATGTATGTTACATGTATCATAGTTCTCTCTCTCTTTGTAATTCAAGAAGCATGAAACACCTGGTGATTGTTTTGTTAATATCTTGATTATACTAATTTGATGGTAGTATACTATTAGTATGTTTTCTTCCCTTTTTCTGGAATATAAGTTTTGTTGATTTTAGGGTACAATTTTCATGAGACTCTGGATGTTGCTTATTTCATACTTTAACATGCTAAACTTTACAGTTAGAAATAATTCCTTGGCTAATTGGATGATATGAGCTTAAATTCGTTTCTTGCAGGGAGCATTGCTTGTTTGGAGGGTGTTATTAAGAGGAAGAGATGACTAGTGGGCCGCAAAGATACTACCCTACCTCCTACAACAAGCCTACTTTAAGCAAAACCACTGGAAAACGTCTATCAGTTAAATCTCAGGATGGTTTCTCTATTAGGACTGATTCAGATGCTGAAGATAATGGAGAGTTATTTTTCAGAGAATTTAAAAGTGAGAGAGTAAATGAACGCCCTGGACACTCCTTACACTCCACAAATAAAAGCAACAGGAGAAGAAGCATGCACCAGCAGCAGGAAAACCAAAATCCTAATGTCATAGTTTCTTACAGGACTCTGAAGGAGAATGAGGAAAATGCCAAGAAGCAGCAGCAGAAACGGTATTACGAGAATGAGAATAAGCGACCATCAAACCATAATGTCCTGACTTCTCATATGACTTCTAAGGTGACCAACAATGAGAACAAGCCTACTTTAAGCAAGACCACTGGAAAACGTATATCAGTTAAAACTCAGGATGGTTTCTCTATTAGGACTGATTCAGATGCTG
Organism: Papaver armeniacum; assembly: GCA_023531295.1. Taxonomy (NCBI): domain Eukaryota; kingdom Viridiplantae; phylum Streptophyta; class Magnoliopsida; order Ranunculales; family Papaveraceae; genus Papaver; species Papaver armeniacum. The sequence goes on along the minus strand of JAJJWW010014736.1, from coordinate 69,259 downwards.
AAGATAATGGAGGGTTATTTTTCAGAGAATTTAAAAGTGAGAGAGTAAATGAACGCCCTGGACACTCCTTACACTCCACAAATAAAAGCAACAGGAGAAGAAGCATGCACCAGCAGCAGGAAAACCAAAATCCTAATGTCATAGTTTCTTACAGGACTCTGAAGGAGAATGAGGAAAATGCCAAGCAGCAGCAGCAGAAACGGTATTACGAGAATGAGAATAAGCGCCCATCAAACCGTAATGTCCTGACTTCTCATATGACTTCTAAGGTGACCAACAATGAAAAGACCAAGAAGAAGAAGTCACCCTGTGAGGAAACTAATTCCTCTACCTCCTTCAAGATTTTAGTAACAAACTCTGACAATGAAGACATATATGAAGATCCTGGTTGTATATCTGAAGATCCTGGTTGTATAACTGGTTATAGCTCTGATCCAGATGATGATTCTGTAGATTCTGAAGATAATAGAGGGTTATGTTTCCCAGAAACCGAAAGTGAGAAGGTGAGTAATGGTCCTGCACGTTTTAGCTCCTCACTTTCCTTACTGTCCACAAGCAAAAGCAAGAACAAAGATACGCGAAAGCAGAAGGCCAAGATTGGTAACATCCTTTGTGGCTCCTCGAGCATTGATATCTGTCTTTCTTTTGTAACTTCAAAGATGAGTATCAACGAGGAGACCAAGAAGAAGCACCAGCTGGAGGAGCAATGGGAAGCTTCCTGGTATCAAGGAATTGGAAAGCCAAACTCGATGTATGGTCCTTTTGAGATGAAATACTGGGTAACTGTAGATGGTTACTTTAGAAAGGGGAGAGGAGGTGGATGTGGAGCTATTATTCGTGACGAACTTGGTAAACCCATCGTTGCTTTTTCTGGGATTTCTACAGCGCCAGTTTCAGTCCTTCATCACCTGTTGCAGGGTATGGTAGAAGGTTTGAAACTCGCATTGAAGTATCAGCTTCTTGATATTGAACTCGGATGCAATTCAAAACGTGCTGCGAACATCGTTAGCAGGATTCTTGATACAACGAATGGATGCGGTTTTCATGGCATTGGAGATGCTTCTTTTAATGTTGTTTGTGGGAGATGTGTGAAGGATCTTACCACTTCTGATGAGTATCCCACCGTGTTTCCTCTCTTAAGGAAAATTGCAAAGATGTATCCTAAGTTTCCTTTGATGCTGGAAATCAGCAGTTTCTCAAGAGACCTCAACAGATCAGCAGATTTTCTGGCTAAGCTTGGTGTACATGCCAGGGAGATGAATCCATGCCAATTCCCTGAGCAGTTGAAAAAAATTCTTGTTGAAGATTTTTGTGGCTCTCATAAGCATGGGTTGCCTTTTCTTCCGTAGAGTTTCTATGATCTGTTACTGGCTCACACACCTTTCGCCTTTGTTGCTTATGCTGTGTGTACCCCTTCATGTATGAGGAGGCCAACTTTTTGCTAAATGCAGGCTAAGAAGTTCTTTTAGGTGCTGGAGATAAAATAGAAGTCAGCAGTACCAGCAGCAGATTATCTGGCTAAGCTTGGCGGTCCTGCCATTGTGCTCTTTAGTTCTGTAATCTGGTGCTCAGAAACTATATTATCTTTATTTGTTTAGTATTTTTGCTGTCTGATGTAGAGATGGAATAATTTTGAAAATTAGTTAATCTTACAGTGTATTTGGGAAATATTTAATCACCCATTTCAAATAAGTAGACAGAGGTGCTCTGATCAGTCAACGTAAGCATGTTCTAGTCTCAATTTTTTGAATCTGCTTTTCCCGGTCAGGACTCGGGAGCTTTAAAAAAGGTTCATCTTCTCAACATTCTAATCAAGCACCTGCTCATCTTATTTCTCGATTGTCTAACAAATTATGCAAACCCAATCATCCAATTTACCCAGATTTTTAAAGCTAAACATCAAAGTATTCATAGAAACTTTAAGCGCAAGATCACAAACAAAGCAGTAGTTACATCCAAGTGTTCAAGGAAATCGCAAGACTATCATACTACTCTACTACTGGTCTATCATTTTCATCACAAAAACAACTGAAGTCCAGTTCAAGGAAATGGCAAGACTGTCATGCTACTCCAACTACTGGTCTATCATTTTCATCACAAAAGCAACTAAACATAGCTCAAGCTCTACCTTTCAAAACCCACCAAAGCAAAGCCATACTTACGCCATAACCTTCAGAAATCACCTCCGCTCTACATTTGATGCGCATCGTAGGTGCACAAATTAATTCACTTATCTTCTACTCTACTAATAAATTATTTACCAGTAAATAAGATTCGTTCCCACGACGAGCATGGAGTTTTACTTGTCCAAATGTCACCAAAGGGGAGGTTTGGAAAAGATTTTTAAATAAAATAAATAGCAAAGCAAATTAAGATAATTAAGTTGTAAACTTGTAAACAATGACGAGAAATATGACAAAAGAATCCTTCTTCGTTACTAAATATTCATTAAATTAATATATTCATCAATTCTTTGTTAATCACAAGTACGAAAATACTTAGCACTCATCTAAGGAGATTTAAGATACAAGCTTGTAAATTCCACAGTCACACAACCCACAAAGATATAGCAATTAAGTACAAGTTCATTTAAGAACTCTCCCTAATTTGATGTCATTCCCAATAAAATAACACGAGTGACCTTACATTAAGAAAAATAAGAATTTTGTCGGTCATTAACATATCACAAGGATTTGTATCCTGGAAATCGACTTAAATTAATCTCAACGCCAGTTACGAACAAAGAGATAATCTTAATCGGTATAACTCAACATAAGCAAATCTTACGGAGTGTGTCAAGCAGTAATAACTTAAAAATGTCATCACAAGTAGGTCGTTACTGCGAGAAATTCTCAAAGAGCTTGTTCTATTTTCAGTTTATAGAAACATAATAGATTTAACTTATGAGCATATATGAAATATCAGCTCGATTCACGAAAACGTAAAGGCACATATATTTCATAAGACTTTTGCAATAATGAAATCAATAATGATTACATATTGCAAGTTCATCTTCCCAAAACTCTAGAATTTAAATAAATAAATCTAAAAACATGTGTAGATACCAAAAATCTAATGTGCCACGCGGCACAATATTAAAGGTGAAGCAACTTATTATGTTACAACAACATACACCACATCTCTCCTTAGGATGCTAAGTTATGAAGTTATCTCCATCAACATGTGGCGCAATTAATGTTAAAGGTGGGAGTAGCAAAGTACGCTACAACGGAGTACACCAAATCACTACCAAGATTGCTTAGTTATTAAGCAGTAGGTTGTAGTATAGGCACGTGGGTGTGTCTGTCTGTCAGAGGTAGCTGAGCAGTCTGCACAACTTTTAGCACGAAGGCGCAGTCTTCAACCACGTGGGCTTAGAGTACGTGGCATCCTCTGACTGGCGAAGATACGTGGCCAACGAAGGTACAACTTGTACGGAGGTTTCACAGTTCACGATGACACATGGAGGGAGCTAAGGTGGCATTATCTGATTGGAGATGGTGGGCGGCCAACGAAGGTACTAGATTGACCAAGGATCATCAGATCTCGATGGAACATAAGACATCAAAGATATCCATGATGCATGTGGAGCTATAAATACCCATCCTCATCTCAAGAGAAGGGGACAATTTGGGTTGGTTAGGAATTAGGGAAAAGGCTTTCTCTCTCTCTACTCTTTATTTCTAGAGCTTCATACTTTCTTAAATGGAGTTCTTCCACTCAAATGTAACAAGATCAATAATAAACTTATCATCTTTACCCGTGGACGTAGGTTAAGATTAACCGAACCACGTAATCTCTTGTGTGATTTATCAACTTAGTTGCACTTACATTATCTTCTTACTTAACTATTTACTCACTGAGTTATCTCTGTTCTTTGAGTTATCTCTGTTTCCTGAGTTATCTGTTCATCTTGGATATCTCTTTATTTAGCTTATTGGCTTACCCGTATCTGTTTTACAGACGTACCTTTGTTTTCTTAGCATCTGCTCTTACGAAGTATCTTTACTTACTTAGTATATGATCTTCCGAGTAGATCTCATTTAGAGCATACCTTTTATCTACTCAGCAGTATCAGTTCAACTGAGGTATCCATACTACTTAGTATATGATCCTCTGAGTTGCTCATTTTACGTAGACTATGGGAAAAATAGTAGTCACAGTTTGGTGTTAGAAACGAGCTGGACCGAAAAGCTCTCGATTTTTGTTATTTTTGTTATTTCATCTTTTTCTTTAGATCTTCGTTAGAAGATCGAATCTAAGAATAAGAGAGTTGGATCTTACTTTCTAGTAAAAATTTATCATTCTTTGACAAGTTTTCGAGTATTAAACCTTGAAAAAAGCTTGAAATCTTACGGATCTACAAAAAGTGGTTATGAAACACCATTAAAAACACTTTTTGAAGCTCAAAAAGCTATTATTTTTATTTGCTTGCTCATGAGCAAACCTTCTCTGGATCTGGATACCTTCGTTTCCGAAGGAATCTCAGTAAAATATTTTTGAGTAAAATCCTTAAGGTCATTTATGAGCTGAGGGTCGTTTTCTTTCGCATATGCTGTTAGAGCACTGCTCGCTCGAACTCGCAAGCGTTGCTATCTCAAACTTGTTTGTCAATGTTAGTGATCATAAGTATAAGTCTTGATTTCTAGTCTACGTATAGTAATGTCTCGGACTAGGATAGATTGTGTAGTTGAGCATTAGACTTCACGACGTTCATCAATTGAAGACGAAGAACTACTAAGGAGAGGATGACAACAAATATGAGATAATTCTAACTTGAACTTGCGCTTAATGATATATCTTTCTGGGGAGAAGAGGATGCGGAATCTGAGGTAGCGAATTTGTTAGTTAATCATTTTCCTGTTTAAGAAAAGCTTGAGTTTATTGCATATATATTTTGCTTTTGCTTAACAAAATTCGGTACAATTGATGTTGATTTCATTACGTGTGTATGGATGTATGTGTGTGTCATTCAATTGTTTCTGGTTAAGAAAAACTGGTTTGATATCTTTCTTTATTGTTTGGTATCAATGGTTTTAGACTTAACGAAATTTCGGTGCAATTGCGGTACTTTAATGTCTATGTTTGTTTCAATTGCTTCCGGTTAAGAGAAATAATTACGCAAGTTAATTTATTTGGTTTGTATGTATTGTTTAGGGCTTAACAAAATATGGGATCATTTGTTTAGTCCAATTTGCTTCCGGATAAGAAAAACTAAGTTAACTCTGATCTTAGTTAGACTTATCAAAGTAAAGGATTCGGTTATTCAAGTATAATCGAATGCCTTGACAAGAAATATTAGTTAACTAACCTAGTATTTGTCTTGTATAATGTGAAAGGTCTAAGTTATTGTCTGAATAATTAATGCCCGATGAGAAAAATAAAGTTAATTCTGATCTTTATTTTGGTCTTATCGAAATAAGCGATTGTATTATGCAATCGGTTTAGCAAGGGAACTAAATATCTTAATCAATTTTTTAAACTATTAGGGAAAATTGTTTCGGGCAATTGTTTCCTTGATAACATATTAAAACCAAATTACTTGTAGTTTCTGTTTTGATATTGGTTATCTAAAATGGTATGTGAAACCTTCGTGCTTAACTCTTATAGGTTGTACAATTCTTTTATATTTGTAAGGTCCTTTCGGTTTTTGGTATTTTCTTGTACCTTTGTCATTTTGTGACAAAAAGGGGGAAAAATATATGGAGTAAAAAAAGTGATTTGTAATCACTTAGGAAAGGACAGTTGAATGGCTTAAGAATTATTAAATCAACAGAATTATTTATCGCCTGAATAAACTAGTTACTGCTAGAGGAGTTCAAGAATTATTAAATCAACAGAAGCAAGATATAAAAAAACAGAAAGCTAGAGTGAAATGGCTTAAGTTTGGCACTGCCAACACAAAATTCTTCCATGTAAATACGAAAATAAGGCAAATGCACAATGCAATTATGGGGCTGGAAAAAGATGACGGTGAGCTAGTATCAACTCAACAAGCTATTGCTGACATTTTGGTGACACATTTTGAAACTAAATTTAAATACAAAGAAGTTCAAATATCCGATGAAGTTTTTGAAGCAGTCCCAACACTAATTCAGAATGAAGACAATAAAAAACTTGAAGCTATTCCTTCTGCAGTTGAAATAAAACAAGCAGTTTTTGATCTGGATCCAGATAGCTCTCCTGGTCAAGATGGTTTTGGTGGTTGGTTTTATAGATAGGCTTGGGAAATTCTCAGTGCAGACTTCATTAAGGCTATACAATATTGTTGGGAAAAATAATTCATTCCAGCAGGTATGAACTCTAATTTCATTATGTTGTTGCCAAAGATTAAGAATGCAAGAAAACCAAATCAATATAGACCTATTGGTCTCATGAATTTCAGTTTCAAGGTTATTACAAACATAATTACTTCAAGGTTAAGCAGCATGATTCAAAAGATTATCTCTCCACAGCAAGGGGCATTTATTAAAGGAAGAAGTATACAAGATCAAATAGTATTAGCTTCTGAGATGATTAATGAGATGGAGGTTAAGAGAAGAGGGGGCAGTGTTGGTTTAAAATTAGATATATCACAGGCTTATGATTCTCTAAGCTGGGACTTTCTTTTCCAAGCTCTACAGAAATTTGGCTTTTCAGAGAAGTTCACAAGATGGATCAATATTCTTCCAAAGTTAGCTAAGATTTCAATTCTTGTAAATGGAGGACCAGTGGGATACTTTGAAGTTTGTAGGGGATTAAGGCAAGGAGATCCTCTTTCTCCCATACTTTTTGTTTTAGATGAAGATATTTTAAGTAGAAGATTAACTTCACTAGTGGAGCATAGTAGACCAAAGCCAATGATACAGAGAAATGGAGTGCATCCAACACATATAATGTTTGCAGATGACATATTCCTCTTTTGTAATGGTGAAAAAAGAAATCTGAGAAGTTTATTGCAAACTCTGGAAGAATATCAAAAAGCTTCAGGTCAAGAAATAAATCTGTCAAAAAGCAAGTGTTTTGTAGGGGGTACAAGCAATACAAGAAAAAAATCAGTTGGCAGAAATTTGTGGTATGAATTTATCAAAGTTCCCAGATTAATACCTGGGTGTTATGTTAAGTCCAGGTATTATTAGATCTAAACATGTTTGGGGGGTTGTAGAAATGTTACAAGAAAAATTAGCTGGTTGGAAAGGGAAACTACTTTCTTTTCAAGACATACTGATTCTAGTAAGATTTGTTCTTTGTAGCATTCCCATTTTTCAGTGTACAAGTGGCCAAGAAAAGTTCTCAAGGAAAGTGAAAAAATCATAAGAAATTTTCTATGGTTAGGAGATCCATCAACCAAGAAGACAGTTATATTCAAATGAGAGAAAACTTGTACTCCTTTAGCTGAAGGTGGTTTGGGTATAAAATAATTAGAAGATATTAACAAATCAATGTTAATGAAACTCTGCTAGAAAATCCAAACTGGGGAAGAAAAATGGACCAAATTCTTTAAAGGAAAATTCCAAGATAAGAATGGAAAATGGATTGAATATTATAAGAAATCCTCCATATGGCCAGGTATCAAATGGGTATCTGCAGAGGTAGCTGAGCATACTAGATGGCTGGTTGGAGATGGTAATGATATTTCAGTGTGGAATGATGTATGGATAAAATAAAAAGCATTAAAAGATATTTTCCCTAACAACAATATTATGGTACCAAACAAAGAAATGAAGGTAGCAGAACTAATAAAAGATGGAGAATGACATATTCCATCAAATTTCTTCCAGTTTTTTTCAGCTACTGAACTACCAACTATTGATCATAAAGGTGACAGGAGGATATGGAGTGCAACTTCATCTGGTAAATTCTTTGTAGCTTCTGCTTATAATTGTATAAGGAAAAAATTTCAACAAGTGAATTGGGCAAAAACAATTTGGCATAAGAGTGTACATCCAAGTGTCTCTAGTAATGTATGAAAGATATTGAGGGGAGTTGTTCCAACAGATGAAACAATGAAGAAGAATAAATTTCAGATGGTATCAAGATTCCCCTTCTGTAAAAAATAGGAGGAAAATTTAGAACACATTCTCTAGTTCTGTGACTTTAGTGAACTTCTATAGAGCTGGCTTGGAGGTAAGTTTCAGTTTACAAATCCTAGATCCTTTAATGATATTCTCAAATTCTCAAAACACAAGAGCCCCATAGTAAAAGATTTGTGGAGAGTAGTTGCTCTTACAACTTTAAAAGAGATATTGTTCATGAAAAACATAATCATTTATGAAAATGAGCAACCAAATCTGAAAGTGCTTAAACAGAAGATTATGCAGTTCACAAAAGAGTCTGAGGTAAGAATGAAAGGAAATATGTGGAATTCTCCTCATGATCTGCAGATTTTGAAAATATTTGATTTGAAGTGCAAAAGTGTGAAATCAACAAGAATCAGAGAAATTTAATTCTTTCTTCCGAATACTTATTTTATTCTGATATGTTGTGATGGTGCTTCTAGAGGCAATCCAGGAGATTCTGGATTTGGTTTTATATGCAAACAAGGCACTGAAGAATATATCTATGCAATGGCTGGTGGTTTGGGTCTGGCTACAAATTTTGTGGCAGAAGTCTTTGCAATACTGTGTGCAGGGGAATGGGCAATCAGCAAAAACTTTTCTAAAGTTTGTTTTCAAACTGACTCACAGGCAACAATAGTAGCATTTCAATCTGGAGAGATTCCTTGGTGGGCTTGTACAATATGGAATAAGATAAAAAGCTTTCTACAAGAATGGTACTTCACTCATAACTACAGGGAGACAAATTTCTCAGTGGATTCATTGGCAAAAAAAGGAGCAGGAATGGCTAAGGGAGAAAAAAGAAGTTATGTTTCCAAACCAGCTTTTATCAAAACTATGGAAGTACCAGAAAATCCCTATTACAGATTTGAATAATTTTTATTTATACAGTATAACTTCTATAAAATAATACACTTGGGACCAAGAAAAATTATTATTTAAAAGAGATACTCCAACGCCTTTTTGAATAGCAATACCTAATCGATGAAAAATAAACCTACCAGCACCACTACTAGCGTCCTTGCTAACTAAACAATTCTTCAGACGCTTGAAAAAACATAAAGTATCATCTCCAAGTTCTCCTAAAGTAGAGAAAGCAAGAACACCCAAACCATAGCCATGTGATACACATTTGTCCAAGTATTTAGTGCGTTTTTGCGAAACAGCACTAGAAATAGCTTTGTCTGGAACGAAAGAGCGAGTACCTTCACATGTGAAGGGAGAGACCCCTGTAACATCCATACAAAAATCTTGGCCATTTTCCCAGTTAGGAACAAAGATATCAGCAGGCCGCAAATCTTTGCCATCATCCGACAAAAAGCTGAGGGACACCTCCTTACGCGCAGGTACACCAGCCTTATAACAGATATCAGTGATAACATCACGAACAAAGTCATGCCGAAACTTGGGTCCTATATCCTTAGCACAATGAAGTGCGTGATCACCAAAAATATCCATATGGCTATTGCAACTTGAGCACAAACCATTCTCAACAAATAATGGGATACCCAAACGGTAACAAAGAACAGCTCTGAACTGTCTAGGCCCGAGGCATTAATTAAGCCTACTAATAGGTACAGCTAATAAGTAATCTTATGCATGCTTAACTCTGTTGCACTGCCACAGAATGGAATCTCTTGCAGACATTGAAAATTGGTCGGGGATTTTTTTCTTAATAGCATCAAAATAGGTAACTGCCAAGGAGTATGGATGGGGGGGGCAGTATCATCGACACAATAAGAAGAAGTTAGTCCACATACCTGAATGAAGTTCTGAAGAGCCAACTGATAAGCAGTATCTTTGTTTGTTGAGGATAATTTACCAAGGATCAGTTTTTGTAATGAAGCCGTCGACTGGGAAGCAAGATAACGATGGAGGCGCGGGTGTCTGCCATGGTATAAATTCCCAAGCCACCATCTTTGATAGGCAAGGTAGCCAATCTCTCCATTGTAAAGGACCAAACCCCAGAGCCATCACCGGTGACAAGGAGTCTCAAGTACTTGAGCAAATGATCATCGAAAATCTCAGTGGCTTGTTGAAGGGCTGCCGGATTAGGAGTTCGCAAAGCAAAATATAATCTAGAAACGCCCAAGAAATTGCGAAGTAAAAGCATCTCACTTTGAGGATCCTTGAGTTTTTTGATAGCAGACATAAGTTGAACAGTCTTGTTCACTCTGTTCAACATCATATCACTAATGAAGTTCGAATCCAAACTCACAGGACCACCCAAGAGTTTAACACCATTAGACGGTCTACCAATATCATGAGGGAAAACACCATCAACAATACTTCTAGGATCAACAGAGGGCCAAAAGACTTCTCAGTTTCTTTATATTGAGGTGTAAACCCCTACTCGGTCCTTCAGTTTCTATAATGCGCAAGGCCTTGGATACCTCAAGCGTATCACCAATGATTGTACCATCATCAAGGTACCAAGCATGCAAATCGAGTTTGCAACTGGAAGCAATAGTCTTCACTAGAGGGTGAAGAGTCAAAGCAAATAACAAGGGACCGAGGGGGCTCACCTTGCTGGACTCCAAGAGCAGAAGACAAAATATATTGGTCGTAGTAGAGCTTAGCAGGTCGCATATAACAAAATTCAACCCAACGAGAAATACCTGGACAATAAAGGCGAACCTCTTTGATGAGCTGAGATCTGCTCACCATGTTGAACGCGTTAGAGAAGTCAATGAGAAGCATTGACATCGTGTCCGAGTGACCCTTCAACTCAAGTAGGCTATTTACAGCATGTAAAATACTCTCACCCCCGGTAGGTACACCGACTCCAAATTGGTAATCACCTAAATAAGAAGTCATATCCTTTCCGACAGAAAAAGCAGCCACTTTGGAAACCAATCTACGCCAAACCGTGCCAACTGCAATGGGCCTAATGCCGCCAACAGCTTAAGTAATGATGTTAAGGGCACACTAGCTATGAATTCACCCAACTCCACAGGGGCATTTACCCGCCAACCAAAGATTGACAACCCCGTGATCGAAGCAAGCAAATCATCTGCCACGGCTGCCACCGCCCCACTCATCGCATCAACTAAATGTTGCGCTCGCATGCCATCTCGACCGCAAGATGTACCTTTGGGGAAGCTCTTAATAGCACCCAAAACTGCCCGACATTCCACCACAACTGGATCAAAAACATCATCACAAGGAATAGCGGGAGGAGGCGCAGCAGGGTGTTTATCTTGCAACTCCGCATAAGTTTGGTCATTACATGGTGCAATTCCATTAGAGGAAAGCACAAGAATAGCCGCGGCGAAATGACCACAACTTATTTTCTTACGACAAGCTGTCAAATTAGCTAGGCCTTGCTTCTTCTCATCTTTTGGCTTAGACGCAGACGGACTGGCAGTTGTAACATCTTATTAAGCAGAATGGAACATCCATTGGTTTCCTTCCAAACTGATAAAGAGTTGTTAATGGCACCAACTTGCAAGCGTTTCCTATTGCCAGATTTGGCCTCATTTGAATTCCTTGGTCTGTACAAAGCAAGAGTACATATTGGAAAAATAATAAGTTGCATCCAAGCACTCAGGTTGGAAGGGTTGGATATCACCTTGTCGAGGCAGAATTTGAGCGACCTTGAGAAGGCTAACCGGCATTTATGAGGAATGCTAGACACAATGGTGATTTGCCTCTGAAATGCGGCGTTCAACAAATCTATTGAAAGCCCAAAATGCTCTACACCAGCATCACAAAAATCTGACGCAGGGACATCACAGACAAAGACCAACAACGGAACCAAACAATCAGACTAACCTCGACAGGCTTAGCAACACCATGGATGAAAAATTCTGCTAATGTACCATTAAATGGACCTGCAACTACATCTCCATGAATCACTCCTTCTCGACCTTTGCAGGGTATTTTCCAGGCGTGTAGATGTAAGCAGCTTACACACAACCACATCCGAAGTCGTTCAAGGACCTTCTCTCAAGCGAGGTAAATCTGCAGATTATTGGCGATCAATTCTCTGCAATTGTCCCTACTATCTTCAGAAGAGAAATACCGATCCTGTAAATGCTTCAAAAATGATCCTCTGGCATAACCCCTGCCATGAACACCATCCAAACACCCGTCAAAGCCTTTGAAGGGGCAATGACAGAACCCGTTGTCAAGTACAACATCCATTGTAACGGGAGAAGATGAAGGAGAGTCCGTAAACCCCTGGGAAGAGCGTGGTGATGACGACTACCACTGGAAGAAGAAGCCTTAGTTGCTCTATCCATGAAAACCGAAAGCAAGTTTGAAAGAAGAAAAGCAAAATCAAACCTAATGCGAAAAACAAAGATAAACAAAAAGCCGCGAGTAGAGAAAAAGGGGAAAATCGTGGAAAGAAAAACAATCGGAAAACTAAAGCTAAAAGAAAACTATCGACAACCATGGTGAATCCGGAGAATAAGCCTGGTTTTCACGCCAGGAATCGCCGGAGAGGGAGAATAACCATGGTTCAAAAAAAGTAATAAATTATTACTTTACAATTAAATAATAAATTATTATTTTAAAAAATAATTTCTATATATAATGCATTCACAAACCTTAAACTTAAAAGTATTTAACATATAGATAGGTCACATACAACATTCTAAATCACCAAGATGTATTCTCATCTCAAAGGTGTATCTCACTAACCAATAAACGATGCAATACGGAAAGAGCTACGTGAATATAAAAGGGATAATCCTTTTTGCAAGCATCAATCACATTACAACACTTCTTATTGCAATACAACAATGCGACTCTAGGCCTCTTAAGTGCACTACACACTATTAGGGATTAAATACAACTTGATTTGAATTTCTAAGAAAAACAAACCAATATTCAATCATATTTTAAGAAAATTTGATATGTATGAAATTTATTTTTTTTAGTAGTATTATTATTTTATATATTATTTGGGACCTGTTAATCCTTAAGGAGAATTTTTAAAATGTATTATTTTATGATTTTATCGAATTTATTATTTTACCACTAAGAGCCCGAGTTGGGACCGGGAAATTTTATTATTTTAGCAAGAATATTATATTATCGAGTATTATATTAAAGAAGTTATACTGTAGTTTGTACTTTATTTTTAGCTATCCAAAACCTGGCGAGATTGGGGTATACCCAGATTAATTGGGGTATACCCAATTTTAAGGGGACATAGTGTGTCATTATTAAAAAGGGTGATATTACTTTAATACCCTTGAACTAATTAAATCTTAAAAATAAACCCATTTCTTAATTTCATTAACCTTAAAATTAAAAAACTAAACAAATCTTAATCTTCTTCTTCTTCTTCTTCTTCTTCTTCTTCTTCTTCTTCTTCTTCTTCTTCTTCTTCTTCCATCAACCAAAGCCATATAAAAATCTTCAACTTTGATTTTCCAAAAAAAATGTTGACTCTACCGGTGAAAAGAAGACTATAAATGATGTTCAAACTCAAACCCATCATTGTGTTGTGTGATTTGATTGTTATATTAGGTTAGAAATCGAAAACTATGATTTATGTGTTTTTGGTCGGCAAGGTAGTAACATGCATATCTTGGAAACTTTTCATAATAGCCATGGCGATTGTAAATTTTTCAACAGCCGGCAGGGTATTTTTTGAATACCTTGCCCAAAAAACAGCCGGCAAGGTATTTTTCTCAACAGCCGGCGTTTTTTTTTTTTTAGACCTTGCCAACTACTATTTTTCAATAGCCGTCTCCTGTGTGTCAAAAAAATAAAGTCAGCATCTTCTTCATTTAAATACCCTGCCGACCAAATCTAGTCGGCATTTCTTCATTCAAATACCCCGTCGGCCAAATATAATCGGCATGGTCTTCATTCGTCGACCTTGCCGACTTTTCGTACTTTCAGAACTGAAAGTGTTAATTTCTTCTTTGATTTTGAGTATGATTTCATACAACAGATTTGCAATCCCCTTTTTAGAAGTCTTTCGGTTGTGTGCTTCATTTTCGTTGCAAGAGATATTCTCAACAAAAAAAAATCATCAAAATTCATCCCACAAAAGTTCAATCAAAAACAAAATTTCATAACTTAAATTCATAATTTTAATCTATTCAATCAATTTAACCTTAATTAATTAATCTAATCAAAATTTTAGTGTTAATTAAACGAGGGCAATTTAGCTATTTTGAAAATATATGGTTAAGGGGTGACCTTTTTTACTTCAAAATGACACTATTTTGTCTCATTAGGTATACCCCAATTAATCTGGGTATACCCGAATCTCGCAAGGATCCAAAAGCCCATTTTTTAATGGGTTTGTTTTTGTAACCTTGTGACATTATTCTTTGGTTTAATAAAATTTGTTATTACCTAGCAAAAAAAAAAAAGAAAGGACAATTGTGCTTAAACGTTATATCTAACGAAAGAGTAAAGCATTGAATAAGGGGGAAAACATATCATATGATGTTTGTAGTTATTTGGACTACAAATGGGAAATAGCAAAGATGTGCGGATTGAAAATATACCTATCTCACCTTTAGGGGGAGTATTAGCTTTGTTATTTAAATGTCAACAACGACATTTATGGATTGAATATATGCAGGTATTGTGCTGTTGAAACTTGGAATCAAGCGTATGTATAATGAATTTTTTGTAATTTTTTTATCCATATGTATTAAGAGTTTTGACACTAAAATTGACAAAGGGGGAGATTGTTAGACCATATCTATGTCGAACCCACCAAACGTTGGTATGTCAAGTTTGGTTGTCATATTTTAGTGAATCAAAACTCAATTAAGGAATCGCTTGATTATATACTAGAGATAACTTCGTATAGGTTAGGCTAGAAAGATTAGGATAATGAGACACACAAGTATTGCTCGAAGACTTGAAGAATGTGAAGAAGTAACAAGCTACATCGACGCCATCTTCCTTCCTTCATCTGAAAGAATCAAGATAGTTGTTACCAAACAAATTTGTTGTTCCTTTACTGTTTGGAATACAATCCAAAGGAACTGTTCCAGTGCGTGCACTTATTGAATGTCGGAAGCGCAGGGATACTGAAGAAACTAAGTGAACTAGGTTTAGTTGCTTGGTCTCAACTATACGAAGTTGGTTTAGATTTTTCACAACGGCTTAATTGTGAGAGTATTCAATTCTGGACTACGTCCCGGGGATTTTCTGCATTTGAGGTTTCCTCGTTAACAAAATCTTGTCGTGTCTTTTACTTTTCTATTTCCGCAATTATAATTGTTTATTATAATTAAAAGTAAAATACACAAACGTTAACTTTGTATTACTTGATAGTGATCCTATAGAGTTTGGTTAAGTCCGAACCTATTATCAAGTAATCACACTTTGATTGTTGTATTGTCTCGATCTCGTATCCATAGACGATCACACAAAGTGTGAATACCGATTTGTAGTATTGTCTCGACTTTGTCCATAGATAATCACTTGCGGTAAGAGGACTTATAGGTGGATAATTTAAAGATTGTGGTGTATTTGGGTACCATCGTCTTTTCAATTGGTATCAGAGCAGGAAAACACAAAAAAAGATCTATTAATATGTGTTTGGTGCGATACAACCTATAAGCATTGAATCCAATGAATGATTCAGTTAACGCAGTAGCAGGATTTGACTATTTCAAAGACTCGTGGTGGAAGACACGAATGAAGTATGTAATACTCTTGTTCCTAAATTTGTTAGGAATTGAGATTATGGTTATGAATGTCTTGGTTGACCTATATAATCTCTCAGATATCATAGAATTGTATCTCATGGTATGGATTACTACTAAAGGTTAGTAACTATGATACAATACTCTATACGACATGTTATATCTTGAAAATACATAAAATTCCACATAAGATTTTTCATTATATGAACCATGACTCTTCTTTTTTTGAAAAATCTGGGATCTTAAACATATTTTGGATTTACTACCCAAATATATGTATGTATATTTTCTGATCAAAAACTGTCAATGTATCGTTGTTTAGGTTGCGATTTTGGAACCTTTGTAATGATATAAAGAATAATTTTTCAGTTAATTATTCTATTAATAGTGGAATGCTTCATACACCCCACAACTGTTTTAATGAAGCAAGTGATCTTTTAAAATATTGCTGGAAATATGATTTTAAAGATATTATTAACAAATATCTTGTTATGTTCAAATTTGTTTTTGTATACTCTACTGAAAAATTCTTGAGTGAATTTCAAAAGATATTATCAAGTTTTGGTAATAACATAGCAAACAAATATTTGGACATGAATATAAGATTAATACGTAATATGGATCTAGTCCATGAAAAATCGGTTTTCCAAAAGAAATGCCTAGACACAAGATCGGAATTGTTTCCCCACAAGTCAAGGTTTCCGATTTTGGAAGAATTTCCTAAAACTAGTTATTTCCTGAATTTGATATCCCCACTCCCTATAAAAGAAGATTATTTTGTATTGTTTTTACAAACAGCCTGGGAGAGAGATTGTACAGAATCGAAATTAGGGTTTTCCATACAACCTTGATGTTTGAAAGTATGGGAAAAAGGAAAGACGAAGAAGAAACTAAAACTGATAACCTGGTTTTAAATCTGTTTATTCCTGCTGATGATATTGAGAAAATCAAGTATCCCTACTTGATCAAGGACAAACATGATCTTAAAGTCTTCGCGGATATCACATGTTTTGAAAAATATCAAGCTTTAAAAGGAGTAAACTTCACCGCAGAGAAGAGATTCGATCCAGATGTTTCAAAAACCAAATATGTGAAGTTTGTTCAAGATCGAAACTGGGGAAATTTGTTTAGGTTTGAAAAATATTCACCTGACATAGTAAGAATCTTTTATGCTAATATTCACAATAATCACGAAAATCTTACTTTTAGTACTCTGGTTGGATGTACTTTTCACCATGTCGTCAGAAATATGATATCAAAGATCATCAATTACAAAGTGAAGGGAAATCATATGATTACTGGTTTTGAAATTGAGCACGATAACATTTCAAAATGTATCACTGGAAAATCTATTGGCTGGAAAAATGGCAGAATGCTAACCAAAGAAATACCATTTTACTTAAAGGTTTTCAGTAAACTTGCTATATCAACTCTTTTTGCTTGTACAAGAGATACGTCACAATGGGATAAGGAGTTTCCTGAGTATGTGTACTTCCTTCTTGAAGGTAAAAAGCAAATTGATATATGTGGAATGATTATCAATCAAATGATCAAGATCTTCGAATCTATCAATGCCACAACATCCCAGAGAAATCTTGGGGTATCCTCGTCTCATCACAAACCTATGTGAACACACAATAGGGAATAATTTCGGAGATGAGAAAGTCACAAAACTGTCTCTCAGGGAATTATCAAGTAGATGAGTAAAACTCAAAAATAAAGAGGAACTATTATTTCTACTGCTCAAACTATGGCAACGGAGATCTCTTTTTTCATATTTTACGTCTTGGAAGACAATTAAACTGTATTCAGAAACAGTTAGCCTTTGCCTCTCGAAATGATCCAGAAACCCTTGAAGGAATCTTGGATATCAATGATGAATTCTTAAAAGGTTAAAAAGACCAAAACTCTGGAAAAAAAACCTGTTGAGCAAATTGCCGAATGAAGAATAATAATTTCTTCAAGAAAAATAGACATCAGTTTTTAATTTATTTCAATTATTGTATAAGGTCTATTTCTGAATAAAACTATCTATTATTATTGAACAAAATTATTATTTTATAATTTTTTCGTGTGATAGTTTTTCCAATTACATAGTCTGTGCTTGAATGCTTTATATTATTTCTATGTGTTGATGAGATGTTTGATTTCGGTTTTTATAACCTTAATATTCAATCTCATATGGTGTGAACCCTTATGGTTTGTGTGGCTTTTTGATTTAGTGGGATTAAGTTATAGCCCATGTTGGTAGGCTTTATCAAAGGATCATAAGGTGTTCCGATTGAAACTCATATGTAAAAAGTCACAATGTGTTGAATCAATTTGTGTTTACATAAGTTGTGTTTAACATAAACATATGTGTTTTAGGTTTCAACTTTTGCTATTGGCACCCATTAGTTAAAACCGATTCAACCTTTCTCTGGTAAAGGTTGCTCTTTGTTGTTGTTCTTTTGTCATTGCAAGAGGATGACAACATAATGGGGGAGAGTTCTATATTGAACTTGCGTTTAATGATATATCTTTCTGGGGAGAAGAGGATGCGGAATCTGAGGTAACGAATTTGTTAGTTAATCGTTTTCATGTTTAAGAAAAGCCTGATTTTATTGCATATATTTGCTTTTGCTTAGCAAAATTTCGATACAATCGATGTTTATTCCATTATGTGTGTATGAATGTGTGTGTGTGTGTGATTCAATTGTTTCCGGTTAAGAAAAACTGTGTCAATTTATTTGGCTTATTGTTTGGTATCAAGTGTTTTTGCTTAACAAAATTTTGGTGCAATTGCGGTGCTATAATGTCTATCTTTGTTTCAATTCCTTCCGGTTAAGAGAAATAATTATGCAAGTAAATTTATTTGGTTTGTATGTATTGTTTATGGCTTAACAAAATACGACATAATTTGTTTAGTCCAATTCGATTCCGGATAAGAGAAACTAAGTTAATTCTGATCTTAGTTCGACTTATCAAATTGAAGGATTCGGTTATTCAAGTCTAATCGAATTCCTTGACAAGAAATATTAGTTAACTAACCTAGTACTTGTCTTGTATAAAGTGAAAGGTCTAAGTTATTGTCTGAATAATTAGAACTCGATGAGAACAATAAAGTTAATTCTGATCTTTATTTTGGTCTTATCGAAATAAGCGATTGTATTTGTGCAATCAATTTAGCAAGGGAACTAAGTTTCTTAGTCAATTTGTTAAACTATTAAGGAAAATTGCTACGGGCAACTGTTTCATTGACAACATATTAAAATCAAATTGCTTGTGGTTTCGGTTTTGATATTGGTTATCTAAAATGGTATGTGAAACCTTCGTGTTTAACTCTTATAGGTTGTACAAGTCTTTTAGATTTGTAAGATCCTTTCAGTTTGACATTTATTTGCTCGAACCTTTGTTATTTTGTGAGAAAAAGGGGGAGAAGTATATGGAGTAAACAAGTGATTTTTAATCACTTAGGAAAGGACAATTGTGCTTAAACGTTATATCTAACGAATGAGTAAAGCATTGACTAGGGGGGGGGGGCAACATATCATATTGCTTTTGTAGTTATCTTGACTACATAAGGGGAATAACAAAGATGTTCGGATTTAAAATCTACCTACATTCCTTTAGGGGGAGTATTAGCTTTGTTATTCAAATGTCAACATCGGCATTTATGGATTGAATATATGCAGGTTATTGTGTTGTTGAAACTTGGAATCAAGCGTATGTGTAATGAATTCTTGTAATTGTTTTATCCATATGTATCAAGAGTTTTGTTTGAGGGGAGATTGTTAGACCATATCTATGTTGAACCCACCAAGCGTTGGTATGTCAAGTTTGGTTGTCATATTTTAGTGAACCAAAACTCATTTAAAGAGTCACTTGATTATTTACTAGAGTCAACTTCGTATAGGTTAGCTAGAAAGTTATTAGGATATGAGACATACAAGTATTACTTGAAGACTTGAAGAATGTGAAGAAGTAAAGAGCCACAACGACGACATCATCCTTCCTCTTGAGGTTAGTAATATTTTGACTTGAACTGTTTCATTCCTAAAGTATCTTTCAAGTCGTGCTATATTGAAAACATAACTGCGAAGCAGTGAATGATTATACTCTAGTTAGGCGTAGTATTAAGGAATTATAATACGAAGTATAACACATATCTTTTGAACTTCGTATATAAGACATCGACATAGACGTATGAATGCTATTGTGATTATGTATGGGTATGGTTGAATATTTCGTCCTAGGAAACTATATTTTACATTTGTTTAAAGGAAGTACAATTCATAAACTTGTTTTGTGAATCGAAAGGGAAATCGCTAGGCTTATTGGTATTGTTATTCATTGCAAATCTTTGGATTACCAATATGTGTGTTTAGTATAACCGCTCATAACTTGTTTATGTATCTTGGTAAAACTATTCACAATGCCTGACTTATGTATCGGTATGAATTTTATTAGTGAAACCAATCTTAAGTAATCACCTGAGATGGTATGATCGATATTTATAATTGGTGTGACCATTCCTAGTCATTGGGTAACCGATCCTAGAACTTGGTGGGACTAATCACAAGATGTGTAATCGATCCTTGTAGTAGGTTAACAAGTTTTAGTGATTGGTGTAACCGATCCTATAACTTGTACAACCTGTAGCGCCCCCAAAGGTAGCAGCTGACTAATCCAAGATATTAACTAAATAAAGAGGCACTAAGAATCCAAAACATTTACTTAAACATTCAATTAAGAAAT
Organism: Papaver armeniacum; assembly: GCA_023531295.1. NCBI lineage: Eukaryota > Viridiplantae > Streptophyta > Magnoliopsida > Ranunculales > Papaveraceae > Papaver > Papaver armeniacum. The sequence continues at coordinate 48,855 of JAJJWW010014736.1, read as the reverse complement.
TGCTATAAAACTTAACCCAAAACTAGCCTCGCTCAGAAATATGTATACATGAACTTCTCCCAAATGATACATATACAATAGTCATTTGGTTTACAAATACAATATGCAATATAATAAACATAGTAAAAGTTAACCAAATGGCGAAATCAACCCTTGAAGCGTTCGCTACGCAACTCTGATCTGTCTCTGAAACTGAAAGTGGGAATGGGTGAGCACATCATCCCTAAAGGGGTGCCCGGCAGGAATAACATTTAACTTTTAAGTAATCATATGCAAGATTTGGAAAACAATACATGTTTTCCGAAACATTAAACAACGACCAAGTCACTGAAACAAACAAACATGTATATGGACAAACTCCATTTTCAAACAATGTATTATATGGTGTCAACCAGTTACACACCTAATAGCTATTGATATCACCCCTGTTGACCAATAGTAAGCATAAAAGCAGAATTCATGTAAATATATATGTGAAGGAGCATATCCTATATACCACAAGTGGAAATTCTTATTTCCCATAATAATTCATATGACAAATAAACATTACAAGTCCTTTCCAATCCATGGAAAGATTAACAGAATCAACAAAATTATTGTAGTGCAATTTAAACAAAGCATGGAATGCACAACTAGACAACGCATGAGTTTGATAAACATAATTCTTTGTAAAATAAAACATCAATGGTTACAAAAGAGTCAAATGTATTCCCATCTCTTTTGATGACAAGCCACGCCTACCTCGAGATCCACGATCCACTGGTTCATCCTTTGAATCGATCGTTGTTAATATAAAATAACTGTTAATCACACAAGAAGTCTAAGAATCTAGCCAAAGTGGCTCACACAAGAATCATATAGTTCTATCTAATGGTTCTAAACCCAAGATTCACTAAACAAGCCCACTAGCTAAAGGCCTAGTCCATATGAGTCAGCTAACGGTCACTGACGGGCAACATCTGGCCAGAAGATCAAGTAACGGTCAACGTCCATCCAAGGTCAAGTCCTGGTCAAAGTCAACGGTCTACTGGTCTGGTCACTGAGTCAAACCGATTCAACTCAGGTTAACAGGGTCAACTCGACTCAGTCAGACAACTGAGTCAGCTAAACAAGATTAGTCAGATATCTGATTGGGATGACTAACAAGTCTAAACTCTATTGTAGTTACAAGATTACAACCATCCTGGTTCTATTCAGTTGATCATTACACAAGTTATTCATTTTCAAAGAATTCTACAACTTCAATACAAATATAGAACAACTTCAAAATCACTACCAACCTGAATTCAGGCTTGCATCATTACAACTCAGTTCCATCACCCTTCAACAACAATACAGGGAACAACACCCAACATTATACACACAAAACTCTAATTCCATATCTACTTCAACTAATTCATCACATCAATTACAAACTCTGCTTACCAGACATTGCAGTTGCAAGCCTTCGCTTAGAGGTTTAACTCAACACAATCACTAATGTTAGAGCATTGCTTGGTTGAACCCACCAAGCGTTGGTATGTCAAGTTTGGTTGTCATATTTTAGTGAAGCAAAACTCATTTAAGAGTCGCTTGATTTATTTGTACTAGAGTCAACTTTGTATAGGTTAGCTTGAAAGTATTAGGATGAGACATTATAAGTATTGCGAAGACTTTAAGATGTGAAGAAGAAGACGGAGCTACAACAAAAACATAATCCTTCCACTCGAGGTTAGTGATATTTGACTTGAACTGTTTCATTCCCTAACGTATCTTTCAAGTCGTGCATATTGAAAACATAAAACTGCAAAGCATGAACACTCTAGATAGAAGTATTAAGGAATACAATATGAAGTTTCTTGCTTAACCATTAAACTTTGTATATAAGACATCAACATAATCGTATGAATGCTATTGTGATTGTGTATGGGTATGAGGTGAGGATTTCATCCTAGGGAACAATGTTTACATGTGTTCAAAGGAAGTAAGTTCATGATACGTGTTGTGAACCGAAAGGGAAATCGCCAGGCATTATTGGGGTTGTTCTTCATTGCATATCTTATGAACGACCAATAAGTGTGATGTGTATAACCGTTCACAACTTGTGTGTGTTCTTGGTAAAACTGTTCACATAATGCCTGACTTTTGTATTGGTATGACTTTTATTAGTAAAACCAATCTTAAGTAATCACCTGGGGTATGATCGGGTTGTGTATGTCTGAACTTATTACTGGGAAGAGGGGAACCGATCCTAGTAATAGGTGCAGTGCATCACAAGGGGGAACCGATCCTTGTATGAGGTGCAGCAAGGTTTATGGAAGAAAGGGGAACCGGTCTTATGAACATGTGCAACAAAGTTTTGGAAAGGGAAACCGATCCTATGAACATGTGCAACAAAGTTTTGGGAAGGGGGAACCGATCCTATGGACATGTGCAGTGCATACAAGTTAGATACCATATATATGTGGGGAACCGATCCTTGTACCTAGTCAGCCGTTTCTTTGGTAAGCTAGTGTAACTATGCATAGTACTCACATGGAAACCCATGAGATGTGATTGAGTGGAACTTGATCAATCACATAGTTCTTGAAAGTCAGATGAACCAATTCTAAACTTGTTTGGAAGTGTGGTAAATCGGTTTCAAGTGAGCAAGCATGGTAAAGACTTGCAAGAGTAAGATGTCGACACTCTTTGAACACGGTGCATTAATGCTTATTCTATTTTGTTCAAAGATATTCCTTAAAGGCTAAGAAGGAAGTAAATCCCAAGATCGAATTTAAATAAGTTAAGAATCTTTTTATTTAAGGGTTTTTAATTATATATGGAAAATAATAATTAGTAATGTGCATTTGCTAATTAGATTTTCCAAGGAGATTTCGATTACTATTTTTGGACAGTGCATTCACAGGAATTATGAAAACCGAATCTGGTGGAGTAATGAAAATATCTTGAGAATATTTTCGGTTTTGGAAATTCCTTGGTGTCCAAACTTCCTTTCTATAAATACTTTGAGTTTGCATTTCTAGCAAACTAATCCTACGTAACCTAGACTTCCTCTTTTGTCTTTGTTACTGGTGAGGCGCCTATCGGAGAGGAGAGTAATCTAATTAGGTGAAATCTCTTACGGCCACTCAGTTTAAATTCTTCTTTGGGATTGAGAAGCTCTAGCGCGACCCGTTGGTGGGAAACTAGATATTGCGGTTTATCTTTAGTTTTCTTATTGATTTGATTGACTAACGGAGGTTGAATCTTGATTGCACCTAGTTTGTTTATGCTTGAGAATCTTCTCTTCTGATATAAGATTCACTCAACCTAGTTCAAGGTTTCGACAGGGATCTTTAGACTGTTGTTAGATCTAAAGACGATCTTGTGATAATCCATTGTTAACAGACTCTGTTCTGTGTGTGATTGATCACAAGAGATTCAAGTGATTGTGTGCATGTGTTTATTGAAGATCTAATAAGATTTGAAGACAAAGAAGATATTGAAGATTTCTTACTTGGTGTTTTTATAATCTTTGGTGTGCACAATACTTGTTTGGGAAAAATAGGATCCAATTAATAATCGGTTTATCCTTGTGGTAGATTGGATTGATTAATTGAGGAAGATCGGCATCAACACATATCACTTGGTTGAAGAGTATTGTTGGCTTAATCTTAGTGATTGCCTTTGGGTGATTTAACGTAAGATAGATCTTGGAACCTGACAAAGGAGTTTATGTTAATATAAACAAGGGAACATTTGCGCAACTCATATCACTTGGTTGAAGAGAGTTGATACCAAACAGATTTTTGTTCCTTTACTGTTTGGGATACGATCCAAAGGAATTGGTCCAAGTACGTGACTTGTTTACATGCTGGAGGCGTAGGAATACTGAGGGAACTAGGTGAACTATAGGTTTAGTTGCTTGGTCTCAACTATACGAAGTTGTCTTATTTTGTATAGCGGCATAATTCTGAGAGTATTCAATTCTGGACTAGGTCCCGGGGTTTTTCTACATTTGCGGTTTCCTCATTAACAAAATCTTGCTATGTCATTTACTTTATATTTCCGCATTATAATTGTTTTATTATAATTAAAGTAAATTGCACAAACGTTAATTCCTATTTACTTGATACGTGAATCCTATTGAGTTTGGTTAGGTCCTAACCTTTGTATCAAGTAAACACACTTTGTTGTTGTATTGCCTCAATCTAGTATCCATAGACGATCACACAAAGTGTGAACCGATTTGTTGCATTGTCTCGACTCAGTCTATAGACAATCACTTTCGGGGAAAGGACTTATAGGAAGGAAAAGTTATAGCTTGAGGTATATTTTTGGTACCCTCGCCTTTTCAACTAAACTCTTATTCTAACAACACTTCCAATCCAACTCAATATCACCTGCAGCTTACATCAACTGTCACCAACAAAACATCATCATTTGCACTTAAACAACATCTTCTTTACAACTGCATATCTCCATATCCAGTTCTGCAACTCTTGCTACAAACACATACACACGCAGTTCAATAACTCTGCACCTCAGCTCGACACAATCAAATAAAACACAACAGTACCATCACCACATCAATCACATCTTCTCCATCTCAGTAATTCCCATTACTATCTGAGACTCTTATAATCACCACCACCAACATTACAGCATCGCCAATAGTTCCAATTCATTATCCCTAATTATCCAATCTCATGTCCTGCAGTCGCTAATTCATCAAGACCATAACAATTCCAACTCTAGCACACTTAAACTTTAATAACAACAATTATCACAACACCACCAGTTCTATTAACTTACTTGAAATTCAACATACTATAAACTTCAATTTCATCACATATTCATCAACAAACATAACTTAAATTTCTTTAATTGAAAACAATAACTTTACTAAGTTACTGAGAAAGCAATTACCTCAATTTGTTAACAAGTTTAGCTTCTACCCATCAAATTCCCTTTTAAATCACGACTTAGTCTTCATCATCTTCAATTGGTGTCCCAAATCAAGCCTAAACCTAAATAACATAAACCCTAATTAACTGATTCAATCCTCAACAACCCCACAGCTTCCATCAAACACCAATTAAAAACAAACCCATCTTCTAACTAATCTTCAAAACCTTCAATTAAACTCTCAATTTCATATTTAAAATAACCTTTGAGTTTCTTCTTACAAACCCATACTCTTCGATTCATCACCGAAACTATCTACTGCATCAATATAACAACAACCTGTCAATTCTTTATCTATCAATTCCATGCAAGCCTAAGATCGAATCCAAAACCCTAATTCAAATCTCTGAGAAACCCTAACTCTGATTCTTCATGAAAACAACATCTGAAACTCAATTAAACATGAACCCTCTTTGTTCATCACTCTCAACAACCCAATACTCTCATAAATTCTATACAAACTCGAATTCAAACGAAAACCCTAATCTCTAAATCTCCCTGTGATAAGTGCATAATTCACATGATTTTAATATTAATTCCATGCTAGTAATTGCTTATATTCTTGCAAATTATTGTATATTACGTTTGTTTTCTCTTATTTATGTTTTATTAGGAGAATCATCCAAAAAGAAGTGAATTTGCACTTAATTGTGCAATAAAAGAAGTTAGCTACAAAGAGAGAAGAGCTAAATACCAAGTGGAACTCGTTCAAGCCTAGGAGTTCTTGCTATCACATTGAAGAAGATGAAAATACAAAATCAACGACGAAAGAGCGGAGTCATTATGAGTTCGTATGAAGAAGTTATGAGCAAAACAAGAATTTGGAAGGCTAAAAGGGCAAAATAGTCATTTTATAGGAAACTGATATTGGCACCCTTCCATTTGCTAAGGAGCAACCAGTTCACCACACCTTTCCCGCACGCTCCGGAGAATGAAATCCGAAACATTATGAAATTGAGATTAAAATAGATTTTATGGACAATCGTTATTCGGATCCCGGGAACCGATAAGGGGCATCCATGGCAAGACCCACTACCACCGACCAGCCACTTACGTTCTCTTTACACAAAAGTGTGAAATGAAAGAGGGTACATGGCATTATTTGTTTATTTAATTAACTAATTCAAGTAGCCTCATTTTACAAAGAGAAAATGTTCTCTTTTGTTAATACCCCTCCGTCCCACTATTAAGTGACCTAGTTTAAGTTTGCACAGTTTTTAAGGCAAGCAAGGGGAAAAGTATATTTAAGCATTTTTTACAATTATACCCTTATGGATAATAAATAGTGAAATTTTTGAAATGATTTATCTCTCAAACTACACCACGGATGTTCGCAAACTTCGTAACATTGAAAAGCATTTTAAAACACCTACGTAAAGAATATAAACATGACTATCAAATTATGCATATTTCTTATATTTCTTATAATCAATTAAAAGGATAATTTTAAGAATATCACCTTGTTTAGTGATATAGGTCACTTAATAGTGGGACAAAATCTAAAAATAATTAGGTCACTTATTAGTGGGACGGAGGGAGTATCACATACATGGGAGACAAAGAGACATTGGTGGGTCCAAGGCAGTAAAGGATCAGAGGACTTTTAATCTTCTTTGGTGTAAAAAGATACTCCGTAGTACTGACATAGAGTACCGCCTGAAAATGTGCTGGTGGGGTCTGTTGGCAGTAGAGAGAATACGCGTCTGTCTAAGAAGTGGCGTGTTGTGCAGAAGAGATGATTCTTTGTGTAACTGGTGTATCGAGTGGGATGTTTGGTCGGTATAGATTAAGACACACAAGTGCTGATGAGGTCCAAGCCAATCAAATGTCGGATTACTTTACTCATGTACTTCTAGCAACAGCGGATCAGCATCACTTAATTTTTGATAAACTAAAACTCTGTTAGCCGCCTTTAAATGTTATCCAGCCCGGATTTGGTGGGGAAAGAGTCGGTGTCTTTCCAGTATAAATAGGGGTCGAATAGAGAGACCAAAACACTTCTTCCAAAACATCTTCTTTGATCATTCATTTATAAGGAGAAATAGAGAGAGTTCCTGGTTTTTACCGTGAGATTTTGTCTTTAGTTTCATTTTAACTCTTTTTTCTTTTTTTTTTATTTGCCAGTACTCTTTAATTATGAGTAGCTAATCTTTTAACTGATTAGGGATGATTTCAAAGTCCTGAACAATGAAGCATTATTTTTTTAATCATATTTATTTTAAGTTTTATTTAATTGTTGATTATCTTTATTATTTTTATTGCCTAATAATATTGAGGGGTTATTTAAAATGATCAATTAAATTAACCAATCAATATTTCTTCTACTAGTTTAGGGTTGTTTGATACGTGTAATTGTCACATCAACTCTTTGCATAAGTAGTAAATCGCAAGAGCTGACAAAGGGATTTTGCTAAGCAATTGTGTGTAAAGATAACACTAGTAAGCAGACCGAGCTTATGCGTCTGATGCTAGGATCAACCTTGATTCAGGGCGTAAAGCATTCAACTAATTTACACCTTGAGAGCTTATTCTTGGTGGGTTGGTTGGATAGAATCGGTAGTCGAGCGCTTCCGTATCCAAGTGGCGGTGGGAATCCGGGGATAGCAGAGCTTATTGCTATTCTACGGTTGGTAACAATATAAGTTAAACATGAAATAAATTTATATTTAATTAAGCTTCAGATTCGAGAGACTAAAAGGATTCCCTAATCTTCTTCTTTATTACTATTTACAAAGAAAGTATTATTATTTTATTTTATTAGTTACTTTGATTTAAAATCTAAAAACCCCCCTTTTGGTGACTTTAACAACTAGAAACTCAATGCTCTTCGTGGGAACGAACTCCTTGCCATTATATTACCAGTTAATTGTGTGGAAAGGTGTAATTAATTTGTTGCGTAAACAACGCGCACCCAAATTTTGGCGCCGTTGCCGGGGAGCAGTCGGTAGCTTTTAGTTGTTTTATTTTCTTTTAGTAATTTTATTTAGTACTTTTGTTTTTAGTTTTTCTTTAATTTATTTTTCTTTTAATTTTAGTTGTTATTCCTTAATTTATATTCTGTTAATATTTATTTTTAATTTTATTTAGATTATTATTATTATTGTTAAATTACTTTTATTTTTATTTTCAATATGTATTAATATTATTGATCAATCGTCATAGAAATCCAACGAATTCAGTTTTCCCTTCTACCCGGGCGTAATTTCAGTCAACCTAAATTGACGGACAATATTAAATCGGGAAAACATGGTTAATACTATATCGTGTCCAAGTTACATTGTTGTCCTCCATGGTTAACTTAACCAAAGTTAGAATGGATGAAGTAAAGACCCGATACCCAGTTTCGATTTCCAACTTCTTTATCCCTGTTCGTCGTTCCCACAATTTTCTTCTTATTCTTTCATGGATTCAAAACCTAGCTCAGAGTTTTGAGCGCGTTGAATGGGGAATCGATTTCAGGTAACATAAATTTGGTATTGTAGTTTTATCAAGTGATTATCCTGCTATGAAATGTGTATATGTTTTAGCTTTACTGAAAGGAATTCATATAGGGTTACTATCGATTCTCCACTACTAATATCATTCTTCTTTCTTGATTAAATGGGTCTGGCTAATTTTGCAAACTCCCAGTCTTGGAATCACTATTAAGTGACCGATAAAAAAAAAGGAATTATTATTAAGTTTCATGGTTTCATTATGATTTTGAACAGAAGCCAAAATTGAATTTCTCCCAATTTTAAATCCTAGTTTTGGTACTCATATTTTCCACTGAACATGATGCCGCTATGTCATAATTTATATTTATTGCGTGAGTGAGATTTTTTTCCCTTGAGAGGTTGATAAATCTCTGCTCTTCAACTTAAGGTTGATAACCCAAGTCTTTGCTATTCAAGTGTGTATAACAGTGACGTGTGATTTATTCTTAATACCTTTAGTCTTGAGATTAATGTTTTTTTGAATTCTCCAAACCCCTTGTATGACAATGAGCAGTTTTACATGCTAGATTGACAAGGATTTTGCCAAGTACAAAAGAAGAGGCTGAGCGTATATATTATGTGAGTACAAAATTATAAAGTTTTATTTCAATTTTCGCTCCAGGGATGTTAGTTAGTTATCACTTGTCATAGGTTCTAGTTGTTTTGATGTCCTTTAGTATATATTCGTGGTGTTTTACTTTGTTTGGTTCATTAACCACTGGAAAAGGATGGACAACTTATAGGTTCATTCCATTATTATTTCGATTTACTGTTGAAAGGGAATATGTTACATTTGGCTTCAAAGCAATGTTGCAATTTCAGGTACGAGAAGGCCGAATATGTTGAAAGCGAAATGGACCAAATGGCAGAGCATATAAAATCAATTATTCAGACCTTGAATGCTAGTCAAGCAAGGAAACAATTTCTCATATGAACCATTCTTAAGAGCTGTTTAAGTACAAGATACTCACATTCTCTTCAATTAGGGAGGGGACCTCAATGCATCCGATGGATGAATCGGTTAGATGTTGTTCGCGACAATCATCTCAGTTCACTAATGTGGATTGATGAAAAGGTTAGTACACATAATCTTCATTCTCTCTGTTTAAGTACTGCTATCATAATTACCCAAGGTTCATATTCTCTCTTACCCCTCATTTTAGTGATCATCAAATAAACATACACCATAAGTTAAATGTCTATTTAATCGCTTTATTATTTTATGTCTAGCTGTACTCCCTTGTGTAGTATAAGTTAATTTTGTTGGGTGATTTTGCTTAGATTTTCCTTTAATATTTAGGCGACATGAATTACTGCTTGATAAAAAGAACCTGCTGAAAGACATTGCAATGATGTGACTCAATAGAAGGTTGCATTACTGTTGATGTATGTCGTACCCATTTTAATTAAAAAACCATAATACACCCAAATTATTTTATACGACCGTGTTAGTGTGGTTCCTAATTTATTTCATACGATCCTTTGAAAATAATATACTAATTTGTATTCCTTAGCATGTTATTTTTGTTTGCAGAGGCAAGATGTAGATTGTCCAACTCAAACTAGAAAGATGAAAAATCAGTAACTTGATTTAGCTTATTAGATGCAAGTTTAGGGGCCTTTGTGCTGATTTGTGGGGAATATTTAAATATTGTTACTCTCATACTTTTTAATGGAATGATGTTCTCTTTACTAAGTAATCATTGTTGGTTCCAATTTCTGTTTCTTAAAGTTTTGCCTATATATAACTTGGTGCAGATCAGATCTCTATGGTGGTTCTCTAGATTCTATAATACCTTTTTTTGTGGTTGAAAGCATAGAAGACCCTGATTATCATGATGTCTCTCTCGTATGAACTCTTCGGTTATAATTAAAAAAAAACATGTATACAAAATGTTATGTATATAGAAAATTGTTACTAATTTGAGTATGGTGTCGTCTCTCGCCTGAACTCTTCGGTTATAACAAAAAAAAAAAAAAAAAAACATGTATACAAAATGTTATGTATATAGAAAAATGCTACTAATTTGAGTATTCTCGCAGGCTAATTAGTTGATTCAAAATTAAAATTTAATCATCTATAATATATTTTAGCTCGTTATTCAATCTCCAAACATTACAAGTGCAATGACTACGAACTATTAACTACTAGGGACTAGCTTATTTCCGTTCACCGTTTTGGGACATCTGGGAATTAAGATTAATGTTGAGATGTTTGTTTTTGTTTCTGGTTTAATGGATTGCATCATGCATCTAACATAAAATCTAAGCAAGATGATCAGGGAAAGTGCATGGAATATCAAAAATGAAGAAAGAAGAAGAGAAATTGTGGCTCGGAACTTGTGCTTAAATTTTCCAAATTAAAATTTCAGATAAATGGAATTATCATATAATACTAAACTTACGTTTGTAGGAAGCGAATAAGGAAGGGAGGAATGTGCACCCCGGTTATGTAGGGGGTGCACATAGTCGCACTCGACTCCCCGCCACCTAATTTAATTTATACAACCGTTTAACAAGGTAACCATTTTAATTTATACGACCATAGAGTGGCATACCCAATTTGTTTATATGGTTTTCTTTGCAGGGTACCCAACTAATTTTATACGATGGAAACCCAATTTGACCAAAGAACGACATACCCAATTTGTTTATATGGTTTTCTTTACGGGGAACCCAACTAATTTTATACGATAGGAACCCAATTTGCAACAACAATGTTACCACCAAATGCATCCAATAGTCCCACTTCTTGAAACAAAGAAATCACCACCCGTGTTAGATGAGTTTTTGTGAATAGTTCATGCCTCCCACGTTGCCCCCCGCACATTCCAAGTCGTCGAGTTCAAAATAGGACCAATTCCTTTGTTGCTATCACCTTAACTAATAGAGTTATCACATCTACTTGAGTTTCCAGTGAATTTAAGGCTCAAACCCCGTCCATATCCTAAACTAGAGTTAAGGTTTGCATTTTTTCCATAGCTTGGGTTTAGTGCCTCCTTTATAACACCAACTGCTATGTACAAAATCCAAGCCCTGCATCGTATGGACATGGTCAAAATGGTTGACAAAAAATTGAAGAGTGAGGTTTGATAAATTACCCAGATCTACGTTGCAAAAAGCACACTAAGCATAGGACTGCCTTGCAAAAAAGGCGTTAAGGCGAGGCGACATGACTAAAAAAAAATTCCCAAGGCGCCCAGGTAGCGCTAGGCGAGGCGATGGGCTTGACGCCTCGCCTCGCCCAACGCCTTTTTACAACATAGACCCCAATAATCCAAGAAAGTAGAAATAAATGAGTAGCTGAGAATCGATATAACCCTATGTAAAATTGTTTACTTAAAAGTCACTGACCTCATGAAATAGAGAAGTAGTATTAGTCTTCCTCATCTAGAAATCCTTTGGCGAACGCCGTTGTCGTGTAGTCCGATACTAGCCACCGCCATCAAACAAACGGTCTTCCGGGTTGCTATCCGTAGATGGGTGCCAATTAAGGCTTGAAAATCCTATATTATAGTCATCTATCTTGCATAACTCATGCCTACAAAGCTTAAACAAATATACAGTATGAGCCAAAGATGGCTTTCGTAAATACTGCCAGGAAACCCTTTTGAGAGCGTAATTTAGTATACTTCAAAAAAAAATAAAAAATTGAGCATCTCCATGTACAATATAACAAACTAAAATCAATGGAACTCAAAATCCCATTCAAAGTTAACCATAGCAAAACTTATCAGGATGCCAAACCATAAGCACATGAGTAGTATATTCAAAAATGATGAAATAAGTCACTAGCCAAAGTAGGGAGTGATACTGCCCATAGCAAGGGAAAATCTCGTATGCGGTCCTAATTGCCGAGAGAATTTATCACCGGAATAAAAATGGACAAAACTAAGTCATATTATGCCTGGATATCGAAAAGTCATACGGTATGTAATTCAAAATCGACATAATTTCTAAAACAATTGCTCAAGGAATCATTTAGATGTAGGATGCAAGGTGACGCAGCAAGAAGGGAACCGAAAACAGTTGACATATGCCCTTTTTGTTTGAAATTCATCAACAATATCACATCAAAGATACATCTATAAACCTAGATTATTTCTTTGAAACCCGCTGCATAATGCATGTCCTCCATTTTGTTCTAAAATTTTGACATTCTTTTCTTCTCCAAAAGGAGGAGATGAAAACAACTTGGAGACCATTGGTTAACTATCAGAGCAAAATACCTAGAGAAGTGAAAATACTAAACTTAAATGTATAGTGCCCATTTTCAATATTCGGGTTTTAAAAATAATCCATTTTTAGAACCTTGGTGTAAAGAGTAACTATAGTTTGGTTAATAGTTATGATTGAGGGGTAAATAAGTAAGAAAAAACCTAAACTTAAGAAACAAGAACGGATAGACTCGGTGTGTCCGTCAAATGGGTTTGAATGAAATGTTGTCTGTCCCTAAAGTTTGACTAGAAAGCTTGGATTTCTACGAGGATAGCTCAATATTATTTTCTGTTAATATTTATTTCTGTTCATAAAAAAAAAAAAAAAAAAAAAAAATCTTTTTTAGTTGATATTTATTTTGTATTTTAATATTTTCTAGATTTTACTTAGTTTTTCTTGTTTCAGGTACTTAATCTCTGGCACCTAAACGGTGGAATTACGAAAGGTGCGGAATCACAACTCGTAGGGGAACAATACTTCAAGCACATCAGCAGTTTCAACAAGAACCATCTACTGAAGAGATGGTTGATACAGACGACGAGAGAGATCCTCCACCCCCGGAGAAGAAGTTGGGAGAGTTAACTTCTCCATGCTTAGATTCACAACCACTGTGCATCACTATCACCAACCCAGTGGAGCTGAAATCAAATCTAATTCATCATCTACCAAAGTTCAAAGGACTTCCGGGTGAAGATCCAAACCGTCATCTTCAAAAATTCCAGCACAAGATGACAAGTCTTAGGCACAAGATCAAGACAAGGATACTGGCAATGCTGCAGGCTTTTCCATTCTCTTTAATAGATATGGCGGAAGAATGGTTGTATTATCTTCCCCCAGGGAGTATTACAACATGGACTGAAATGAAAAAGCTATTTCTGGAGAAATATTTTCCAACTTCCAAGGCGTCCGCTGTTCGCAAGGAGATTAGTGGCATTCTGCAAATTACCGGAGAGTCTCTTTATGAATATTGGAAGAGGTACAAAAAGTTGTTGGAAAGCTGCCCACACCACAATATATCTTCAACACTCATCATTCAATACTTCTATGAAGGGTTACTTCCGGAACATAGAAACTTGATTGATGCTGCAAAGAAACAGTGGTTCACTTATCAAAAGACAATCTCACAAAGTAACTAGTTTGATTGAGAGCATGGCTTCGAACGCTCAACAATTCTACACCAGAAACAACTCAAGTGTCAAAAGAGTTAGCGAGATAGGAGAGTCTTCACAATCAGAACAACGGATAAACAACATCGAAAAAGTATTGCAACGAATGGCAGCAGTGATTATTCCTACTTACGAAGAAGAGGCTGAACAGGTGAATGCTTTGTTTCCTAATCAGAGGCCAGGGTATAACCCATACTCTAGTACCTATAATCCAGGTTGGAAAGATCACCCGAACTTCAGCTACGCAAACAAGCAAGCTGCAGCTCCTAATCCATATGCTCGGCAAGGTGGTTTTCAACAACCACAATTCCAACCTCGGCCGCAATCACAACCTCATAACCAAGATTCTAAGCTCGATACTCTGATCTCCATTTTCCAACAAGGCCAGCAGAAAGCTGATCAACATATGCAGAAAACTGACTCTGCTATTAAAGATTTACATACTCAGATGGGGCAAATGGCAACTGAGATAAATCAACTGAAGGCACAAGCATCGTCAAAGCTTCCATCACAAACTTTTGTGAATCCAAGAGAGAATGTTAATGCAGTACTTTTGAGGAGCGGAAAGCAGACAGAAGAGCCAAAACAACAAGAAAAGGTTAGCCACGACTCAGAAAAGGAAGTAGAGGTGGAAACTGTTCCAAAGGAAAATCCAACTTCAACCGGCCAACCTAAGGATACGGTTCCCACTTTTACCACACCACCTCCTTTTCCTAGTCGCTTTGCCAAGTCAAAGAAGCAAGCTCTAGACAAGGAGATTATGGATATTTTCAGCAAAGTGCATATCAAAATTCCATTTATTGAAGCCATCAGAACGGTACCCAGGTATGCCAAGGTTCTGAAGGATTTATGTACAAGGAAAGATAGGTTGATTGCTAACGAGATCACTCGGGTGGGAGAAAGTGCTTCAGATATGTTGCTAAAGAAGATGCCTACAAAATGCAAATATCCTGGTGGTTTTACAATTCCAGTTACATTGGTGACAAACGATTTGAACGTGCTTTGCTTGATTTGGGAGCTTCCATTAGCGTGATGTCAGCCGATGTTTATGATTCTTTGAACCTGGGACCTTTAAAGGAGACAGGGATTATCATTCAATTGGCGAATAAGTCTAACATATATCCTAAGGGACTCGTGGAAGACGTGTTGGTGCAAGTGAATGAATTAATCTTTCCGGTTGATTTCTTTGTTGTGGATATGCAGAATGGAGACAATTGTTCGTCTACTTCATTACTTCTTGGGAGACCTTTTATGAAGACTGCTAAGACGAAGATTGACTGCGATACTGGGACAATCACTATGGAATTTGACAAAGATATTATACGCTTCAATATCTTTGAAGCTATGTGTTATCCAAGTGATATCCATTCTGCATTTTCTGTTGATGTTATTGGTTCGTTGGCACAACAGATGTTTGATTTGAACAATGAAGATGAACTTGAATCTGTGCTACAAAATAACATTGATTTGGACGTCCATGGCATGCCTGATTTGGACGTTGACCTAGCCAAAGGGATATAGGAGATGTGTGGTGCTTTAACGGCATCACAAGAAGCTCAAACAGGTAATATCTCTTATATTTCTTTACCCGCAACTGATGAAGTTCCATTACATTCTGTTGTGCAGGCACCTAAATTAGAATTGAAGCCTCTACCTGATCACTTAAAGTACGCTTACTTGGGTGATGGAGAAGAACTTCCAGTCATTATTGCAAAGAATCTCACAGCAGTACAGGAAGAACGCCTACTTAGGGTTCTCAAGGAGCATAAAACAACTATTGGTCGGACAATCGCTGACATCAAAGGAATTAGTCCATCCATGTGCATGCATAGAATCCTAATGGAAGATAATTTCAAGCCGGTACGTGATGCTCAGCGTAGGCTTAATCCCCCAATGATGGAGGTCGTAAAGAAAGAGATCCTCAAATTGCTAAGTGTGGGGGGTGATTTACCCAATTTCTGACAACAAATGGGTTAGTCCAGTACAAGTGGTGCCTAAGAAATCAGGTGTCACTTTTGTCAAAAATTAGGATGATGAACTCGTTCCTACAAGAGTTCAAACAGGATGGCGAGTGTGCATAGACTACAGAAAGCTCAATTCGGCTAACCGCAAGGATCACTTTCCTTTGCCTTTTATTGTTCAGATGTTAGAAAGGCTAGCGGGACATTCTCATTATTACTTTCTGGATGGTTATTCGGGATACAATCAGATTGTTATCGCACCAGAGGACCAAGAAAAGACAACTTTTACTTGTCCTTTTGGTACGTTTGCATGTAGACGGATGCCGTTTGGTCTTTGCAATGCGCCTGCCACTTTTCAGAGGTGTATGGTAAGTATATTTTCTGATTATGTGGAAAACATCATTGAGATATTTATGGACGATTTCATTGTTTATGGTGATTCATTTGATATTTGTTTAAATAATCTTGAGCTTGTGCTTAAAAGATGCGTAGACAGTAATCTTGTTTTAAACTGGGAGAAATGTCACTTTATGGTAAACCATGAAATTGTGCTTGGTCACATCGTGTCCTTGGTAGGCCTGAAAAGATGTTTATATTATGGCCTACGAGTGATACCGCAAGTGCACGGCGTCTATCGGAGACGCTGCAAGTACGGGTCGAACCACGAGACTTGTGGTGCTTTTCTAATGATCAAAGCTTACTCTACCAATTCCTAAGAGGTACTGTAACAAGTGACACAAATGTTTGTTGTCGAAGCGACTGAAATTATAGTGAAGTGACTCTAAGGAATGACTAGATTATAAAGCACTAGAGTGTCGAATCCACCACCTAGTCTCAGCTAAATCAGTTCAATGGTTGATAAAGTTCTCGTCCCGTGTAATGGCAAGGCTGCCATTCATCCAGGGTTTCAATGGGTAGTCTCTCATCAACTAAGGTAACTAGACAACCCCTAGTATTAGTCATCTTGTCATAGTACAACTAATCACATTGATTTTATTACTTAGATGACTAATCCTATCCCAGAATGGATATCCTAATTGCAATTAGAGTATTTTTCCATAGTACTAATTGTCTTCTCAGGGCACAATTAGTCTAAGGATCAATAATAAACACTGAAGTATGAATTGCTACACATTCAATCATAGAAATGCTCTGACTACAATGAATACTTGATAGACACCGTGAAAGTAATATGTCAAAGTGTCAAATTAAGTTTATCCTAAACAATTAAGCTCAATCAAGAACAATTATCAACATGTGAACAAATCTTAGCAACAGATTATGGGCTTCATCTCAACTCTAGCCAAAGTGATTAAAACATGATACAAATTGAAATTAAACCTTAATTGATACACTCAAGCTAGCCTGGCATACCCTCAAAACAGACTTCTATCCCTTCTATTTATACATGCAACAATTTCCCCAAAAACCAAACCCTAATTCTCAAAATCGAAATAAAATAGAAAATAAATTGCAAACACTCTCACCCATACTCGATTCGCCTCTCCTCTTGTCGTGCGGCTCGAGAACTCCATCACTCGATTGACTGATCGAAACCTAACCCTAGTTCTTCCTATTTCTCACTTAGCCTCTAGGAAAGGAGCTATGAGAGAAATAGAGAGAAGCTAGGGGGAGAAGGTGGTGCGGTTGGAGGCTGAGGTGGTACTGTTGGTGTCAGGGAAGGAGAGATGGTGGCGGACGTGGTGTTGCAGAGGGTTTGGTCGGGTGATGGAGGTAGTTCCTCTGCAGAGGTCGTGGGAAAGAGAGAAGAGAAGAAAGAGAAGGAGAAGAAGAGAATAGGGTTTGTCGATGGGGGTATAGGGTGTAGGGAGATTTCGTTGTAAAGCAGGCGCAGCAGAGTTTGATGAGCCAGTTGAAGCGAGCGTTGGATCTTGTGGGAGAGATCTGAACGGTCGAGGGAGAACTGAGAGAGATCTGGTGTTGAGCGGAGCATCGAGAAATAGATGTGAGTGAAGGAGCGACCGTGTGATGCATTTGGGCGAGATCTCAACGGCTCGGGATGAGCGGGTTCGGATCCGGGTCGTGGGTAGCTCTAGCCCATGTCTTCCTTGTTGGGTTGCAACTGATTCGCGCGTGGGCTTTGGCTATCTGCTCCATAGATGCTCGTCTCAAATTCTTCTCGCTCTTTTGGCTCCTCAGATTCTCCGAGCTTTATTTATTACCTAAAAACACAAAATTAATTAATACAAATATTTATTCTTGAAAACAAAGAAAACACAGAATCTGGGATAATATCTGATTTCTAAGCGCAAAAGATGAGTAAAATGCCAATAAAAAGGTGTATAAATATGCACTATTTGGCACTCATCAAATACCCCCAAACCTGAATTTTACTTGTCCTCAAGTGAAACAGAAAATAAGAAATCCTAACTATACCCCTGTCGCAGTCTCTCGAATGCATTTAGCGTATGCACTAAGCCTTTAAACCCCTAGGTGTCCCTAGTGGACGAGTTTTTGTCTCGTGAGGGTTTTGCCGTGGTGTACCCACAAAACCTTCTCCAACTTCGAGTGTAAAAGAGTCTCAAGCATCCTAGAAGCTATGAGGACATAGAGTTTCGCATGCTAGTAACAAGAAGTTAGAACTACCAAAGAACGCATTCTCATCCTTAAGTCTTTGGCGAGAAGTAACCATACCATATGAAAGAATTCGGATTCGATTGTGATCATAAGTCTCAACTTCGCCTCACCATTAAGGTTTTATGATAATTGCACTCAAAAAGATCGCTTTTTTAGTCTCTCATGTGTGCAGGCGGGGAATAAAGAGAGAAATCCCGCACACGTTGTAGGTGAGAAGGATAACCTTCCGAAATAATTTACGGAGACTCCACGAGGTGTGGACAAAAAGAATCTTTTTCCGATGATCTCTAAGAAAGGAAATCAACCATTAGCAAGGGGTGGGAGTACTCACTCACTTCTCACCCGATCGGCAATTAATATCACTCTCTCATAAGAACCATAGAAACGTCTTCAATCTTCGGTCTTCGATTGTTGATGACGAACTTCTAAACTTCACAAAACTTGACAATTTTTTAACTTTTCTACTCAATTTCCCTGTTGTTTGGATTTTTTCTTCTTGAACTCTTCTTTACCATGGTGGTAGCAAAAATAACTACAATTTTTTTTTTTTTTTTTTTTTTTTTTTTTTTTTTTTTTTTTTTTTGATCTTACAAAAGTGAAAATAAAAATACAAATAATGAAACAACTAACTCCATGGACAAAGGACTTTATCAACTAATTTTTCCACAACTTGTATTGTCTTGATTTTATAAATTTTATTAATTCTCATCCTATTTTCTTTTCTTTTTCTTTGTTGCACGTAAACCTTGGACTATATCAATTTTTCTTTCAATATTCTGATGATGCTCCGCTTGCTGACGATGATGTGTTTCTATGGGTCTTGCTGATTGAGAGAGAGAGTGATGCTAACGGCAAATCGGTATTTAGAAGGAGTTTTCTTCTCTAGACGTCACCCTCATGATTGACAAAAACTAGCACTCAAGAGATCAAAAGTAGTGCTGAAATTGGTGCGAAGTTGGGTAGCTCACCATTCCTACCCGGAATTGACGTACGGTGACACACACTCTAACAACTTTTCTAGAAAGTTGCAAAAAATGAAGGTTGGTGCCTCACTTGATGTAAAATGGGTAGTCTCCACTATGGGTGATCACAATTCTACTACCGAATATCTAACAAAGACACCTAATTCGCCCTCCGGTATGGTTAAATCCAACTTTAACGCTCTAATCAACTAAGAAACCCGATTGCGTTTTCCTGGTACTTCTAACTTCATTAATTCGGTCGGAAAAAATTCTCTATGTAAACATAGCTAGAAGCATGCTAGTGACTCTAAAATCTCTAAAAGTTGGAGGTTTTTACAAAAAGAGTTTTGATTTTTTTTTTTTTTTTTTTTTTTTTTTTTTTTTTTTTTTTGAAAATAAAAGGTAAAATAAAAGACTAAAAACTCTAAATGCAAATGCACCCCCAAACCTAAATCAAACATTGTCCTCAATGTGTCGACATATAGAAAAATTTTAAACAGTCACATACCGAGAGAACTATGTTGATAAGAGAAAAGGGAAGAGATTACCGGATGTCGGCAGGAGCAAGGTTGAGCTTCTTTAGTCAAGGCTAGAATCCAACATTCTCAGCGGAGATCATATCGGATTAGCACAATATATGTACAAGAAGACTCAACCGTTTCAAGAAAAGAAGAAAAAAAAAAAAAAAAAATTTAACAAGTCCTACTGAATATATACAATGAAAATTCACCATACACTAACAATCTAAAGAGTTGAGGATCAACCCAATAGAAAATATGTACAACCATCAACAATCTTACACAAATATAACAAGAGAGTGCAAGTAAGACTGTAGATGTGAATGAGCTTCCCCCAAACCTAAACTTGTGAACGGATGTGTTTGGGAGCACAAAATCTTGCAATTTTAAAGGTACATCATGCAAAAGGTCTAACTCAAAATGAGTATTGCTAAGAACATGCAGACATAAACATTCCAACTGTGGCTCCTTAAGAGTGTTATACTTTGATGCAAAATAGTCCAAGAGGACTTGGGAAGCACAAAGCTCTAGGCCTAAATTAGGCATTTTCAGAAAAGTTGGTTTTGCAATTTTGTGACAAACTACACCTAGGTTGGGTGGAGGAGTTTCAATTTGTGACTCAGGAGAGAGGTTAGGTACATCTAAGTTGTTTTCATGTATAAAATCATTTGCACCATCACACACTTTCCCAAAGTCAGAAGAGGGTAAATCATGTTCATTTTCACAGGACAATTGCACAGGTTCCACATCATCATCACATATATGAATATTAGAAGAAGCATCATTCATGGGGTTCACAGAAGAGACACTTAATGTCTCTGAACCTAAAGATTCTATTACATTTTCAAAATACACATGCTCTTCATATTCATCATCATCATCATAGCAAGAATTCATCTCTCCATTCAAAATTGTAGCATTTTTAGTGTACTCATCTACCTCTAGATTAAGTTCATATTCAGTGTTAATTGCATGAGTAAGACTAGAAACACTATTTTCAATCCTATCATTTTGTAACTCAATCAGGTTCCTTTGAAGAATCATCTTGAGTTGTTCTATTGAAGGAGAGTCTTCACTAGTGGGTATGCATTCCTCATATGGATATTCATTATATGGTTGTGCATGAGGTTCACTAGAGAAGGGAAGTTCAAACATGTTGCTATATGGATGGTCATGCATTGCATTCATTTCAATCCTAGCATTTTGCTCCATGAGTGTTTCCATTGTTGGTTGCAAACTAGGAGTTGGGGGAGTATAAAATTGTTCATCTCCCCACTGTGGTGAATGATGCATGTGTGCAAAGTTGATTATGGTCCCAATAGTTGCCAGCATAGTCACTTCTAGACACTTCGTACATTGGATTATCATGGTTTTCCCTAGACTGTCTAAAAGCATGCAAAATATAACAAGATTTCGGCGCAGGTGGTCTAAACCACCACATAAGGTGCAAGCATGCATTTCATATTGCATAGGGAATTAGATTTGACAGATCGCTCATGTGATTGCCTTTCTAAGGCGAGATAGTCGAGCTTCTAATTGATCGAGAAGTGATGACTGGGGTATGAGGAGAGTGTTCATTCTCAACCTGTGATGGATGATACATGTGCTCATAGTGATTAGGGTATGTGAAGTCAGGGCCCTGAGAAGGCTCATAATAATCCCTAAAATCACTATGGTATATGGGGAGTTCATCTTGTGAAGCGTGCCCTCTAAGGGATTTGTTTCCATCCCCAGATGCAGACCAGAATCCTGACATGATTTATCAGCTCAAATTGAACTCAAAGCCCTAGTTTGGTTTATGTGGGCTTTGGTTTATTGGGATTTGGTTTGTTGGGTTTCATTTGGTTTAAATGGGCTGATTTGGTTTTAGAGGGCTTTGGTTTGTTTGGGATTTGTTGTTTGAAGCCCAGGTTTTGTGAAAACAGCACAGCCCAGCTTGGGTTGGCAGAAGTAGAGCCCAGTAATTTGGCTGGTTTAACAGCCCAGGTTTGTGTGCAAAGCCTAGAGGTTGGGCTTCAGCTTATGTGCAGAGCCCAGTGAGAACAAGCTTATGTGGGCTTAGTTTGGTGCAGAGACAGAGCCCAGTTTGGGTTCAGTTGTGTGCACAACCCAACAGATGTTGTAAGCCCTAGTTATATAAAGATCAGTTGCTGCACAGCACAGTTTATGTGCAAGAGCAGAACTCAGAGAGACACAAACTCTCAAAATTGATACAGCACAGGCCTAAGCTGACCTTCACAGCACAGGCCTAAGTGCAATGCAGCTTATGCACTGGCCAGGCTAAGCATAGGTTGTGTACAAATCAGTTTATGCATAGCACAATAAAAAAAATCAGCAAGGATACAGCACAGCACAGACCACATGACAGATTGGCAGCACAGATTAAGCACAGAACATCACAGAGCAAGAAAAATAAGACCTGGGTGAGATGCACTGAGTAGCTCAAGATTTCAGCAGAGCTAACAACAAGCTGTGCATATGAAAATTTACCAAAAGTGTACCAAAAGTGCAAGGTAGATGGCTCACAAGTCACATAAGTCAGTAGTTGGCTCAGCAGAGTTTGTAGCTTAACTTACAGCAACTGGGTCAGATGACTTACTATGCGCAGAGCAATGCACTAGGCACAGAGCAATGCACTAGGCACAAGGCAGAAGGGAAGGCAACTAGTTCAGTTGCCTCTACTTTTCACAGGATATGCTCACAACACAGGCCTCAGATTGCACACTCAGCAAGGGAATTGGCTCACAAGGGCTAGCAAGGTGGTCTGTGAGGTCAAGTCACTCAGCTGGTTTCACTTGGCTTTCACAGGCTGAGCTCAGGGTATACAAGGGGTTATGCTCAGGTTATGGCAATAAGGTTTGCAACCTCCAGCTCACACAAGGTCTCAGGGTTACACACAAGTTGCAGCAGATGCACAGATTTTAACCCTCTTGTCAACAGAATAAAGCTCATCAAATTCATGCAATAAAAATGACACAGCACAGGGTTGTGGTAAGCTCAGGGTTTGCACACAGCACAGGGGTTATGCTCAGCTAACTTGGCTTTCCAAGTTAAACTCAAAACTTGCAGCTACAGGGGCTTGCAAGGGAGCAGGATTATCAAGCATTCAGGGTTATCACATAAGCATGCAAATATCAGCAGGGTTTTGTGCTCACAACACCCCTTCAGAGCTAAGCTATTATGTCAATTAGCTTAAGGCAAGGTAGCCAAGGCAGGGTCAAAATGGGTTATGCTCACACTATATGCACTACCAGCTCAGGGCAGATGGGATATGCTCAGATTACGCAATTCCTCACAGATGCTGGCTCAATTGCTCAATGGCTCACACTTGGCTCAAACTTGCAGCTTTAGGGGCTGGATTTGAACACATGGGTTACAGGGCATACATGGCATACAGGGGAAGTTTAGGCTTACCTCAAGAACTGGGCTTTTCCTTGGTTTCCTTGGGTTGGCTCAGCTGCTCAGCAGCACAGCAGCCTAGGTACCTGTTGCTCAACACAGAAGTTTAGTACCCAGATTTGCTTAACAGAACCACTTACAAAGTCAGCTAACCTAGATGAGGGTTTAGCACCGAGTAATTGAAAGTCACAATGAAGCTGGGTGGTGACAGCTCAAGTCAGGCAGACTTGAGCTCAGCTGAAGTGGGGTGGTGAGTGCACAGAGTGTGACAACTAGAGATGTGAGTGCAAGTGCAAGAGCTAGTGCACAGCTGAAAATGCAATTAAAAGACAACAACTATTTTATACTATCAAAAGATTACAAACAAAGAGACAAATGACAGACTAAGGTATACTACTACAGGACTAAAAAGGAATAAAACAAAGTGAATATGTACAAGGGTAGTAGAAAAACAGTGAAGTTAAGCCAAAAATCACAGGGCACACGCCAAGTCCCCGGCAACGGCGCCAAAAACTTGGTAGGCCTGAAAAGATGTTTATATTATGGCCTACGAGTGATACCGCAAGTGCACGACGTCTATCGGAGACGCGGCAAGTACGGGTCGAACCACAGAGACTTGTGGTGCTTTTCTAATGATCAAAGCTTACTCTACTGAATTCCTAAGAGGTAACAGAACAAGTGACACAAATGTTTGTTGTCGAAGCGACTGAAATTGTAGTGAAGTGACTCTAAGGAATGACTAGATTATAAAGCACTAGAGTGTCGAATCCACCACCTAGTCTCAGCTAAATCAGTTCAATGGTTGATAAAGTTCTCGTTCCGTGTAATGGCAAGGCTGCCATTCATCCAGGGTTTCAATGGGTAGTCTCTCATCAACTAAGGTAACTAGACAACCCCTAGTATTAGTCGTCTTGTCATAGTACAACTAATCACAGATTGATTTTATTACTTAGATGACTAATCATATCCCATAATGGATATCCTAATTGCAATTAGAGTATTTTTCCATAGTATTAATTGTCTTCTCAGGGCACAATTAGTCTAAGGATCAATAATAAACACCAAGTATGAATTACTACACATTCAATCATAGAAATGCTCGACTACAATGAATACTTGATAGACACCTTTGTGAAAGTAATATCTTTGAAGTGTCAAATTAAGTTTATCCTAAACAATTAAGCTCAATCAAGAACAATTATCAGCATGTGAACAAATCTTAGCAACAGATTATGGGCTTCATCTCAACTCTAGCCAAAGTGATTAAAACATGATACAAATTGAAATTAAACCTTAATTGATACACTGGCTAGCCCAGGCATACCCTCAAAACAGCTTCTATCCCTTCTATTTATACATGCAACAATTTCCCCAAAACTTCCAAACCCTAATTCTCAAAATCGAAATAAAATAGAAAATAAATTGCAAACACTCTCACCCATACTCTGATTCTCCTCTCCTCTTGTCGTGCGGCTCTGAGAACTCCATCACTCGATTGACTGATCGAAACCTAACCCTAGTTCTTCCTATTTCTCACTTAGCCTCTAGGAAAGGAGCTATGAGATAAATAGAGAGAAGCTAGGGGGAGAAGGTGGTGCGGTTGGAGGCTGAGGTGGTACTGTTGGTGTCAGGGAAGGAGAGATGGTGGCGGACGTGGTGTTGCAGAGGGTTTGGTCGGGTGATGGAGGTAGTTCCTCTGCAGAGGTCGTGGGAAAGAGAGAAGAGAAGAAAGAGAAGGAGAAGAAGAGAATAGGGTTTGTCGATGGGGGTATAGGGTGTAGGGAGATTTCATTGTGAAGCAGGCGCAGCAGAGTTTGATGATCCAGTTGAAGCGAGCGTTGGATCTTGCGGGAGAGATCTGAACGGTCGAGGGAGAACTGAGAGAGATCTGGTGTTGAGCGGAGCATCGAGAAATAGATGTGAGTGAAGGAGCGACCGTGTGATGCATTTGGGCGAGATCTCAACGGCTCGGGATGAGCGGGTTCGGATCCGGGTCGTGGGTAGCTCTAGCCCATGTCTTCCTTGTTGGGTTGCAACTGATTCGCGCGTGGGCTTTGGCTATCTGCTCCATAGATGCTCGTCTCCAATTCTTCTCGCTCTTTTTGGCTCCTCGGATTCTCCGAGCTTTATTTATTACCTAAAAACACAAAATTAATTAATACAAATATTTATTCTTGAAAACAAAGAAAACACAGAATCTGGGATAATATCTGATTTCTAAGCGCAAAAGATGAGTAAAATGCCAATAAAAAGGTGTATAAATATGCACTATTTGGCACTCATCAGTCCTCTCAAGGGCTCGAAGTAGACAAAGCAAAGATAGATTTGATTAGAAACTTACAATACCCTACTTCGTTGAGGGGGGTTCGCTCGTTTCTTGGTCATGCAGGTTTTTATAGGAGGTTTATCAAAGATTTTTTCAAAATCTCAATGCCGATGTACAAATTGTTGCAAAAGGAAGTTGCCTTTAACTTCGACCAGGAGTGCAAGGATGCCTTTGACAAATTAAAGGGATTGTTGACTACTGCACCAATTATTAAGTCACCTGATTGGAGTTTGTCGTTCGAGTTAATGTGTGATGCAAGTGATTATGCAGTCGGAGCTGTTTTGGGTCAGAAAGTAGACAAAAGGTCACATGTGATTTACTATGCATCAAGGACCCTTAATGAGGCTCAAATCAACTACTCAACCACTGAGAAAGAGTTTCTTGCTATAGTATTTGCATTAGAAAAATTCAGATCTTATTTGGTGGGTACCAATGTGATTGTATATTCTGATCATGCAGCACTACGGTACCTATTGAAAAAGAAGGAGGCTAAGCCAAGACTCATACGGTGGATTCTTTTGCTACAAGAATTCAATATTGAAATTAGAGACAAGAAAGGTGTTGAGAATACTGTTGCTGATAATCTTAGCAGACTTGTTATTTTCGAAGAAGAACTTCCAATACAAGATCGTTTTCCAGACGAACAACTCTTTGCGATTGAAGAATCAACACCTTGGTATGCTGATATAGTGAACTATTTGGTTACAAGGCAAGTACCTAGTACCATGTCTAATTTTCAAAAGCTTAAGCTTAATAAAATAGCCAAACAGTATGTGTGGGATGAGCCCTACTTGTGGAAATATGGTGCTGATCAGATTATCCGCAGGTGCGTACCTAACTCTGAATTTCAATCAATTCTGTCTTTTTGTCATTCTTATGCATGTGGTGGTCACTTTGGTTCTAAACGTACCGCTCTCAAAGTTCTTGAGAGTGGCTTTTATTGGCCTACATTGTTTGAGGATGCATATGCTTTTTGCAAATCTTGTGATAGATGTCAACGAACGGGCAATCTAGGTGCTCGAAATCAAATGCCACTCACACCGATTCTTGCTGTAGAAATATTTGATGTGTGGGGAATTGATTTTATGGGCCCTTTTGTTAATTCAAATGGAAAATACTATATACTTCTTGCGGTGGATTATGTTTCGAAATGGGTGGAATCTAAAGCCACCCATACTAATGATTCTCAAGTTGTTTGTGAGTTTGTGAAGGAATATATTTTCTCTAGACATGGTACACCACGAGTGGTTATCAGTGATGGAGGTTCACACTTCAAGAAATCCTTCCATGCTCTCCTCAAGAAGTACAACATTACACACAAGGTTGGTACGCCGTATCACCCACAAACTAGTGGGCAAGCTGAAGTTTCAAATCGTGAAATCAAGTCCATTCTGGATAAAACTGTCAATACTACAAGAAAAGATTGGAGCTTCAAGCTTAACGATGCACTTTGGGCGTATAGAACGGCGTATAAGACACCAATTGGTATGTCTCCATATCTCTTGGTTTATGGCAAAGCTTGTCATCTCCCGGTTGAACTTGAGCATAAGGCTTTTTGGGCGGTAAAGACGTACACCATGGAGTATGAAGAAGCTGGGAAACAAAGGAAGCTACAAATCAATGAGCTAGAGGAGATACGAAATGATGCTTACGAAAGCTCTCGTATATACAAGGAAAAGACGAAGTTATTCCACGACAAAATGATTTCTCGGAATAGTTTTGTTGTGGGGAAGAAAGTTCTTTTATTTAATTCTCGTCTTAAGTTATTTCCCGGAAAGCTTAGGTCCCGCTGGGTGGGACCATTTGTTGTTACTAATGTTTTTCCTCATGGTGCAGTTAAAATCTCTAGTCCCAAAACTGGGAAAAGTTTCAAGATAAACGGACATAGATTGAAGCCATACTACGAGAACTTCACTACAGTGGATGTTGATGAGATTGAGCTTCGTGATTTTCTCCCTCTGGAGGAGTAATTTGAAAGAGTGCTAAGTCAGGCTGAGGACGATAAACTAAGCGCTGAATGGGAGGCAACCCACTGGTTTTTATTTCTATCTTTTGTTTTTCATATCATATTTGGATTTCCCACCTTATTTTGCTTTGAATGACTCAATTACATCGAGGACAATGTAAAGTTTAAGTGTGGGGGAGTATTTTGCATATAGAGTTTTTTTTTTTTTTTTTTTTTTTAAATAAAAAAAGTAAATATTTGCATAAAAAACTTCAACTTGTAGAGATTTTAGAGTCACTAGCATACTTCTAGGTATGTTTACATAGAGATTTCTGACCGACATAACTGAACTTGGAAGTGTTAGGGAACTACGTTCGGATTTCTTACTTGGTAGAGTGTTAAATAATGGATTTAATCATGCCGGTGGCAAATGAGGAGCAGGGGGAAATGCATTATTAGAGTTGTTGATCAATCATTAGTGGAGACTACTTATTTTCAAATCAACCGAGGCACCAGACCAAAAAAAAAAAAAACTTTGTAGATGACTAAAGAGCTTTCTTTTGAGTGTGTGTCACCGTACGTTAATTCCGGGTAGAATTGTGAGCTACCCAACTTCATACCATTTTCAGCACTATTTTTGATCTCTTGCGTGCTAATTTTGTCAATCATGAGGGTGACGTCTATAGATGAAAACCACATTCTTGTAGTTTGATTTGTAGTTAGCATTATTCTCTCTCTCGCCAACAACAGGTCCATAGAAACACACCATCATCATCAACAAGGGAGCGACATCAGAATCTACAAGGAAAGTTGAAAACGTTTAAGGTTTACAAGCAACAATACAAGGAAGAGCAAATTTCATATCCAAGTGAAGCAACATACAATGAGTAGATTATATAGACATGTTGAAGACTTACAATACAATGAGCATAATTCTATATCCAAGTACGAAGACTTATTTACAAGAGCAAAGAAAATCAAAAGATGAGAGTTATTGAAGTTTATGATACGAAGACAAACAAGTTATAAAGATCAAAGTGGTAAAGTCCTTCTCTCATGGCCATGTTAATTTTATTATTAGAGTTGCAATCTTTTAATCGGAAAAAAAAAAAAAAAAAAAACATATATCTTCAACAAAAAAAAAAAAAAAAAAAAAAAAAAAAAAAACAAAAATATTTACATTTAGGATTTATTTTATCAATAAAGCCATGAGGAAGAAAAATCTATAAAGAAGTTTCAAGCAACAAGGAAATAGAGGAAAAGAGTTGTTCAAAGGTTATCATCAACAGTTGAAGCCGAAGCCGAAGACCATGAAGATGAAGAAGATGAGCCGAAGACGTTTCTATTGGATGCTGTGAGAGTGGTGCTATCATTACTGCCGATCGGATGTGAAGGTGAGTGAATACTCCCATCCTTGCATAATGGTTGAATTCCTTTCTTAGAGATCATCAGAAAAAGTCTTTTATTTCCCACGATTTTGTGGGGTCTCCAGAAATAATTCGGAAGGTTTTCTTCCCATCATTCAACGTGTGTAGGATTTCTCTCTTCATTCCTACCTGCACACATGTGAGACCCATAAAAAAGCCGTCTTATTGAGTGCAATTATCATAAAATCCTTTTAAGTGAGGCAGAAGTCGAGGCGAAATGCTTATTGGTCGCTTTCAAACACGCGTTCTCTCATTATGGTGTGATTATTTCTCACTCAACTTTTAAGAATGAGAATATGTTTTGGTATTTCTAACTTCTTATTACTAGCATGCAGAAACTCTATGTCCTCATAACTCTTTGGATGCTTGGGACGCTGGAACGCTTTGGAGTTGGAGTAGGTTTTGTGGGTATATCTATGGTAAACCCTCACGAGACTATAACTCGTCCACTAGGGACACCTAGGGGTTTAAAGGCTTGTTGCACATGCTAAGTGCAACCGGGTCCTCAACGACAGGGATTTGTTTTATTTTAGGTCAGATAGTTTGCTCGAGGACTAGCAAAAGCCAAGTGTGGGGGAATCTGATAAGTGCATAATTCACATGATTTTAATGTTAATTCCATGCTAGTAATTGCTTATATTCTTGCAAATTATTGTATATTACGTTTGTTTTCTCTTATTTATGTTTCATTAGGAGAATCATCCAAAAAGAAGTGAATTTGCACTTAATTGTGCAATAAAAGAAGCTAGCTACAAAGAGAGAAGAGCTAAATACCAAGTGGAACTCGTTCAAGCCTAGGAGTTCTTGCTATCACATTGAAGAAGATGAAAATACAAAATCAACGGCGAAAGAGCGGAGTCATTATGAGTTCGTATGAAGAAGTTATGAGCAAAACAAGAATTTGGAAGGCTAAAAGGGCAAAATAGTCATTTTAGAGGAAACTGCTATTGGCACCCTTCCATCTGCTAAGGAGCAACCAGTTCACCACACCTTTCCCGCACGTTCCGGAGAATGAAATCGGAAACATTATGAAATTGAGATTAAAATAGATTTTATGGACAATCGTTATTCGGATCCCGGGAACCGATAAGGGGCATCCATGGCAAGACCCACTACCACCGACCAGCCACTTACGTTCTCTTTACACAAAAGTGTGAAATGAAAGAGGGGTACATGGCATTATTTGTTTATTTAATTAACTAATTCAAGTAGCCTCATTTTACAAAGAGAAAATGTTCTCTTTTGTTAATATCACATACATGGGAGACAAAGAGACATTGGTGGGGTCCA
Organism: Papaver armeniacum; assembly: GCA_023531295.1. Lineage (NCBI taxonomy): Eukaryota > Viridiplantae > Streptophyta > Magnoliopsida > Ranunculales > Papaveraceae > Papaver > Papaver armeniacum. Next base: position 18,640 of record JAJJWW010014736.1, on the reverse strand, counting down.
AGGCAGTAAAGGATCAGAGGACTTTTAATCTTATTTGGTGTAAAAAGAAAGTACTGACATGGAGTACCGCCTGAAAATGTGTTGGTGGGGTCTGTTGGAAGTAGAGAGAACACGCGTCTGTCTAAGAAGTGGCGTGTTTGCAGAAGAGATGATTCTTTGTGTAACTGGTGTATCGAGTGGGATGTTTGGCCGGTATAGATTAAGACACACAAGTGCTGATGAGGTCCAAGCCAATCAAATGTCGGATTACTTTACTCGTGTACTTCTAGCACCAGCGGATCATCATCACTTAATTTTTGATAAACTAAACTTCTGTTAGCCGCCTTTAAATGTTATCCAGCCCGGATTTGGTGGGGAAAGAGTCGGTGTCTTTCCGGTATAAATAGCCTGGCAAATTTAGGGGCGCCTCCAAACGAATTAGGGGCGACACAAAAGAACAAAATAGGTCATAATCGGAAGGTTAATCCATAATCGGAAGGTTAATCCATAATCCCATTTTTTTAATGGCCAAACTACCTTTACAATCGGGAGGTAACTATACACCTCGGTAATCGAGTCAAGATAGTTCATATAACTACCGATTATACAAAGGCTCTCTTTTGCAAATATCCTACCATAATCGGTAGTCAAGATAGTTCATATAACTACCGAATATAGAGTTGTCCCAAAATGTGATTTTGCAAAAATCCTCTTTTTGAATTTTGGTTGAGCATATAATCAGGTAAGATAGGAAGAGTTATCATGACTTCCGATTATAGAGTGGCTCCCTTTGCAAATATCCTACCATAATCGGTAGCCAAGATAGTTCATATAACTACCGAATATAGAGTTGCCCCAAAATGTGATTTTGCAAAAAATCCTCTATTTTTGAATTTTGGTTGAGCCTATAATCGGTAAGAAAGGAAGAGCTATCATGACTTCCGATTATACAGTCGCTCTCTTTGCAAATATCCGACCATAATCGGTAGTCAAAGATAATTCATATAACTACCGAATATAGAGTTGCCCCAAAAGAGATTTTGCAAAAATCCTCTTTTTTTCTAATTTGGTTGAGCCTATAATCGGTAGTCAAAATAGTTCATATAACTACCGAATATAGAGTTGTCCTAAAAATGAGATTTTGCAATCGGTAGCTAACTAAACTACCGATTATGAAGGGGCATACAAGTATTTTCATCCTATTTTGTCTTTTGTGTCGCCCCTAATTCTTTCGGGGTCGCCCCTAAAAGTGCCAGGATAAATAGGGGTCGAATAGAGAGACCAAAACACTTCTTCCAAAACATCTTCTTTGATCATTCATTTATAGCGAGAAATAGAGAGAGTTCCTGGTTTTTACCGTGAGATTTTGTCTTTAGTTTCATTTTAATTCTTTTTTCTTTTTTTTATTTGCCAGTACTCTTTAATTATGAGTATCTAATCTTTTAACTGATTAGGGATGATTTCAAAGTCCTGAACAATGAAGCATTATTTTTTTTAACCATATTTTTTTTTAAGTTTTATTTAATTGTTGATTATCTTTATTATTTTTATTTATTGCCTAAGAATATTGAGGGGTTATTTAAAATGATCAATTAAATTAACCAATCAATATTTCTTCTACTAGTTTAGGGTTGTGTGATACGTGTAATTGTCACATCAACTCTTTGCACAAGTAGTAAATCGCAAGAGCTGACAGAGGGATTTTGTTAAGCAATTGTGTGTAAAGATAACACTAGTAAGCATACCGAGCTTATGCGTCGATGCTAGGATCAACCTTGATTCACGAGTGTAAAGCATTCAACTAATTTACACCTTGAGAGCTTATTCTTGGTGGGTTGGTTGGATAGAATCAGTAGTCGAGCGCTTCCGTATCCAGTGACAGTAGGAATCCGGGGGATAGCAGAGCTTATTGCTATTCTACGGTTGGTAACAATATAAGTTAAACAGGAAATAAATTTATATTTAATTAAGCTTCAGTTCAGTGATGGCGAAAGATTCCCTAATCATCTTCTTTATTATTATTTACATCAAAGTATTATTATTTTATTTTATTAGTTACTTTGATTTAAAATCTAAAAACCCCCCTTTTGGTGACTTTAACAACTAGAAACTCCCTGCTCTTCGTGGGAACGAACTCCTTGCCATTATATTACCAGTTAATTGTGTTGAAAGGTGTAATTAATTTTTTGCGTAAACGACGCGCACCCACCCTGATTCAATCACGACCCAACAATCTCTACTGTTCTTCTTCATAATTCACCACAACATCATCTTTATAACTTCATCATCTAATTCACTCAAATCACTTTCACGAACCACTCTCAAATTACTCGCAGAAGAAGAACAGAAGAAAAACAGAGAAGAAGAAAGAGAATGAAAGAAAATGAATGAGCTTATCTGCTCGATCTGGGTTGATAAGACCAAAGAGAATTATTAAGGCGCCCAGAAAATGGATAAGGGTAACCAAGGCTACTTCATTTTTCCCCTCATACAAATCTGACGATATCTTCTTCGTCTGATATCCGAATGACACGTTCAAGTAGTCTATTTCGCATAACTTTTCGAGACCTATCTAACGATACTAGTTTCGTATCTAAATCGTTGTTAGATTAATTTCTATGAATTAACGTTCATGTTAAACTAATCGAGTCATTAGTGGCTAAGACGTCTCTTGACTGGTCTAATAGCGTTGACGAGCTTGCGGGTCCTTACACAACCGATCACAAGTAAGTACCATAAATAAGTGGTCACCGATCCTGGTACTTAGTTCGCCATTTTATGGAAACTAGTGTGACCAATCCTAGTAGACACTTAGAGGTAGAACCGAATTTTGTTTGGTAGAACCGTTCAACCCATGAATGGTGATTGAATGTTTTTGATTAATCACATAGTTTTGGAAATCAGATGAACCAATTTTAAACTCGTTTGGAAGTGTGGAAAATCGGTTCCAAGATTGTAAATATGAAAAAGGATTTACAAAGTAAAGATGTCGACATACTTTGAACATGTGCAGTAATTCTTATCTATTATTGTTCAAAGATATTCCTTAATAACTAAAGGAGAATCCCGGATCGAAATAAATTGAGAATCTTTCAATTAAGGTTTTTTTTTATATGCTTTTAATTTCCAACAATTAAATGCATATCTTTAGAAAATAAAAATTGGTAATGTGCATTTACTAATTAGAGATTTTCTACTGAGATTTCGGTCAATATTTGGACAGAGCATTAAAACCGATTTTGGCTTTATTGCATATCCTTGGTGTCCAAACTTCCTTGGTCTATAAATATTGAAGTTTGCATTTAGAGTAAACTAATCCCCAGAGCCATCAAAACTACCTAGTTGGGTTGTTACTGGTGGAGCCGTCTATTCGGAGAGGAAAGTACCCTAATTAGGCGAAATCTCTTACGACCGCTTGTTTTAGAGACTTCTTTGGGATTGAGAAGCTCTATGAGTACCGTTGGTGGGAAACTAGATAATTGTAGTTTATTATTAGTTTTCGATTGAATTGTGTCAGAATCAGAAATGGAACTCACCAGATCGCTAAAAAAATCTGCTGATATCATTGACTTTCAAGATTCTAAGATTCTTGAAGAAAAAAATGATCAGCTCATTGATGAATTCGAGAAATCTCTTGAAAGGGAACATGAACTCTATTGCTTTATTGAATCTCTCTCTAACAATATCAAAAAATTGGTTCAAGAAACTACTCTACAGCGTGAAAAGATTAGTATACTTGAAGATACTATTAGAGAGAACTCAATTAGACAAGAACGTTTAATCAAGGCTCATTCATCAGAAATAAACAGTCATCATGTTGAAACTTGTTGCATCTATTCGATGTGCCCAAGAACAGTGTAACACCTTGAAAAAGGAAAACTCTTTTTTGATGAGTAAGTCATCCTCTGCACCTTCTTCTGATATTCACAAGACTTTTCCCAGCATGAAGAAAATTCCCTCCAAGGAATTACCCACTGTGAATCACTTGCAAAATTCGCATGTGCCGGAAAAGGTTATGAGTCAAGGAAATTATGTTTCTAATTCACGATGTTGTTCCTTATGTGGGAAAAAGAATCACTATGCTCTTTATTATTTTGCTAGAAAGAAACAAATCTCACATCTTCATAATTTGCTTCTTTCTACTGTCAATGGAGTAAATCGTCTGACGACTTATACAGTGAATTTCTTTTCTACAGAAAAACAGAATTCTTATAAGAATGATCCCTCTTCAATAAATCGTCACAGGTTGCAAGTTCCTCTGTATGGTATAAACTCTTGTGCCACTAATGAACACATTTCTTGTGCTTATAAGAACAAGTCCGGCAAGTCTAAATCGAGAAGATGGAAATCCTTCAACTCTTCTCCTTTGGAACCGATCTCTAGAGGTCCTAGACTTAGTAACCGATCATGGTAACTGATGTAACTGGTACCAGTGACCATATTAAGGTAGAACCGATCCTTGTGTTTGGTAAAACCGCAAACCCATGATTAGTGTATTGATATTTGATCAATCATATAGTTCTTGGAAATCAGATGAACCAATTCTAAACTTGTCTGGAAGTGTGGTATAATCGGTTCCAAGATTGTAAATATGAAAAAGCATTTACAAAGAAATAAGATGTCAACATACTTTGAACATGTTCAGTAACTCTTATCTTTTACTGTTCAAAGATATTCCTTAATAACTCAAGGAGATCCCGGACCGAAATAAGTTGAGAATCTTTTAATTAAGGTTGTTAATTTTATATTCTTTTTAAATACCAGCAATTAAAATGCATATCTCTGGAAAAATAAAAATTGGTAATGTGCAGTTACTAATTGGAGATTTTCTAGTGAGATTTCGGTTATTTTGGACAGAGCATTTCCAGGAATTATGAAAACTGTTTTTGGAAATATAATGCATATCTTGAGAATATTCGGTTTAGAAATTCCTTGGTGTCCAAACTTCCTTGGTCTATAAATACCCAGGTTTACATTCCGTTCAAACTATCCTAAGAGACAACAAAACTATCTTGTTGTGTTGTTACTGATGGAGCCGTCTATTCGGAGATGAAAGTACCCTAATCATGCGAAATCTCTTACGACCGCTCGTTTAAAGACTTCTGTGGGATCAAGAAGCTCTACGAGTACCGTTGGTGGGAAACTAGATAATTACAGTTTTATTAGTTTTCGATTTGATTTGATTGACTAATGGTTGTTGAACTTTGATTGCACCTAGTTTGTTTATTCTTGAGAACCTTCTATTCTGATATAAGATTCACTCAAACTAGATCGAAGTGTCGTCGGGATCTTTAGAATTGTTTTTAGATCTAAAGACGTCTTGTGATAATCCATTGTTAACAGACTCCGTTCTGTGCGTGATTGATCACAAGAGATTCAAGTTGTGGTGTGCAGGTGTTTATTGAAGATGAAAGAAGATTTGAAGATAAGGAAGATTTCTTATTGGGTTCATAATCTTTGGTGTGCGCAAAACTTAATCGGCTGGAATCCAACTATAATCGGTTTATCCTTGATAGATTTGATTGATTAGTTGCGTAGATCGGCATCATTATATAGTATCTTCATAGATCTTATTTTTTATTGCAAAATCTAAACTCTGCTACTTTGGTAATTGTTGGATAGATAGATCTAAACCCGACAAAGGAGTTTATTGGATTAAATAGAAGATCCTTTGTCAAACTCATATCACTGAGATTGAATAGAGTTGTTACCTAACAGATTTGGTGTTCCTTTACTATTTGGAATACGAACCAAATGAATTGTTCCAGTGCGTTCACTTATTGAATGTCGGAAGTGCAGGGATACTGAAGAAACTAGGTGAACTATAGGTTTAGTTGCTTGGTCTCAACTATACAAAGTTGGTTTGATTTTGTATATCGGCTTAATTCTGAGAGTATTCAATTCTGGACTAGGTCCCGGGGTTTTTCTGCATTTGTGGTTTCCTTGTTAACAAAATCTTGTCATTTACTTTTGCTGATGAAGTTCCTCGTTAACAAAATCTTGTCATTTTCTTTCGTTTTCAATATAGCACGACTTGAAAGATATGTTAGGAATGAAACAGTTCAAGTCAATATTACTAACCTCAAGAGGAAGGATAATATTGTCGTCGTAGCATGTTACTTCTCCATATTCTTCAGGTCTTGGAGTAATACTTATATGTCTCATAATCCTAAACTTTCTAGTCTAACCTATACGAAGTTGTCTCTAGTACATAATCAAGCGACTCTTAGATGATTTTTGATTCACTAAAATATGACAACCAAACTTGACATACCAACGCTTGGTGGGTTCCACCGAGCTATGCTCTAACAAATATAATGCAGAAAAGAAATAACACAGACACCAGAAGTTTTGTTAACGAGGAAACCGCAAATGTAGAAAAACCCCGGGACCTAGTCCAGATTTTAACACCACACTGTATTAAGCCGCTACAGACTCTAGCCTACTACAAGTTAACTTCAGACTGGAATGTAGTTGATCCCTAACCAATCTCACACTAAATAGGTACATTCGTGCTCCTTACGCCTCTGAATCCCAACATGACTCTACGCAATTGATTCCCTTAGCTACGACCCAAAGTCGTAGACTTGATAAACAAATTTGTCTCCCACTGAAAAGTCTATTCTGATAGATAAATCTGTCTCCCGCAGAAATACATATGAAGTTTTTGTTCCGTCTTTTAATAAATCAAGCTGGATAGGAACCAATTGATAATTCGGTCTTATACTCCCGAAGAACAGCCTAGAAATATCAATCACCTCACAATAACTTAACTATATGGTAGTAGAAAAAGTTATTGTGGAATCACAAAGAATGGTACGAGGAGCTTTATGATTACTTTTTATATCTTACCTATCGGAGATAAATCTCGAGAAAATCTCAGCGAAGATAGTACTCAATACGATAAAACAAGTAAGATCAAAACACACAACTACAAAGAAAATAGTTGGGTCTAGCTTGAAAATCCCAATAAAGTCTTCAAGTCGTGAACCTATAATGGTTTTAGGAAAAACCTAAGTCAAAGGAGAATCGACTCTAGTCACAACTAGTATCACACAGGAGGTGTGAGGATTAGGTTTCCCAGTTGTTAGAGTTCTCCCTTATATAGTCTTCAAATCAGGGTTTGATAACTTTGTAACAAAGAAATCAATATTCACCGTTATATAAAATCCTGATTTAAGATTTAAGCTAATATATTTCCACTGTTAGATGGTCTTAGCTTGTTACACACAATGAAATATACCTTCATTTAGATATGGGTAACGTACCTAAACGTGTATATTGGGTTGGCTCAACAATAGTTAACCGAAGTTAGCCATATGAGCACTTTTGTCTTAACCATGTTCATATTAACACTTCTAGATCAAATGATAATAAAATGAATCTAATTGTGTTACTCATAGAGTTGTTTAATTGTTTATATTCTCATAGAAGTATACAAGACAAAATTGAAGAAAAATCGGATTGATTCAAAAGAATCATCTCATGAACATTTTAGCCAAGGTTTGCAAAGGTTGCATTCCTTAATATATAAATGTATTTGTTCATGAGTATGAAATCATACTTAGTCGATTTTAGAGCTTAATCACATAAGTTTGCTAACGGGTACGCAAACTTAAGTTCCGGACTTGATCTTTTCCGACAGTTCGAAAACGTGTACGCATACTGTCGTTCCAGAATGAACTCAGGTGAAATAGTTTGCAAACGGGTACACAAACTTAGTTCCTGGATTTTAACAGTTAAAAACGTTCGCGTACGGGTATGCATACTTGAATCCCGGACCTGAATTATACTACAACAGTTTGCATACGGGTATGCATACTGTGCTATATCCAGACAATGATTAATTGTTCTAAACTCCCATTTCAATCATTGAAACATTCTTAGAAGACGAAAATAGGTGTCTCACACAAACTATTAGCTTCAATAGGAGATAGAATATAATAAACTTCTGATTGATAGATGAGTTCAAGTCTCCACATACCTTTTGTTGATGAAGTTCCTCCAAGCTCCCCTTAGCAGATCTTCGTCTTTAATCGATGAATGCCGTGAATTCTAAAGCTCAACTACACATTCTACCCTATTCCGAGATGTAGCTATAAGTAGACTATAAATCAAGACTTATAGTCAAACAAGCTTGAGATAGCAATGTTTGCGATTTTGGCCGAGCAGTGCTCTAACAGAATAACTTTGAACAATAAATGATAAGATTTATTGTACGTTTTCAAAGTATGTTGACATATTTTTACTGTTACAATCTTGGAATCGGTTATACCACACTTCCAAACAAGTTTAGAATTGATTCACCTATATTCTAAGATTACTATGTGATTGATCAAATATCAAATCACATACATGGGTTCAATCGGTTCTACCAATCACTAGGATCGGTTATACCTCAATACAGAAATACTTGTGATTGGTCACACAAGCTACCAGGATCGGTTACATCAGTTATCAGGATCGGTTACATCAACTACCAACACCGGTTACCATATTCTCATGGTATTGCTTGTGATCGTTCACACCAGTTACCACTAGTACAGAAATGGCCTTTAGCCACGCCAAATATAAATTTTCCTGTCACGCCTTTTTGGTTTTGGCGTGTCTATAGGGTATACTTCTACCCTATAGACACGACATGTTCAATGGACGTGTTCATATAAGTGCTTTCAGCCACGCCAGGGCTACTAGCGTGTCAAAATTTCAACCGTTTAGTCACGTTAACTTCAAATTTTTGATTGGGCGTGTTTATAGACCAGTCTATGGCCACATTATGTATTGGGCGTGTTTATAGACCAGTCTATGGCCACATTAGGTATTGGGCATGTTTATAGACCAGTCTATGGCCACATTAGGTATTGGGCGTGTTTATAGACCAGTCTATGGCCACATTAGGTAGTTGTGGTGTGTCCAAAAGGTTAGTCATGCTATTTAAAGTGCGTGTCCCTAGTGTACGATTGATTGACACACCAAAATCAAAGTGTGGCCAAAAGTTCTTCTTTGGACACACCTATACCAAATAATCCATAGTGTACGATTTATAGACACGCCCGAAAGATATGCGTGTCCATAGTGTAGGACATATTGACACGCCAAGTTGAAAGAGTGGCCAAAAAGTTCTTCTTTGGACACGCTAGTATATGTGTATCCATAGTGTGCGTTCTATAGACACGCCGGTTTTATAGCGTGACGAAAAAGTTCGTTTTTAAAAAAATAATAAAAATCTTTCGCCCATATTCGAACTCATGACCTCGAAGGATTTAGATAACTGTTTATGGGTAAAAATCGTTTCTGCCGATTTCGGTAAATTCGGTAGGTGAGTGAGAAACTGGTTCAAACCCTAAACAAATGGGCTGCACGTGAGCACTTTATAGATTCGAGAGATCAATCTGTACAAGTCCGGCCTAAACCAAGAAATGGCCGTTCCAGACTTGCTTCGGTCACAAAGTGGAGGAGAAGGGTTGATTTGGGGAGGGAAGCAAAGAAAGGTGTTGAGGAGAGTAGTATCTCGACTTGTATCGTAAAGTGAAAGCTTAGGAAGCTTGCAAGAGGTGGAAGCTTTTGGGAGAGCTTGCAAAGTTGCCTTTCTCGAGAGTGTAGTATTTTTCTCCCGACCGAGACCATTGTCCGTGGAAATAGGTAAGACCTATTTATACAAGTCGAGATTGAAACGTACCCTGGCCTCATGAAGGAAGAGAGTAAAGGGTGAAATAATGGGAGGAGGTGGTAACCGCACGGTTTAATGGGTGAAAACGTTTTTCACCATTATTTCCTCTTTTATTTGACCACTTTATTCCTTTTCACGCTTTCTTAATGTGAGCGTAGTGTACGCTGCATGATGTGACCGCCAAACCAAAACCCTAAAGAAGCATCCCCCGTTTTGTGTTGATGTCTCGAGTGTTGGTTGCATCTTGGGTGCAAGTGGCGCGCTAGTGGCATGTGTGGCATGTGCGGCATGTGCGGAATGCCTTGGTGGTAGGTTGCACGGTTTGCAAGTTAGGTTACTAGCGTGTGGGTTTGGCATATGCCAATGGCATGTGCGGAATGCCTTGGTGGTAGGTTGCACGGTTTGCAAGTTAGGATACCGGCGTGTGTGTTTGGCATGTGCCAATGGCATGTGCGAATGCCTTGGTGGTAGGTTGCACGGTTTGCAAGTTAGGCTACCAAACAAGTGTCTTTGGCATGTGCCAATGGCATGCGCCATGTTGACCTAGTTACAAGTCTTGCAAGCCTAGGGCGCTATATTTGGCGTGGGCCAAAGGCATAGCGGCTTGGAAATATGGCTTGCGACACGTGTTGGCATGTGCCAATGGCACGTGCGGCCATGTTGACCTAGTTGCAAGTCTTGCAAGCCTAGGGCGCTATATTTGGTCGTGGGCCAAAGGCATAGCGGCTTGGAAATATGGCTTGCGACACGTGTTGGCATGTGCCAATGGCACGTGCGGCCATGTTGACCTAGTTGCAAGTCTTGCAAACCTAGGGCGCTATATTTGGCGTGGGCCAAAGGCGTAGCGGCTTGGAAATATGGCTTGCAACACGTGTTGGCATGTGCCAATGGCACGTGCGGCCATGTTGACCTAGTTGCAAGTCTTGCAAGCCTAGGGCGCTATATTTGGTCGTGGGCCAAAGGCATAGCGGCTTGGAAATATGGCTTGCGACGCGTGTTGGCATGTGCCAATGGCACGTGCGGCCATGTTGACCTAGTTGCAAGTCTTGCAAACCTAGGGCGCTATATTTGGCGTGGGCCAAAGGCATAGCGGCTTGGAAATATTGCTTGCGACACGTGTTGGCATGTGCCAATGGCACGTGCGGCCATGTTGACCTAGTTGCAAGTCTTGCAAGCCTAGGGCGCTATATTTGGTCGTGGGCCAAAGTCATAGCGGCTTGGAAATATGGCTTGCGACGCGTGTTGGCATGTGCCAATGGCACGTGCGGCCATGTTGACCTAGTTGCAAGTCTTGCAAACCTAGGGCGCTATATTTGGCGTGGGCCAAAGGCGTAGCGGCTTGGAAATATGGCTTGCAACACGTGTTGGCATGTGCCATTGGCACGTGCGGCCATGTTGACCTAGTTGCAAGTCTTGCAAGCCTAGGGCGCTATATTTGGTCGTGGGCCAAAGGCCTAGCGGCTTGGAAATATGGCTTGCGACGCGTGTTGGCATGTGCCAATGGCACGTGCGGCCATGTTGACCTAGTTGCAAGTCTTGCAAGCCTAGGGCGCTATATTTGGCGTGGGCCAAAGGCATAGCGACTTGGAGATATGGCTTGTTGCCATGGTGTGCAGGGCGCGACTTGGTTTGGCATTGTTGCCATGGTGCCATGGTTTGGCATTGTTGCCATGGTGCGCGGTGCGGCTTGGTTTGGCATTGTTGCCATGGTGCGCGGGCATTGTTGCTATGGTGCGCATGGTGCGTTTGGCATTATTGCCATGGTGCGCGGTGCGGCTTGGTTTGGCATTGTTGCCATGGTCGCTGATGCGGGTTTGGCATTGTTTCCATGGTACGCAGGTGCGCTTGGTTTGGCATTGTTGCCATGGTGCGCAGATGCGGCTTGGTTTGGCATTGGTGCCATGGTGCGCGATGTGCGGCTTGGTTTGGCATTGCTTGCCATGGTGCGCAGTATGCGGCTTGGTTTGGCATTGCTTGCCATGGTGCGCAGGTGCGGCTTGGTTTGGCATTGTTGCCATGGTGCGCGTGATATATGCGGCTTGGTTTGTCATTGTTGCCATGGTGCGCAGATGTGCGGCTTGGTTTGGCATTGCTTTGCCATGGTGCGCAGATGTGCGGCTTGGTTTGGCATTGCTGCCATGGTGCGCGTGGTGCGGCTTGGTTTGGCATTGTTGCCATGGTGCGCAGATGCGGCTTGGTTTGGCATTTTTGCCATGGCGCGCGATGTGCGGCTTGGTTTTGGAATTAGGGTTCTATTTGAAAACCCTAATCTGGTATTTTGAAAAAATACCCCTATTAATTATTTACACCTGAGTTAAATGCTCTTAGTTAATGTGTTGCGGGTAACACTAGGTCATGGGGTTTTACGATTTTACCCCTTGTCTAAAAACCACCATCAACAATAACGTACCAATCCACCAAGCTGCCCATCTTTAGATGTTTATGATTAGTGTTTTGAAAATACTAGACTGGTTGAACTACTCAACATTTAAATAAACACGCCAAGTTGAAAGTGTGGCCAAAAAGTTCTTCTTTGGACACGCTAGTATATGTGTGTCCATAGTGTGCGTTCTTCTTTGGGAGTCTGCAATTTGGTTTCTAAAAGATCATACTCTGGACTAAAGCTATCAAAATTTCCTCTCAGCTACCACCGCATTTAAGTAAGATTTTTCATTGCTCTCTCAAGCATTCCTATACTAATATGTTATTCTATCTCTATAACTTCAAAGTTGCATATGCTACCAGTTGGAGTAGTTCATATGAATGCACAGATAAAACTATTAATCCCATAAAACAATTTCAAACCTTCATGATAACCCCCTTTCAAATTCCCCCTGCTATTTACTATAGTCACCATATCAAGCTCAAAACCAAAATTAAACACAACAGCCACTCAACCAAGCATAATACAATAACCCAGAACCACAACCACACAATTGAACATCATTGTCTTTAAAACCAACACTATCAAATCCAAAATCAGCACCACTAGCATTAACTTGTTTATCCATGAGAAACATATGCAATATTCAGCCAAAAAATATTTACAGGAATACTTACTTTACCATCTGGAAGGGGATGGTTGAATACCGGTCAAGCTCTGGTGCAACCCCAGAGGTCCCCACACCACTTCCAACAACCTTCTTGTTAGCTCCACTCCTTTCTGGTGAAGCCCTCCTCCTTGGCACAAAATAGTTTCCCCTAGGAGGAGGCATAGGCACTACTACATCCTCAGGAATCTCATTAGAATCAGTTATCTCCCCTGGTCCGAAGATTGCAATATCATAAGCATCCTCTCGCCAACCGTCGCATCATCAAAAGCCGCATGAAGATATTGGGGAAGACTACCACATCATTGGGGAGACCATGAGTGTAATTCTCCCGAATCTTAGAACCCCTGTGTAGCACCACCACAAACCACCTCCTCCTCCCCTACAAGCACCACACCTTCATTAATCACAAACCGGACTTTGTCAGGATGAACGGCATACACCACCCACCCTTCATCAACCCCTTGGAGTTGAGGAAGTTGAGGATCCAACACATAAGTACTGACACTATCATGCATAACAACCCTATCCTCTTTGACTTCTCCAACACCTCCAGTACCAACTTGCATGTTTGTCTTTGGTTCCTCACTGCTGCTACTGCTTATCTCTACTACCTATCAAATTGGAGAAATGGGGGAATCCCAATCAATAACACCATCACAGTTACTAATAAAGCCAATTACAACTATGAAATTCACTTTCAACACCTTTTTTTTTTGATAAAGAGAAAATTTTATAGAAATTAGCCAGATTGTGATCTTTTGCCGAAGCTCACAAAAGACGGGTTAAAGTTTTCAACAAATAATATTGGCATTCTTTTTTTTGCTTGACATGTTTGGCAACAGCGTATTCCACTTGATTATCATTACGGATTACATTAATAAACTCACAAACCAAAAAACTAGAGATTAAGTGCTTTATCTCCTTTATTAACTTTCAACACCTTGAACCCAACAATTCTTCCATGATTATCAAAAATCAATACTCGGTTTTCTTGCATATTCATCTTAGCCTTCTTTTCCTCTGGTCTACCCATGGATTCCTGATTTGTAGACATGGCTGGGCGATCATTCATATTTAGATATTCATTATAACCTCGCTTAGACATAGCTTCAACAATTAGAACACTGAAGGGATTTTGCGGAGATGGAATGTGGAAGTTACAGAGTTACATAATTGGAAATTATAATTGATCTCTTCCGGAAATTATAACTGATCTCTTCCAAACAGGCCTTATGGACGAGAACAACAACAGTTAACATATCTCACCCATCCTTTTTTCAATCCTCGAGATCAATTAGTTGAGATATCGGGGAGGCACATGCCTACTAAGTGCATGCAAAGACCTATTGAACGCCACCCCAACTTATTGGCCGTTCAGAGGCGGCAGCAAACACTTGGCAGCTATTTGGCAAGAAGACACTCTAAGCGGGCTACCCGTGACCCGAAGTCGAAACCCAGTACCGAACCGCGGCTGCCCTCAACTATTTTCGTCAGAGACGAGCTTGAAGTGGCAAGTGGAAGCCCAATTACCTTAAAACTTCTATAAGAAGACGTTGTCATCCTTCTGAAGGAGCCCATCCTTCTGAAAAAAATAATAAAAAGCTTTCGAACGCATGACCTCAAAGAAGTTAGGTAACGTATCAATCCACCAAGCTGCCCATCTTTAGACGTGTCTATAGAGTGTTTTGAAAACACTAAACTGGTTCAGCTACTTAACATTTTAATAAACACGCCAAATCAAAGTGTGGCCTGTTATAATATGCATGGGATATGGTGGCTATCCACTTATTTCCGTTAGTTACACCAAGCACCTTTCATAAGCACCTTGTTACACCAAGCATCTTGTATAAGCAACTTGTATAAGATACTTAAGCAATAGTAAGCTTAAGATGAGATTAACACCTAAAGCTAGTGGGTGTTGAATTGCATGGTTTGCAAGCTAGAGGTGTTATTGCTACATAACATCCTACATGTAGTGTGACATGTAATACTAGGTGGTGTATACAAGCTAACACCTAAGACATGTAGCAGCTTGCAATGAAGCCTTCCAACTGGTGCTGCCATCGCCTAGTATGCATAAAACATAAAGAGTTAATTAGACCCCAAAGATAAACATCAAAGTTTGGTGACCCACCGATACGCCCTTAATGGCGCGTTCAAAGAGGGTAAAAGTCTTAATGGGAATTAGGTGTTGAAAATAGGTCTTCATAGGGTAATGATGGTTATTAGAGTGAAGGGGACACGGATGGATTTGAATGGGCGTAGTTAACAAAGTGACATGACGGCTAACTAAGCGCCATAAATGAAATTGAATTGGCACAATGGGGTATTTGAGGGGTTAATTAGCAGAGAGATTACCATTTTCAGAGAGATCTTTAACAGAAGAGGAAAGGTTTAGGTTTAGCAAACTAAATTGAGAGTATGGATGATCCTTCCCAGAATTCAACCAATTCCATCGGAAATCTTCCAAATGCACCACCAGTAACACCTGAATTTGCACAAGCCAAGTCAATTCTCCCTTCTTTGAGCATAGAGGAATTGCAGTAGTTAAGAGAAGATGCACAGTCTGAAATTGATCATCGGATTCAAAAGCAAACTCGTCAGAGAGAGGCAGAAGAGGCTGTTCAGGAGCGGAAGAAAAGGAGATTTGAGGCTCTCTACAATGCATGGCTACCCAAGTTCTTAGAATGGCAAGAATGGAAGGATGAGGAAAAGGCTGAGAAGCAGGCCAAGACCCCAAAGTATGGCAGTTCAACAGAAAGTGATTCCGATGCCTTAGAAGGGTATGAGTATGAAGTGGAGGAAGTGGCTACCAGTGACCTAGATTCGGATGCTGCGGAGGACAAGCAAAGGATGAATTCTTATCATGATGATAAGGCGAGAAGGCGATTTGAATATGAACTTGCCAATCCCAAGATTTTTGCTCGCACCATGAGTGAGGGTGAACTGTTGCGGTGAAAGGTGAGTCGTCGAATCGCCGATCTCGATGATGAGTCAAGTGAGGAAGAAAGGGAAGAAGGGGATGAGGATAGTGATGATGAATCATCATCCGGTGGGACTTCTCCCTGCACCATCCGATAGCGAGGACTATGGCGAAGAGGGGTCTGGATGCCGATGAGGATGAAGTGTGGTAAGCTCATCGAGTTACACTGAAAGGCTAGATTTTCAGGCATTGCATAAATCCTGAAATGATCAACAAGTTTTTTGCAAAACAACGTTTCTGGTAATTTTCCTTCCTTCTACTCTTCCTGATGTTGGTGCGAAAGATGGTAAGTTTCTTTGTATTTTGAAAGTTGATGCGGACGGTTTTTTATGTTAGGTAGATTAGTAATGTGCATCTTTGAATTTTGATTGTAAAAAGAAAGTTGTAATGGCACTGGTAGCATGTCGGGTGTTTAGAAGTCGTATTCTGTTTGCTTTGTCCTTCTTTAGATGTAATTAAACTAGTTGTGTTCTTCCAGTTGTTTGAATTTTCAGTAGTATTAAAATTGTGATGGATGTATGTTTGAAGGGTTTGAACATAAAGTGTCGGTTTTTCTTGCTCTTTTGATTTCAACAGTAATGACAGTAAATGTACAAACAAGCAATGTTCTTGGTGAATGATTCAAATTTTTCCAATGATTGTTAGGTAGAGATGGGTAGGAATGACTGAATTAATGAATCAATAGGGTATATAAAATGTTGTTTAAGATGGTGGGTATTACTCCAGGTTATAAAATGTTGTTGGAGTAAGATTAATTCAAAGACTATTTTAGGCCCAATTCAAAAAAAAATCTATGTGCAAGCCTAGTACTATTACTACTAATCCTAGCATGAATGAATATTAATTCAACAATCAGTATAGCCAAATCCAAACTCATCCAACATTGCTAAAACCCATCTGCATACAAAACCCCACCATGATTTAAGAATCAATTTTTTTCAACAATCCATACATTCATTCTCTAGTTAACAGAAAAATCCAAACAACTACATTCTATCACCTGGCTTGTCGCTTAGTCCTTGGAAATGGTTGCTCAGATACAGTTGTTTGAGAAGTAGGGACTGTTGTTGGTGCTTTCCTTGCAGTTCTACCCTTAATGTCGTCCCGATAGTAATCATCCCTGGATTTCCTTTGCATGTCAAGTTTATCTACCTTTGGCAATTTATTCATTCCGACAAATAACCTGCCGTCTTGAATTCCTCGTCGACTTCATCACCAAGATATTTCCGGTTTGGGTAGGTGCACCTAACACAATAGACTTTTTTTTTATTTTTTTTTTTTATTTTAAGTCCTGCACATAAAATACCGCTTAGCTTGGGAGGCTACAACGAAAGGATCATCTTGGAGTCCCAACTTATCAAGCTCAACCAAAATGTAGCCAAGTTTGTCTTTTGAGACCCCTGCTTTGGTAACCCATTTACACCTGAAAAGTGGCACTTTCAGCGAATGATATGTCAGCACCCATATATCTTGTTGTTTATGGGTGAAAACTATTCCTGTAGAATTTGGTAATTTGGGGTGTGGATGAGGAATGAATCTAAACCTTAAACAAATGCACTGCGCGGTGAGTGCTTGTAGAGAGATCAATCTGTGCAAGTCCGGCCTAAACCAAGAAATGGCCGTTCCAGACTTGTTTTGGTCACAAAGTGAAGGAGATGGGGTTGATCTTAGGGAGGAAAGCGAAGAAGGTGTTGAGATTGTGAAGGTGTTGGCTTGCTTATGACTTGTAACAGAAAGGTGAGCAGGCTTGTGGTTGATGCAAGCAGGCTCTGGGTGTTTGAATACGTTTTGTATTAACACTTGGTTTTCTGTCTCGTCTGAACTTGTGTTGTTGTTCTCTCTTGTCTCCTATTTTTCTCCTGTTTTGAAAATAAGGAGGAGAACCTATTTATACAAGTCATTGAGCCTTATTCACGTCTCTCGTGGGAAGTGGAGGAAGTGGAGTGATGGAGTAGTGGAGTTGTGCGTCGGTGTCACACGACCGGTCTTGCCCACTTCTCTGTTCATCTCTAACCGTCCATGACTTCGACACGTTCTTGTGATGGCGCGTTGCACGTCGTAAACCGCCGGACCAATACCCCCGATATGTATCCCCCATTTGTGACATGATTGATGTCTGGAATGTGTGGATCGTGGATCCACGAAAGATAGCATGTAATCGTCGAATTGAATAACCGTGTTATTCGGAAGTCGATGTGAAGTATCGTGTGTATTTTATGCGAGCCTTTGCATTATGGTGTGGTAAATTGATGGGTAATGACGCCTCACTAACCAAATAACTCTGACGAGTTGTATAACCAAGGTGGTGAAGTCGGACGGATGAGATGATCTTTGAGACACTCATCTGCGACCGTTAATGAATATTAGGGTTTTGAAGAGGTGCGCAAGCATCACTCTTGACTTGGTCGAAACCAAGCATGGAAAGGGATTTGGAGAGGGCCGACCAGGCATGTGTATAGACGGCATGCCGGTGTGCACGCCCATACCTCACCGTCCCATGAAGGCGCGATCTAGGCCACTCAATTTGACCGGTAAAGTTGAGTGGTTGAGATCGGTTTGCGTCAGGAAATTGATGCCGCAAAAGGGCCGCACATAATGCTTTTTCCGGCGCGCGTTCCAAGACGACCTAACTTGGTCGGTCTTGGCCGATGGGTTTGACGTGAAGATGGCATGCTGGTGTTCATGCCTATACCTGAATATCCCATGAAAACGTGATCCGAGCCATCCAAATCGTCCGGCGAAGTTGAGCGGTCGAGATCAGTTTGTGGTTTGGGAGGCGCGGCCATGCTAGTTTGGACGCGCGTTTTGGATTAACCAGGCATGATATGCCTTGGCCGAACACATGAGGAGGTAGATGGGCCCACGGTGGTCATGCTGGTATTAACGGCCCTTGTTTAATCTAATCTGTGACCCTCCATTCGTGCGGGAGAAGATGGACGCGCGTTGTAGGATCAT
>JAJJWW010014735.1:0-148729 GCA_023531295.1 Papaver armeniacum | reverse complement strand
CCGTGGCAAGGCTAGGCTTGGCTTCGTTGCCAAGGCGGTCTTGGCGTCAAGGCCAAGGCTGAGGGCTTGGCACCGTGGCCAATTTAGGGTTTGGCAATCGTGGGTCGAAATTAGGCTCGATTAAGCCAAATGGATTTGATGTCGTGGCCAAAGTTTAGGGTTTGAGGCATGGTCGCTCAAAAGTTGCCACAAGCCCAGTTTGGTGGCGAACTTGGATGGCCGAGATTGAATCTAAAGGAGGAAAGGTAGTCGTCGATCATGGCTACCTTTAGTTGGCAGTGGCGCCTTTAACTCGCTGCTTAGCGGCATTGCGGCATGGCTCGTGCATGCCTTTGGCACGGTTGCCGCGTGACATATCCACCTAAATTTTGGCACATTGGTGTGGAAATCTTGCCTAAATTAGGGTTTGGCTTGTCGAAACCTTAATTAGCCTATATGGCACGTCGCACGGGGTGGGTGGCCATGTTTGGCGCGTTTGTCATGTGCATCTGGCATGTGTGCCTGGTAAGTGCGTTTGGCAAGTTTGGCATGCCGCTTGGCATGTTGGCGCGTTTGGGAAGCCAATTGGCTTTATGCCATCCGCGCGTTGGTGTGAGTGTGGCGCTTTAGAGGGACCGATTGGTTGATGGGAAGTAAGGCTGGAAAGCTAGGACGTGGCTACACTTCCAATGCGCAACGGCGGATTTAAAGCACCTGATTGGTCGATGAGAAGTGGGGCCGACAAGCTAGGGCATGGCCACACTTCAGCAGTGCAATCAGGGAGGATTTAAAGTGACTAATTGGTCGATAGGAAGTGGGGCCAGCAAACTAGGGTGTGGCCACACTTCCAGCACTGTGGCGTATTTAAAGCGACCGATTGGTCGATGGGAATTGGGAGGGAAAGCTAGGTGTGCCACAATTCCAGTGTTGGCCGTGGGCGGATTTAAAGTGACCGATTGGTCGATGGGAAGTGGGGCCGGCAGCTAGGGCATGGCCACACTTCCAAAGGTCGCTGTGGCAGATTTAAAGCGACTGATTGGTCGATGGAAGTGGTGCCTACAAGCTAGGCGTGGCCACACTTTCAAAGGCGCTATGGCATATTTAATCGCCTAGTTTGGCTAAGCATAGTTTTTCGACCAACGGTCTAGTGTATTGCATGGGCGCAAAAAACCTAATTTTACAAATTAGTCGGGTTTATGAGTTTTAAGTAGTGATCACAATGATTTGTTTGGATTTTGTATGCGACGCAAAATCCTTATCTGCTGCACGTATGAAAGTACTCAAGAGTCTTGTATTGGCGAGGTGCCGAAATTGACAAAGTGTTTTGGATGGTTGCTACATTCTCCAGTCTGGATAAATTTCATGTAAATATATTGAATGGCTCAATAAATATCCCGGTGGATATGTTAGCACTTACGCACCGCTTACTTGTAGGGTGACGTCACATCGGATGCAAGAATTTACGATTTTAACCCTGTTAAAAACACCATCAACATTAAGTCCCCGCTTAGCACGTAATAGTGGCATTGTTGATGGGTAAGCATGAAATGGTGACATACGAGAGTAAAATCAAAGAGCAATGCGTAAAGAGATTTTCAAGGAAATTCAACTAACCTTTGGTCAAGGCATGAGGAATCTGTGATCCTTGTGTTGGCATGTCTTGTGCATAAATCGCCTTGTCCATGGGATGTTGGCACCAAAGTCATGCGCCTTTGGCTACTTGGTTGAGGAATGCTTCATGGAGATGCTGGCTAGGGAATTGATTAGGGACGCGGTTGGAGTTGGCTTGGGCTGCGGATGGCACTTGTCAGGAGAGGAAAAGTTGGCGCTGAGAAGGATGTCGGTGCATCGGCTATTGAGCATAGAAGCTAGCGCTGGGAGGATGCAAGCTGTTGGTGCTGGTTAGGGCTGCGGATGGCACTTGTCTAGAGCGGAAAAGTTGGCGCTGAGAAGGATGCATGTGCATCGGCTATCGAGCAGAGAAGTTAACGCTGATAGGATGCAAGCTGTTCGTGCTGGCTAAGGCGTGGAGCCGTTGGCGTTGCTGGCTTGGCTTGTCTTGGATGTGACGCTGCTGGATTGGCTTGGCTTGGCCGTGGAGCTGCTGGCTTGTCTTAGCCGAGGAGATGAGGTTGGTTTGGGGAGCCGTGGAGCTTGGTTGGAGCATTGGCTTGGCGTGGAGCCGTTGGCGCTGGGCTTAGGCCTTGGTCGTGACGCGAGATGCAGTCCGGATAGGATCGGGTTCTTGGTGCTTGGAGGAGAGGTTCTTGTCCGTGGCCTATCGGGCGCCATGGAGCTTTGCTAGCGCGGTCCAGCTTGCCTCTTTTCATGTGTAACCAAAAATAGGAAACCTTCCTCCTTTCGAACTCCCAAAAGTCGTGCCTATAAAAGGCGTTTCCCATCTTATTTATTCTCCGTATCATCAGTTTTATTCTCACGCCTTGGAGTTAGCGGCAAAGCAGTAGCAACAGTAGGCGAGCGTATTCTGGTATGCATCTCTCGTGTTTCTTCTTTTTGTTTACTCTTCGTGTTGGTGTAAACCCTAGCCGTACATCCGTTATAAATTTGTGAAATACTTTAATGAGTAATTTCCCTTTTCAAGAGTATGCAATAACATCAACCACCCTGTTTAAGGGTAATGAATCCAATTGTTTATGCGAAGTAATTATGCCTAATCGGGTAGCCGCTTAAACCTTCTCCACAAAAACCTAATTTTAGGGTTTACCCCTTTTTTTGAACGTGACCGTGGTACCCTCTTGGCCGAGGGTAAACCTCTCGTGGCATAAAGTTGGGGTGGATGCAAGTCCCCATTCCTTTGGCTACCACTCCCTCCGGCCGTAAGCGTCACCTTTGGTCGTGCATGTTATGCTTGTGACCTAATAAATTGGCTTGTGACCAAGATGATTTCTTCCGCCATTGACAAAATGATTTTTATGCTCCCTTTTTCTTAGTAGTAACTTTTATTGGTTGTGCTCCATTGTAGTTACTTCAATAGTGAAAGCGTAAAAAAAGAAATTCCGTTAGATGTCACTGAAAAAAGTCCCGCCACCATATCGAAGAATGTTGGCAACTCCAAGCCAAACACGGATGATGAATTTTTACAAAATTCTTTATACTTAGGAGAGCCATCCAAGTATATGGCGACCCTTTTGACCGGTTCAAAATGAAGGAGAGGTCCAGTCAGTTCGGCCGACCGTGGCGTGTAGTGCGGTTTTGGCGTCTTCGAGGAAAGAGTATCCCCGCTTCTCCAATCGACTTCAAAATCTGTCAAAGTCCATTGCGCTTTTTGATAAATGGATGCAATTTATGATAAGGCAAGATCGTGCGAGGGCCAATTTGACCAAGGCGCAAATCATTGATGCTGGCATGGCTTCTGTAACACTTCAAATCAGGAAAGACATCCCGGGCTTGATCACTTTTATCTCCAGATGGTGTCCAGATACTCATACGGCCATATGTAGGTTGGGAGAAATGACCATCTCTTTAGAGAGTGTAGCCGTCTCCGGTTGAACCTTCCCATAACAGTGAATCTTAATATCACGTTGTCCTGACGATGAAAAAAAATACGTGCCACTCTTGTCGCTAAGTCAAAAGGGTTCGCTCGAAAGATTACGAGACGAAGTGCTTCTATAGTCGGGTGTGTCTCAATGGTTCCCAGATAAGTCGTGAGCCGAATCAAGTGAACAGTACGCTTCATGTTGCGGCATTCTTGGTTTTTTGGCTATCCAGAGATATTTTCGATGATGGTTCTGGTAAGAAGGAGACAAGACAGGAGCTCATTAAATTCACCATCAAATTGGCGAAAGTTGTCGTTCTTCCTATTGGTGGCTTGTTTCTTGCCTATTTGTACACCCATTTGGATCATCTGGTCGCGGACATGTACGCTTCAAATGGTTATATGAAACAAGCCACCAATAGGCTCCATTTCGTAAATATAAACGAGTCCACTTTCATATAAACATGGTTGTGGGAGCATTTCGTAAATATGCTCCCAAACCGTCGTCTTTACTTCCCGAGTCTTGTGGCGGCTCCGAATCTGCGTTGGTTGAATAAGCGCCCAAAATCTGGATCAAGGCTCATCGACTTCCTTGACAATGCTTATGCCATTAGCTTTCGTCCTTGGGCTCCAAACATCGCCCATAGTTCAGGCCGAACACTTTCGCCGTACTCCGAACTTGACTTTGCTCACTCGGAGAGAATATGAGCGTTGGAGAGTTGTATTTATGCGAAGCTGTATCCCCGGACACGTGCCATCTTTCTTCCGGGGGTCTTTCAAGGCAATCCCTTATAATATTGACAGGGCGGCTCGGCATATGGGATTTAACCAAGGGGTCCCATTTACTCGTCATACTCGTTGTTCTAAGAATTGTTGCCGCCTATTCTGATGCCCGTGTTCTTGCGCCCGGTAAAAGCCTTCATTTCTTGCTCTCGAACGAAATACAATGACAACCTCCAGTACAACACGTTCGGGCAGGATGAGATTCTTGCCATCCACATATTTATGAATGACGTGGTAGAAAATTCTCGTGGCAAGCCTTCCCCTCGCGACTTTAGCGGAACATCCATTGTTGAGGGATCCTTCTACTGCTAAGAGAAAATCTCCTAGCACGGATGTGGACAGTCCCCAGAAAAAGGAGCGAAGGTCTAAAAACCGTGTGGGAGGTTTTCAGTCGGATTTGACGGCTCTTGTGATTTTAGTTCTTCCAATATGCGAGTACGTATGATTTTCTTCCTGATTTGGTTGTCTTGCATAAATATTCTGAATTGTTTCCACTGAACATCTCTTCCCTTTTGATTCAGGGTCTCAACAAGATAAACATTTTTACCAGACTTGTAAGTGGCCAAAAGGGGATGCCTTCTGAAGAAAAGTCTTGCGATACTGAGCCTCTCAGCAGTGAATAGGATGATGAAGAAAAATAGAACTCAGAGTCTGATAGTGATGAGGAAAGTTCTTCAGAGCGGGTCAGCGAGTCCTCTTCCAATTCCAGTGGTCCCAAAGATGAGTTGGTGAGTCTCCCACACGTTTTCCTATTGGACTATTTACTTATCCCGAATAGATATTCAATTGGTGGTATTTACAGGAGGAGGCCGCTTCTGAAAATAATTCTGAGATGGAGATTCACGGCAATGAAGATGTAACAGTGTCTCCAATCATGGAAACCGTACCCGCTGGTAATCTGGAGATGGAGGTTGATCATCATAAAGATGCTGATGTATCTCCCATGGCGAAAAATTTTATCGTGACGACGGGCGTGATTGTTCCCAAAGAATCTTTGCTAGTCGTACATCCAGCCGCATGTGTCGTTTTTGATCCTCCATTCGAGGCTCCTTTCGAAGGTCATGTGTTGGTTGGAGGATTCAGTGTGCCCGTGAAGTATGCGGAGCTATATACCAAGATATGTAAGAGGTATGGGCACATTGCCACGACCAGGAAGGTTGATAGTCGCTTTGCATTGGTTAAGCGCGTGGAGGAAACTTTATCTTCAATTCATGACATGTGTGGTGTGACTGGACACACTGCTTTCGAGATGTAGTCAAAAGTCGGGAATTCCATCGATATGTGTATAAACTTTGTTTAATGCCTCCCGATTACGTGATGGATTTTCCAAGATTCAAAGGCCGCAGTCAAGCGGTTGATGGCCCTTCCAGATTTGATTAATCAACAGGAGGCGAAAGTCGAGAAGTTGTCCTAGGAGTTGAAGCTGAAGCAGGCGGCTTTTCAAAGCATGAAGGACGTTTTCTCCAAGAATAACGGGCCTTTGCTATGCAATTTTCCTTAAATGTTTTTATTTTTCTGAACTTCCTTTGCTTAGGTTTTTTTTTTTTTTTGAAAGGCAAATGAAACGCCTGGTTTATGGTTTGATATTTTTGGACTGATAGATAATTGTTACCTATGAGGGTTTCAGATTATTCTTTGGAATGAATTTTAGAATAATGCCGTTTTGATCATGACTGTTAGTAGCATGAATATTCCAGGAGAGTCATGGAACCGTGAATGTTGTATGACGGTAGAAAGTATGGGATGAAATTTTCTGGGTAACACTGCAGCTATTGGTTTCTATTATCAACGTGAAAACTTGAAGTAGTAGATTATGTACTTTGTCTAACAAGACTTACTCGCTTTTTGGGTCTCCCAACAAAATGGATCTTCCGGGCGTAAGTCTAAGTTTTATGGGCGACGCCGTTGTGACTGTGAGAAGTCCCCAGTCATTCCTCATCGTGTAATAACTGACCACCGAGCCATTAAACCCCGCGCGGATCGTTTGCTTCTACCATCCTGAAATTTGGAATTGGAAATTGATATTATAACCGAGAGATTAATATCCCTCTGTGGTTGCCAATTGTTTATGGGTGAAAACGGTTTTTGTTGTTTTCGGTAATTTCGTGTGTGTGGGTGAGAAACGAGTCTAAACCCCAAACAATGTACTGCACGGGAGTACTTTTGATTCGAGAGATCAATATGTACAATCCTTGCCTAAACCAAGAAATGGCCGTTCCAGGCTTGCTTCGGTCACAAAGTGAAGGAGAAGGGCTGGTCTTAGGGAGGGAAGAGAAGAAATTGAGACCAATAGTTGATTCTTGAAGTGTGGGTGTTTTGTGACTTGTATCGTAAAGTTGAATCAAGCTAATAACGAAAAGCTATCGATGATTTCTGGATGTGGTATTGTTCTCTGACCAAAAATGTTGTCCGGTGGAAAATAGGTGAGACATATTTATACAAGTCGCAACAAAACGTACCTGGTCTCGTCGGAAGTGGAAACGATTGAGTGGTAGAAGAAGGGAGTAACGGATAACGCCTGGAATTTACGTTTCCATAATGAAGGATATGTTTACACCATTACTTCTTGCCATTACTAATCGCCCCGCTTTATGACACTTTCTTGTAACGGGCGTATTGCACGCCGCACGCTGTAAACCGCCAGACCAATACCCTGATGAGTATCCCCCAGTTTGTGACATGTTTTGATGTCTCAAGTGTTTTTGTGGAAAACATGTAGCACTTTTCTACGTGTGGCAATTTAAAATTGAGAGGCTTTCCATAGGTAAATAGCATATGTGATGCTAGGCTCGTTTTTTCTAGTCGCCTGAAACTTGTCACGAGCTGAAAGGCTGTTGATTGTGGCTACCTTTCGTTGGTGCCTGATAATGGCGCAGTGGCGTTTTGTCGTACGCTAATGGCAATGTGACGTGGCTGGCATGGATCGTGCATGCCGGTGGCACGTTGATGCAAGTGGCGCCCGCGGCGACATGGCCACTAGATTTAGGAAGTGGTCGCTTGAAACTCGCCACAAGTCCGCGCCATGGTGGCGAACTTGGATGGCCGAGATTGAATCTCATGAGGAAGGATGACCATTGATTATGGTCGCATCTTGTTGTATAACGGAGCGACGACATTGGCATAGTGGCACCTGGTGGAGCCATCGCATAGCGGCATGCTAGTTGCATACCAGTGGCGTAGCCGTGGCATAGCAACATGCCAATGGTGTTGCCGTGGCGTGGCGATGTGCTAGTAGCCGTGGCATAGCAGCATGCCAGTGGCGTTGTGGCATGGCCACGCCTGTAGTGTTGTAGCATGGCCAAAGTCAATATTTGGCTCCATGACTAAAGTTAAGTAAGGAACATCGTATTTGGCCCTGGGACATATCAAAGCCAAGTAAGGAACATCGCATATGCATATTGCCTAAGGCCAATATGACATTTGTTGGAAGCTACATTGTCCAAGAGACAATCTTGCATAAAATGATGCATTAGGTCACTTGGGTAGATGACCTTGAAAATGTACAACCAACATGGATGCACATCGGGTTGGAACTGACATGACCCAACATGGCTACACATCGGGTTAGCGTTGGACAGCCAACATGGTCGGACATCGAGTTGGATATGTACACCAACATGGTCGGACATCGAGTTGGCAAAGTGGACAACCAACATGGTCGAGATCGGGTTGGTAATGTACAGACATCACGGATAGATTTGGAGTGGCCTATGGGCCAAAGTCGGAAATACATCATCACGGCCCTTCATCGGGTTTGGACGGAAATGTTTAGCCATCCTGGACGGACAAAGTGAACCGGCATGTGAGCCGAATCGAATGTGTGACCATCTTGTCCTAAGTTATTCGAAAGACATGGCAACGACCATGAATAGTAAACGGGAGTTGATGAAAGATTTTGAGTCCCCCAAATTGAGTTCTAAAATGTCAAATTAACATATATAGGGAGGTAGTTGGTTGAAGGTGCATATGTGGACTATGTACCAAGTAAGCTTCATAGCTTGGCCTGGAATCGGTATGAATGATGCTCGTGCCTCATTCTTAGTCGCACAAACCTTACGAATGGAGCATATGATGCTGAGGCATGACTATGCCATTCCACGGACTCGATGATGCATCACTTCGATGTATTTGACGGAACGGCCTATACGGACTATGCCATTACCACTGTTGCTTGGCCACGGCCTAGCAAACTAGTTGGAATAAGTTGCTTGTCCCTTCGTGGATGAACTACGGTCTGTGCTTGATCCCTTTAGAGTAGGGAAGGGTAAGTAGGCAGCGCAATGAGTTGCAGCATTGCCGGTCCAGCACTTTGTCGCTCATATCATCTAATTGTGAGATGATTGCGAAATTCTGGCCTCTCATATCATCTGGCTTGGTAGATCTACGCAAGAGATGATTGTGTCCAGAATTGTTGAGGCTTAGTTGCATGCCGCAAGTGGATGCTCATACTTCCTATAAAGTTATAAAGAGTTGGTAAGCGAGGTAGCGTAGGAAATGGCAAGGGCTTAGTGCGGATACGCCCAAAGTCCAAGGCTTATGCCTGGACAAGACACGAAATATAATCTGTTGCTCGGCTTTGCTAGGAAATTCAAGTGATGAATTCCCTACGTAAAGGCAAATCCAGAGATGCATGAAAAATTCATTGGCATTGGCCTTATGGCCTTAAACCCTTTTGTGGGACAAAGGTATGTTGGAACGGTGTGGAAGCTAAGTTAGTTGCATCATGCTCCAAAAGCATGCTTGCAAGGGAAAATGGACGTGCATTTGCTTAGCCCTAAGGCCCGGATCGTAGCTTCATCATGGCGCATCGGGGGAGTTACGGCCTGCGGGGCAACGCGCCAATGGCGTAATTTTCCGGTCCGTCACAGTTGGCTACCTTTAGTTGGCAGTGACGCCTTTAACTCGCGCTAGCGGCATGGCTAGCATGGATGGCTCTGGCTCGTGCATGCCTTTGGCACCTGGCTATGCGTGTATCCATAGCCACCGAAATTTTGGCACGTTGGTATGGAAATCGGCCTAAATTAGGGTTTGGCTTGTCGAAACCCTAATTAGCCTATATGGCACGTCGCACGGGGTGGGTGTCCATGTTTGGCGCGTTTGGCATGTGCACCTGGCATGGGTGACTGGTAAGTGCGTTTGGCATGTTTGGCATGCCGCTTGGCATGCTTTGCGCGTTTTGGGAAGCCACCCGCTTTATGCCATCCTGAGCGGTTTCCTTTTTTTTCAACACCGTGGAGAGTTTAAAGCAACTTTGATTGGTTAATGTAAGAGGGCCGTCCAAGCATGGTCGTGGATACACTTCGTGTGAGTGTGGCGGTTTTAGAGCGCACTGGATTGGTCGATGGGAAGTGGGGCCGGCAAGCTAGGGGCGTGGCCACACTTCCCGTGCGATGCTGAAGCGGATTTAAAGCGACCTGATTGGTCGATGGGAAGTGGGGCCGACAAGCTAGGGAGTGGCCACACTTCCAGTGCACTGTGGAGGATTTAAAACGACCTGATTGGTCAATGGGAAGTGGGGCCGTCAAGCTAGGGCGTGGCCACACTCTAGTGCGATGTGGCGAATTTAAAGCGACCTGATTGGTCGATGGGAAGTGGGGCCGACAAGCTAGGGCATGGACACACTTCCAAAGGCGTTGTGGCGGATTTAAAGCTACATGATTGGTCAATGGGAAGTGGGGCCGGCAAGCTAGGGCGTGGTCACACTTCCAGTTCGTTGTGGCTAATTTAAAGCGACCTGATTGGTCGATGGGAAGTGAGGCCGGAAATCTAGGGCGTGGACACACTTCCAGTGCGTTGTGGCGGATTTAATCGCCTACTTTGTCTAAGCATAGTTTTTCGACCAACGGGGTCTAGTGTATTGCGCGGGGCGCGAAACCCTAATTTTGCAAATTAGTCGGGTTTATGAGTTTTTTGTGAGTTATCACAATAATTGGCTGGATTTTGTATCTTCACCACAAAATCCTTATCTAGAGAATGCGAGTGTGCTTTCCGTCTCGAGCATTTCGTGCGATGGCCTTAACTTTGATACTTGGTGGTTCATGCTACTCCTAAGTGCGAGTGAATATAAATCCGTCATGCCATACCGATATTAAGGGTTTTGCCGGGAACATAGCAAAGAAAGTACTCGATGAGTCTTGTATTGGCGAGGTGCCAAATTTACTGAGTGTTTGGGATGGTTACTACATTCGCCAGTCTAGATAAATTTCATGTAAATATATTGAATGGCTCAATAAATATGCCGGAGGAGAGGTTAGCACTTACGGCACCGTTTCCTTTGCGAGTGACGTCACATCGTATGCAAGGTTTTACGATTTTAATCCTAAGCTAAAAACCACCATCAACACCTATAAATTGTCCATACCGGACTCGTATGAGCTACATCGGAATACGATAACGTAGAATATTTAAAAACAAATTGCAAAACACATCAATTGTGCTACAAATAGCATGTTTTTGGCTCCATCAAAGGGATTTCTCCCCCAAGTAAATATTTTTGGATCCGTTATTGATGCACGCTGTATTAATTTCTCTCATTTGTCTTTACACGATTTTTGGTTACGATTATTCAAAAATTCAGAGTTACGGCTTTTAACATTGTAGTACCAAGGGGCAGAAAAAATCACTATCATTGGGGCCAGTATGTATAGTTTGTGTTTGGCTTCTTATAACATACGATGACTACACATTCATGTCATTGTAATTCCGACTTATCTCCTTTTGCCTATGTATGAATGTGTCTAGTTTACTCTTCTTGGTGATTAATCGATACTTGAATCCAAATTAAATCCTCGATATCTCTACACCTATAACAGTTGCAGTGAAATCTCTTCACTACGAGGTTTTGGAGGAAGCTAAGCAAAGAGACAAATATAGTGTCAAATGAGGAACTTTTTAGTCCAAATTTGAGTTAAAGTATGAATGCAAGAGAGGTGTAACTGGAGAGAGCTCATATTTTATTTGTGTTTTAGTTTTCCTGTTGTTTGTAGCTCCCACTCTCTATCTCACATTCTTGTAAGAGAATATAACCAAGATGGTTTTGTTGGAAAATTAATACTAAAACAGGGTGAAGAAAAGAATGTTGTCCCTGGGTTGAAGGCTCTAATAATAGATTTTTTTTTCGACAATTATTCGACCATTCCCAATTGAATTGGCGAGTACAAATAGGTCAATGAATATTGCCTTCAGGATACTTGAATCCCTACAACAATGTTGGATTCAAAGCTTGTACAACCTTGACCCAACCAAGAACACACAGGTTTTGATTCTGATGATGCTTGTAAGAGAGAAAACAGAAAGTATTTGATGTTCTACATATTTGAATGAAAACAAATCATCGATTTTGTAGGGAACTCATGCCTATTAGAGATGCCTTTTCATTTCCAAAAGACACGTAAGGTGTCTAACGGGAATGGTTGTGTCTTTTGTGAACTATCACACCTATTAGAGGTGCCTCTTCATCTCCAACTAACATCCATTTTGTCTATTCAACACAGGACGCTCCCTCGTTGTAGCGGCAAGCCAAAGCGAAAAACTATTTTATTTTCTATGATATTGAAAATATCCAACAGGTTTCATCTTAGTAATTGGCCTCTTTGACATAACACCACTCAAGAGATTCAAAATTTCCAAGAAAGTAAACTTGATCGGTAGGTATGAAAGCTGTATCGGATTGGGAAATGAATTTGACATCAAAGATCACAGTTGGGTCCATAGCTCAGTGGCAGAGCATTTGACTGCAGATCAAGAGGTCACCGGTTCGAACCCGGTTGGGCCCTTTTTTATTTTTTTTTCTATGTTCTTAGTTTATTTTTATGTGTGTTTTTTTGAACTTAAGCAGATGACCATTGCAAAATATATACGTGCTGCCAAGGCACTGATGCTAATCTGTTAAGCAAGGTGGGGTATGTAGCAGGACCCCTAAAGTTTTACCATTCACAGGCGGAGGGTTTAGATAAGAGTTATATCATTCTTATTAGTACGTAACAGCACAAAACAGTGGGACTTATAATACGGAAAACGGGTCATATGACCAAATCTCATAAAGTATGGGAGCAATGGACTTGTAAAATATAGGTGCAGGTAAAAAAATATTTAAAATATTAATCATATATACCCTTTTGCTTTAACCTTTATTCTTTTTCATATCATTTTCTCTCTCATATTTATTTTTTTCTCTACAATTAAAATTAATCGCGAGAAACGTCTTAACTTCCAAAATATAAGTCGGATTTTAATAAAATTTATATTTTTAGAAAGGGCTCGAAAATCTCTACAAAACAAGATCCATTGTTGATATGAAATTCGAAAAAAAAAAAAAAATTTATTTTCAACCGGGTCGTGGATACATTATGCACCCAGGTGCAACTTGAACAAAATTTATTTCCTAAAAAATATGCATTATGCACCCAGGTGCAACTCAACTAAAATTTATTTCATATAAAAATATGCATTACGCGTCAAAATGCATTATGCACCCAAGCACAATCTGGCCAAAATCTATTTCCTATAAAAATATGCATTATGCACCCAAGTGTAATGTGACCAAAATTTATTTCATATAAGAATATGCATTATGCACCCAGGTACATCTGGCCAAAACATATTTCCTATAAGAATATACATGTACATTATGCACTCGGGTGCAACCTAGGAAAAATATATTTTTCTGTCAGAATATTAATTATGCACTCAGGTGCATCTTATATTCTGACTAGGTAACACCTACAGAGATGCTAGGTGACTAACACAATTTGATAACACCCACGGAGAGACATCTTAAACAAACACATTTCAAAAAAAATATGCATTGTGCACTCGGGTGCATCTCAGAACACCACTATTTCCTTCTTCTTCTAACTAACAGCAACCACCACTACTGATTCATGGCATCAGCTGCATCCGCCACCTCAACTGCAGCTTCTCAAACCTTGTAACTTCATCCTTATCTCAACTCCAAATCCCACTCCAAACTAACCACTTTTTTTTTAATTTCTTGACATCAACAACACCACCATCTCAATCCCATTAATCACAATCACGACCCCCACCACCACCCACCCACACCCAAAACAAATTTAACATTTTTATTAGTATGAACCTACAAAGGTAATGGTAAATCAATGGGGAAAAATGATTTAAAACTAGAGAAATTCAAAATCAAATGACTGTAGATCAAAAAAATCAGAACCTTGAAATGAAAAATGGAGAAATCAAGCAAAACCTATTTTAGAAGCAGCTCTAAAAATTAAAATAGCGCTCCTCCACCACCAAACACCCCCAAAACCACCACCAACCAATTTCAGATCACAAAAATCAAAACTTTAAAATAAAAAAGGTTAGATCAAGCAAAACCCATTTCGAATCACTCAAAAATCAAAATAAACGAAACCATCACGAACCCCCAAACCCACTACCACCACCGCCTTGAATTGTGTAACACGTATGAAATCTTATACAAAAAAAAAAAAAAAAATGTATGATCATTAACAGTAAGAATCCAAAGTCGAAATCGGTGAAATGTAAACAAAGATCGAATAGAAACCCGTAACTAAAAATCAAATCCACGACCCATAAAATTAATCAAAAGAATGATTCCAACTCCGTACCCTTTATAATAATACGGTTGAAATTGTCACCAACTAAGGAAAGATTGTTAGGATTTATACCTGATTATGAGTGATTACAGTAGGAACTCAGTGGACATGGCGGAAACAGAGAAGATAAAGACGAGATAAAGAGATATCGTCGATCTTTTTCGGGAAAAAATAAGGGTATTCCAGCCAGCTCAATAAAAATAAATGATAAAAATTTGGGTGAAATATCCATAAAGGATATTAAAACAGTATATTTTGGATTTTGGTTATTTGAACCAAATGCATATTTTACTCGTCTTATACACCCAAGAATTCGAATCCAAGGTCTTTTAAACCAAAAAACTGCTTATAATATGCTCCAAGATGATCATTCATATGAGTATACAAAAAGGAAAAAGTTAACCCAGTTTGCTTTTATTCATTACGTTCAATTTCTTGGTCACGCAAACCAATTGACGATATTTTATCACAGTTCACAGATTCCATCCATTCCACCCATTGTCTTACATATTTTTCATGGGAGAACTAATATGCATTTATTGTGTTATTGTGTAGTCATGTACCCAAGAGTAAGAGTTGTTATTTAGAGAGAATCTTAAATAAAGACAATAATTCCAACTAATTTGCTAGCTTTTTGTAGTCTTCAGCACTATTAGAGTCTTGTTCGCATAGGTTCTCTTGGATCATAAGCAACCGGTTTCACTAGATATACAATTATTTCAGTTCACTCCCCCATCTCAATTTCAGTTCACTCCCCATCTCGAAAATGAAATTTAGCTAAGTGAATATATACCACTGATTCGGTAAGATATAAATAGACCTCTCGAAATGGTAAGCCTTACATTTGGTTTCATTGTTAACTCTAACTAGTGTTGCGCCCGTGCGTTGCACGGGATCATATTATATTATCTTGTTGGTTAGCGTTTCAAACATTGGAAATATGTCGAAACATAGTGGTATTAGTTCGCCCGTGCTTCGCACAGGCTTAAGTTCATCATCCAACAGAATCACACTATTGGAGGTAGAAATTTGCAATTCACACAAATGGTGGCTAAAGAGCATTAGAAGAATGCAGCCTACAGCCCGGTAAAAATGAATATAAGCGTCTCTGCGGTGTCATGTATACACAAACATAAGCTGGTCGGTGATCATATACATAAATAGTGGGAATAAAATTTATTATCGAAGCAAAAATGGGCATTTAATAAGCCAAACAGTAGAATTAACAAAAATCAAGCTTCAACACGCTTAAAGATTTTGAAACAAAGGGACATAGTATCACCTTGACACAGACACCAAATTTGATGCACTTTGGACTTGAATCAAATAAGCTTATATATACAAATTAAGAGACGGGGTGCAAAAATTTACTATGGGGAGTAAAAAAAATTTAGGGGTGCAAAAAAACAAAAATGAGCTTATATATACAATTTTTTTTTTATAATTGGGCCTAAACAGTTTTTGGATCCACGGGCGGGGTGCAAGTGCAACCCCTAGCTTCGACGCCTCGGCGCTTTTGTCATGATGCACTTTTCATGATCTAAGGAACGTTTTTCTGATACAATATATGGTAATTGCATACATATATATATATATATATATATATACACGGTATTCAATGCTCGATAAACTACCCAATATCCCAGTGCAGTACTCAAATCCCCAGTGCAGTGATTCAAAAATACCCAACAAAAGTCTGGCTTACTGTTCATAAATCCCCAAATGTGCTCGTGCTGCATTCAGAAGCTAAAACAACCTAACATCTCAGTAGCAAGCACTAAAGCTAACTGTTTAGCTGTATTTTTCTGGTAGAAACCAATTAATGTCAGTAGGGCAAATAGCTGAAGTGCACTTAATGGTTATTTGTAGTAGGTCCCAACACACGTTACAGAGTTGACACACTAATATTATCATCAATAACTTAATTACTGAAAACTCTCAACATTGATGTTAACTTGTATCATTAACATAATTGCAAATTGATAAAATAGGTAGTTAAACGTTAATACAATATGTTACAAAAGTAAGCAGACATGTTTTAAATTTGAGCATAAGAAAAAGAAGAAAACATCCTAAAAGACAACCTAATTGATTATGGGATTTTTTCTGCCTTACATAAGACAAAGAGAAGATATGCGTTATGTAAAACAATTAGGTTCCCTCTAAACCACTTTGCACGGGAAAATAGAATTAGCCTGCGTAGGTGATATAAGAAGTTATTCACCATACCTTCAGAGAAACTACGTTCTCGGATTCGTTAATCGAATTTCCAGAGAACATTTTCGAAATAAAAATGCGCAATTTTTCACATGTTTAAGGAGAACCCGGTGCGAATTTATGGTTTCAAGCATATAGGCACAAACCTGGAGAGAAATGAAATATGTATGGGAGGAAACAATTAATTCTCGACACACCTGTTTGTCAACAATCACCATATCGACGTTAGTCAAACATAAAATCCAACTATTCCATTTCCGCGTAGCTCGAACAGTGAGGGGCACGATGCTGAAACCTATTATGGGTTGGAGTAAGCTGTGATGACATTTTTGGTAATTTTAATTTTGTATGCCCTGCATTTTAAAAGAATCACATGCACCCAAAATTAGATTCAAAATATACTTGCTACCATATCATTTGAATATACACGGACAGTCAGATGAGCCTAACGGGCAAAAATAAGAAACCCTCATTATTATTGGGATTTTTCTTAACTTTTTGAGTAAAGGCCTTATCATCATTTATCATTACCATCTGTACTCACCCATAATAAACACTCATTATTATTGGAGAAGTCTTAACAGATGTTAACATTCAACATTGACGCACCTGGGAGCCTGGTACTTTCTCACTTGATCAAAAGTTGTTGTAAAGGTGCATGATTACGATACAATTAATTGTCTCCTGCATATTGAAGTCTTAGTTAGTCTCTAACAGAAATAATATAACAAAGAAAATATAAGTAGGGCATTTAAGAAAAATATATAATGAACATAGAAAGAATATCATGGATCTACTCACAACAGAAGACAACCCTGAAGCTGCAATGGAAACAACAAAAGTTGAGAAAAATACTACAGCTGCATTATAGGAATACAAAAATCTAAAGGATCAATCTGTAGTCTGAAAATGAAAGAACTTAATAACATCTTCCAGGATTCTCACTGACTCGACCCATCATATTTTCTGTTTACCACGTCTACCATTTGGTTCAGAGAGATCAACCCTCACCTACGAAGCTTAAACATGCACAGTGAGATTATTTAAAAAATATACAATTGCATTATCAAAAATCCAAAGATATAAAGCAAAACAGATGCTTCAATGCTTTCATTTGAGCAAAAATACAATTAATAGAAAAAGAAGCCTATGTATCTGCTCATATACTGGAGGACAACCCTGCCAGCTACAGGTAAAGGTAATGCCGTATTGCTGTCCAAAATTCAAGTTTTTTGTACATTGTCATTTTCATTATGACAAATTATTAGGCCTCTTCCTATGCACATGCCAAAACATGGTATTTGGCATATATGCACCCACTATGGGTATGCCAAATCGCCAAACTCATATGCCAATATGTTATTCCCGGCATATAGGCATACGCGACGTAGTTTCCAGCGAGCGATAGAGTCTTCGTCGCCGATGGTCAAATGATCGTTCGATGGTCATTCGGCCGACAATGACAGTCAAGCTATCGCTCGGTATTATGATAATCGCTCGTCGATCTTCATCCAACGGCTCATATTTCCCCCTACCGATTTCAACCAATTCCAACCCAACTTCAAATTCATTTCACCATGGATAGTGCATAACCGAAGTTGATTTGACTACAGAGGAAATAACATGGATCATGATAGCGTATTTCCACATACCTACTCAAGGTGAATTTTTTAATGAAATGTAAATCTTGTTTCAATCAATATTAATTTAAAAGATAGTTTCCATTAATCTAAAAAAAAACAAAATTACATTTCAAATTTCAACTAAAAGAAAACATTTTAACTACTCATTTCCTTGTCCGTTTCCTCCCTAACCAAAGATCCAATTGCCTGCATTTTCTCGGATCCATAGAGTTGTTCAACAAACTAGTTAAGGTGCCGGTTTGAGACCGACTTGGTGGTTGAGTCTCATCGAATCACCATAACCTTGATAAGCAATGGGAGTACGGGGTGGGGAACATTATACAAATCTTGAAATGCGTGTGGTTGATATTGTTTCGGAATGGTTGAAATGCCGATGAGGTTGAGGCAATTGGGGTATACTGATTCGTTTGCCTAACTACTTCCATGTTCACACCACCACCCGGAGTCGTATGTCATGTGTTGGCAAATGACTAAACATACGTGTAGGAGTTGTATCCATGCCAATGTTTTCTTCAACACCATGTACCGCTTGACTTTCTAACACCATGTTTGGAGTTGAACTTTCCGGTACCTCCTCCATATGACGACGTCTCAATCTTCTTCCACCACTTTGCCGACTTCCACCACTTTGCCGACTTCCACCACCTTGCCGACTTCCACGACTTTGCTGACCTCGACGACTTTGCCGACTTTGACGGTCCTGCCGACTTCCACTAGACTCAATCCTCCACCAGCCTCCAAAACCGGACTCAATCCTCTACCAGCTCCAACACCGAGACTCATGTCATACATCATGCTTTCCCTCAATCTTTGCATCTGCTCCAAGTGCATATTCTGAAATCCATGAAGAAGAGCATCATAATTGTTACATCGGGTCTGATACTCCAACTCTGTAGCATTGACCCCGAGGTATGGATAAGTCCGAGTAGGTGCACTAGAAACAATTGGATAAGTAACAATCTCTCCAGATGTGCTGGATATAGTCTTTACTTCCCAAGAAAATGGTGGCATGTATGACGATGAAGTTCGAGAATGATATGCAAATACGTCACCCGTCTCTCGGTGGAGGTTGGGAAGGAAGAAATTCATTGTCAAGTGGCAACCTACCTAAAGCTGGAAATCCATCCGACCTAAACTTTGCGGTTGCATGGAAATATTTGGCTTGAAAATAGTATTAAACCAAGATAGGTACTCATTTCTCTCCATCGGCTCCCCTGATCAATGCATCGCCTTCTTGCCAATGATGACCTTCTCTTATCAATTTGAAGTAATCGTCAAAACATCTCATGACTGGGATAAGGGTTGACAACTATCACCGATCTCCCTTGCAAATGTAAGAAGTCGTCTTTCACCATAATACCAAACACCCTTCTCGTAAATAAAGGCTGTATAACACCATCCTTTTAAGGCTTAACTCTACCATTGTCTGACCTAGTTCTTCTTGGAACTCGTGCACGCTTCATATGGCCGTGAGATAAGGTTATGGCTTGTTCTACTCAACTGCTGAATCTTATGAACAATAGCAAAGATGTTGACCATCTTCAATCAGCAGGTTCCCACTTTTTAATCATACTTTCGTATGATCGGAAATACATTCGTATAATTCTTAAGACAAGGTTCAAACACTAAATATGTATACCACCAATACCTAAAATAATAACATTCAAAGAGTTAATAACTTTTCCATATAAAAATGACAAATAAATACATAATGTGAAAAAGATTGGTTCTTACCTCCGAACTCCCCGAAAGCATTAAAACTATCTTTATCACACGCCGAATTATCACTTAGGGCAATGTAAATCTCGATAAAATCGCAGTCCCCCAATCATATGTTGGTGCTTGCTCTAAATCTTCTAATGCTTCGAGAAACCCAATTAACACTACTGAGCTAGCATTTGGAAACAGACATCGGCCCAATGTCCACAATACAAACAGACGTTCTAGCTCCTCAAAATGGCCGGGATCAAATATTGATTACCAGCTTCCCTGTTTTCATTCATTCTTACAGCATAACGCTGGGATTTTTTTTTCAACCCAGACACCTTCAACCCATACGCTTTTAATTGTCTATGTGTAGGATTTCCTCCTAATTCATTTGAGTATAAAGGAAGTCTTTCTTTCCATATATCTTCTGATAACCACTTTAGTCTATTAAATGGAATTAAGTTCCCTTGGCATGGAATTCCTAAGTTAACATGTATAAATCTATCGGTGTAACTCCTATTAACAATAATTATTCATAATTAGAATTTGTTGATTTTTATGAAACAAAACACATAATCTAAAAATTAAATAACTAGAAAAGACTCACTTACCGCATTCAAAGTCCTTGAAAAAGAACGTGTTTGTAGTCTTCCACCATCGTTCTAATATAACTTGAACACCTTGAGTCCTGTGGTTTCTAGGTTGTATTTGATATAGATGTCGCCAAGGATATCTTCTCACTCTCTCTTGAACAAGACCAGAAGTAATTCAAAAATTCTACGTAACTCAGTCCATCCACCTCTTAGATGTATGGCGTTACATCGCCTCATTATCGAAAGGTGATTAGAGAATACACCTTCACCGGCTACTAGTCTAACATTATTAAACTCATAATTTGTATCCACAACAAAACTTACTCCACTGCCTGGGTACTAGTAGATGCTTTCCCTTTTTGTTTCTTTTTTTCTCTCCATATCTCTGTTTAAGATAATCGTTTCAGAACAAAAGTTTAAAGAAAATCAGTGGTTTTCAGAAGGTTTTCAAGAAGAAGAATTGAGAAGAGTTTAGAAGAGGTGGGAGTATAGTTGTGGTATTTATAGGCGGCCGTAAACTCGAACGGTGGCGATATTGATTATATCGACAGCGATATAGTGAATTTCGAGCGATATTGACAATATCGCCAGCGATAAAGACTTTATCGCTGGCGATATTGTCAATATCGCTCGCTAGGGATTCGATCGCTCAGCGGTTTCCCCATAGTGGCGCAAATGGTTTGGCATGCCACCTGGCATGCCAAACACCATTTTTTTGGCATGTGCATAGGAAGAGGCCTTAGATGACTACAGATCTCACAATATATAGTATCGAATCTAAGTTAATAAATATTAGTAATGAAATCTGTTTACATAATTGATACTTCTTAAGTGTTCTATACTTCCAACAATAATAACTTCTAATCCAAGTCTTCCAAGTCAGCACCGAGGTGAGCTCTTTCGAAATCCAACAAAGAGATATCCCTTAAGTTGCGAAAATCCAAGTCCCACCACCAACTATTCAAACAAACCGTACTATAATCGATCGCTATAGTGTTTAGACAGACAGGCGCCATTGGCACTTAAGCAGCTTCTTCGTATTGATACCTACAATTTGTAACCACGGTAATCATTTCTATTTAAAAATTTTCTTTCTAATTGTGTAATGCTAAGTGAAACGTAGAGCCGTATATTTTAGCGATGTACTGATTACTAAAGAAAAAACTGAATATGGGTGGTTAGGATAATTTTGTTTATAGAATCACGGCTGCATCGATGATATCTGTATGTGAATGAAGCAATCCTTCTAATTTTGCTGCAGGAGCCTGCATAGTTATAATAATAATTATAACTAACATCCAAAACAACAACATAACAACATAACAGTAAATGCATTCCAACTAATATACACACCACAAATCACATAGCTTGAATTGCAACAATGAAA
The DNA here is from genome assembly GCA_023531295.1 of Papaver armeniacum. NCBI lineage: Eukaryota > Viridiplantae > Streptophyta > Magnoliopsida > Ranunculales > Papaveraceae > Papaver > Papaver armeniacum. Next base: position 127,331 of record JAJJWW010014735.1, on the reverse strand, counting down.
TAAGCCAACTTCAAAATTTAGGAAGAAAGTCAAAGATTACCATTGTTGCAATCTCCACTGCACCCTTAAAACTTCAGATTTTTTCTAGTGGCACACTGAGGCGATTATAAAGAACCATGGAACCTAACCTACAAAGTCAAAAAAAGAAGAAGAAGTGATCAGAAAATTAAGAAACATGCGCCACCGATCCAAGAAAGTAATATCACATATTCTCTGTCTGATTTGGTTTGATATCCACGCCTACAAAATCAAAAAAAAGCGAAAGGTTAATACTTGAGAAATACGAAATCAAAATAATACTAAGAACAACATAAACGACCATAATTTTATATTATGTCAAAAATCAAATAAACCCATATGCTAGAATTCGTCTCTGTTGAAACCGAAGTTGCTACATCTGTTCGTACTTGTTAACAAATTCAGAAGACGATTACGGAAAAATCTGAAAAATGTTAAGAAAGAGAGATTAAAAAAAAAAAATTAGAGGGAAAGAGATTGCAGGAGATCTACGATTTTCTACCATTTTTTCTGAGAGTATTAGGAGGGTTTTTCAGAGTAATGAGGAAAAGAGAATTAGGGATGGGTTATGTTCTGTAAGTGTACCGGTGAGTAATTTTCACCCCGGGTGTTTGGGGTGCACAAAAAATTGGAAAATAGATTGGAAACCCTGTATTTCTATTGGTAGGGGGCCAGGAGCTCTAGAATTCAAGCTTTTGGCCTAACTTTTAATGAGAGGCCAGCAATTTCTACTCAAATTATACATACAAATAGATTTTAGGTTCTCTTATTTGTATGTTTTTTTTTAACCGTCACATGCAATGCAAAACAAATGACCACTGCCAAAATATATGACGATTGCAAGAAAACATAAATTGCCCATCCTCTCTCTTTACCTTTGTCCTGGGTCGAAAGGAATTACAGACTTGATCGTCATTCGCGATGACAAAAGAACTTGGCTTAGACTCACTTTTAGGAGCTTTTAGTTGCCGGTTTTACATAACCAAACCGGATTGACTCCGCTCGAGAACCGAACCGAACTTGGCTATAGTAATTACCGGTTCGGAAACATAATAACGAAATCTCCGATTCCGATGGCTCAATAACCGCACCTATCCGTGCCATGTGCACCTAATTTGGTTTGCATTACCGCTTGTGCACCCTCCCATCATGGGGAGCAAAAATCACTCTCTCATTGATTTGGTTTGCATGCCACTGTTCCCATCCACATTTACTAAAAACTGACTAGTGTGATTAGGGCTGCACGTAACCGAACCTAAACCGTGAACCGAACCGAAATCGTTGGATTATAAACCGAACTGAAGTGAAACCGAATCCAATGGTTTAGGTTTCAAGTTGTCGATTTCACACAACCAACACTTCCAGTTTCGCTACGGTTGTTAATGAAAACCATACCGAGAAAACCAATGAAACCGAATCCTATATACATTAAATAATCCTAGCCATTTATGTTTATAAATCAATCATAGCCATCAATTTTTAGGGTTATTAATTCCTTCCTTAGAGCGACTGCAGTGGTGCGAGTATAACCAAAGACCAAAGAGGGAAAAAAGACCAAAATTTGGGTTTAGTATGGTGTGTGACAATACGGGTGGAAGACTAAATTTGGTGGAGCGTGGATTATACGTTCGCCTGGTGTGGGGCGTGAAGTATACGTTCGCCTGGTGGTGGGGCGTGGATTATACGTTCGCCTGGTGTGGGGGAGATTTCGAAAAAAAAAATTAATAAAAAAAAAAAAAAAATATATATAGGGCGGAGGTATAAACCACGCCCCATTCAAAAGAAAAAAAAATATATGGGGCAGAGGTATAAACCACACCCGGGTGGGGCGTAGATTATACGTTACGCCGGGTGTGGGGCGTACATTATATACCCGTATGGTGGTGGGGCGTGGATTATAAGTTCGCTCGACTATATTTGGGTTTACTCTTGGCCCGTGCACCAAATATAGTCTGGGATTTAGTCGATAATCGGGGTTTAGTCAATAGTATGTCCCACTACGTCTCGTTCATTTACCAAATATTTGGGTTTAGTCGCCCACTGTGGTTGCTCTTATCTTTCCAAAAGAACAAAATCAGTCTCGTTCTTTCTCTTACTACGATACTCATCTACACACAGGGATTCACCGATCGCCTTCTTCATCTTCTTCAACTAATTCAACATCATTGGGTTTCATTAAAGGAGTACTTCCTATTTTGTAAAGGGTGTCTCTCGATTTTGGATCTATAAGTATCTGCAAATTCTAAAATCTGCAATCCAGACGCTGGATCAAGTGTTAAGGTTCAGGATTATTCTAAATATATAAGTATCTCTCTCTTTATCTTGGACATTACTGATATAAGTATTTGAATGATATTCTCTCTTTATTCTTCTTTAATTATGATTCTATATGTTAGAGTGATATAAAATTGAATCTAGGGTTTATGAAATCGATTTTTATTTTATTTTATTTTTGGAAATTTTGCTTAATCATGTTGATTCATAATCGAAAATGATATGGTGAATTGATGATTGCATATTTGGGGGTTATTTTCGATGATTATGTTCTAAATTGCATGTCTTGAATATGTAAAATGAGAACTGAATGTAGAAATCTATGTTCATTAATCGACATGGTATTTGACTATCTTATACTCTTAGTTATTTTGGCAGCAAGCTCTCTGTTTGCAGTTAACTAATGATTGTTTGTTGTCATCAAGGAGTGGAATTTAGTTGAAAATTGGTAATTAACTAATGCTTGTTTATAGCCTGTATGGGTCTAGGTTTTGATGGGTTTGCCCTAACTTGTTGATTGAATGTAATAAGGAGTATGTGTTTATAATTGAGGAAAACATGGGAATTCTAGTATTATTACCAGTTCTTGAGTGTATTAATTAACATGAATGGTGAATAAGCTCAGATCTTTCTGTGTATGCCTGTAAGCACTTTTCTATCTAATTTTGTTGCATAATACTTGAAGTGTTTCTAAAACTGAAATTAGGTCTGTTTGAACCTTATTTGACATGGTTTTCAGCCAATTATTGAAGCAAATCAGATCATACTCAAGTAACTCAACTTACTTCTGTGTACGTGCAGGTACTATTAAACCTTTGATGGAAAACGCAGAACCACTTGGTAGACAACCTCAAACTAGGGTTGTAGTATGGGATCACTTTGACATGGAAGAGCCACCTTCAAAACATGCAAAGTGTCGGTATTGTAATACGAGATTCGTCGATCCTATGAAGAATGGGACCTCTAGTTTGATTAATCATATAAAGAGATGTACGTTAATTCCTTAATGAATCTTGTATGTGTTTAAATTCGAAAATCACTCTTAACCTTCGAGTACATAATGATTATAATTATGACTATCCTTCTTCCACTTTGATTTTTTGGCTTGTACTATTAGCCAAATTAATTACAACCTCATATTCAATTTTCTTCTCATCATTCCCTTAGAAAATACGGTCGTGCTAGGCGGATCGCTCATTACACGCCATTTACCCGCACGCTGAGATGGAGGAGTGAGGTGGCTAGGTGATTTGGTTTTTATCATTCCACGTCTCTAAAGAGAGAGAAACGGAAAGAGAAGTGCTACTGTGTGCGACAATTTTTTCTTGATACAACTGTTTTTGTGTTTCACATGTTAACTCAAATCGATTAATTCTTAAACCATGGTGATTGATATTTTGTGTGTGTTTGATTTTGGAATCTCCTGATTTTTATTGGTTAATTAGAGGGGAAAATATAGATTTGAAAATGCAATAGCTCAAGAACTGATGGTTCATATGGAATTTGAACGAGATTTGATTTGCAATTAGTCATATTCTCCTTCCACTTGAAGGGAATTATGTTAAAAGATTGTGAATATAATCAGGTAACAAAAAAGTGAATATTTCGGTATTCGGTGTGAATTGAAGTGAACTTATCCATAGGTAATCGGAGATTTAAGAGGAAGCCATTATCACACTTCTGTAAACTAAATTCTCACTGCCAAAAAGTAATAGAGCTCAAATAACTCTCAGTCCTTAAACCCATAATCAGATCTGCTTTGTGTTCTTCTTCTTCGTCTGGTTTTTAAAGAAACCCAATACTTGAAACTGAAGTCTACTATCAAGTTTGAATATCTGAAATCCTTAACAGAGAAAATTAATAATTAGTTATAAGATACATCAACTTTCAGCAATTCGATTTTCTTCATCTGATGCTGATTTGAATCAATCATTTATCTGATTAATCATTACAACCACAATTGATTTCACCGGTGACGGTAAAGAAGAAGGTTAATGGAGAGAGAGAGTGCTAAAGAGGGATAACAAATAAAGAAAAGAAAAAGTCACGATAAGTTTTTTGTTTTTTCTCACTTCCAAATCAGTGACGTGTTTCTATTAATCCACATCTGCTTGCCACGTCTATTTGCCATGTAAGAATGCGTGCAATCAGCGAGAAAGTAGCTAGTTTTCTAGCATTTCCGTAGAAAATATCTCCTTAAACTCCTCTTATACAACCCATCAGATCATGGCTTTGTGTTATGACCCAACACCAAAACACAATGATATCAGATCAAAAGGCTAGAAAAATCAGAATTAAACTCTTTGTCTTGGAAGGTTAACCGCCTCTGCGAAAGAGTTAAGAGAGAAAGATTGAAGTAAACTGTTCTTGTATTAATTGCTAACGAAACTAATAATTGGCCAGGCTATTTATAGCTTCAAAGCCGTGCATAAGAAGTAAAGTACAAGAGTTTTAATAACTCTTAAACACCTATTCTAACAAAAGAAATAAACAAACTAATTATAGTAGTCCTAAACATGGAAACTGTATGGAGTTGGTATCACAACATCCTACGCCCCTGGAAAACAGACTTGCCCTCAAGTCTTGAAAGCTGGAAATCTTGCAATAATCTCGTCAGCATCCTCCCAAGTGGCTTCATCTTCAGGATGATTTTTCCAATGTACTAACCATATTGTGTGCCAGCATTATGACCTTCCTTGTACATTCTACGCTGTAAAATTGCAGATGGCTCCTATTTGTCATAGTCAAGCATATCTGGTAACACAGCAACCACGTACATTAGCATTCATTCCTAATCTTCTTTTTAATTGAGAAACGTGGAATACAGGATGAATGCGACTTGTTGCAGGAAACTCTAACTTATAAGCCACACTTCCAATTTTCTCCAGAATTCGAAAAGGACCATAGAATCGAGGAGAAAGCTTCTAAAAAGATGTGCTTGCCACAGTAGTTTGCCGGTATGGTTGTAGTCGCAAATAAACCAAATTGTTTATCTCAAAAGACCTCTTTGTGCGATGAGAATCAACATATTTTTCATCCGAGTATGTGCTTCAAGCAAGTGTGATTTTAAAAGTTTAAGAGTATGATCTCGAGCTTGAAGATTTAGATTAACATCATGTACTGGTGTAGAACCAGGTAAATATGATAAAATTATTGGTGGAGAACGGCTGTACAAAGCTTCATAAGGAGTCATTTGAATAGCAGTATGAAAGCTCGTATTATACCACCATTCAGCCCATGGCAGCCACTTAAATCAATCTTTAGGTTTCATACCAGCAAAACAGCGTAAGTAACATTCTAAAGTTCGATTAGTAACTTCAGCTTGACCATCTGATTGTGGGTGATAAGTTGAACTATATATGACACTAGGATATGGCCCGTGCCGTAACGGCACGGGTTTTGGACTGTTGCATAAAATGACGCGCCGAAGGCATAATTATTCAGTGCTCAAGGTAAGCAGAAATGTCGATGTTGATTCGAATTTGTTTCATGGCACCCATGTTACATTTCAAGTTACTGGAATTTAGACTAAAAAGCTATCTATAATATAAACTCATAGATGAACGTAGAGAGAGTTACACAAAAGAACTGATACGTGATGTTACACAAAAGAACATAAAAATGCATCTCTTTAGCATTTTAATCAACTACTATGTCAAAAGTGCATTGATTACAAAAGATTTGTGAAAACTCAAGCTTGTCATGTACTTTCCCCCTTTGCCACTCTCTCCATCTTTCGACTAAAATTCTGAAAGGCATATGTCCACTTGGAATCAGTGGTTCTTCATTAAGACGACAGTTAAGAATATTGCAGATCCAAATTGAGATGGATATATTTGAATTATACCATCGCAATTGTTTATTGACTTCTTGTTAAACCTCTACTTAGTAGTCTCAGCTGCACCCATGTTCAAAAATGTTATTTGTGATATCTAAATATTTGGTATTGTAGTACGTGTAAAGTGAAATTGAAAGGCAAGAACGATACCCGAGTAATAAAGGCATAGGCATGCGCATGGGGGGATATGATGCTCCAGTTCACTGCAAGTTTGATGACAGTCCTTGAAGTAAAGAAGAAATTATAACCTGCCTCCTTAGATGCTTTCACTACAATGACGTCATTGTTGAGGAATACACCAAAGAAGATAACCACTACTGTAGAAGTACCCTCTATTCATCTAAATACCTTCCAAGTACAATTTCTTGCATCAAATTTCGATTCCAATGGTATACCACCTGATTCATCAAAACTATAGATACAGTTTCACTAATCCATCATAAACCAAATCTCATATTAAAAAAAAAAAAAAAAAAAACTTCGCATAGCAAGAAGTATATTAATTCGTTCACAATTCTATAAACACAAAATGATAAAATGATCAAATAGAAATTTTGATTGTAAGATTGGGGGTTAACACTTGTAGCAAACCACTTAAGTCATTTTAGATCCAAAATGCAGGTCTCTACAGATACAATGAAGTGATTGAGCTGTTGAAAAAATTTAAAATGACATACACTAATTGTTTAACTGCATTGTTTAACCACAATTAAGAACTTCAAATGCATTTTTCTCTTAAAGTCGTTCACTAACTGGTTAGCTACAATTGAAAAGATACGAAACTAACGATCTTTAAAGAATCCCGGCTAGAAAAGGCTAGAAATTGGTACACACATGGATATACAGTTCCATTCTCTTTTGAAGGCTTATGAATGGTCATTCAAACTTATCCTTAAAACCACGCTACTTATAATTTAGTTCAGATAAATCTATGCTTCGTGATGATGAAAGCAAACTTCTGTTAACAAACTTGAATGACAACAACCATTATGAGAGTAGAAAACAAAATAAAATTCCACCAAGAATGAATCAAACAAAATGCGGCTTATATAAAATTCCACCAAGAATGAACCAAACGACATGCGGATTATGCGGATCAGGAGATGATGCTTGGTAACAAAAATTTGGGGAGGATGCCTGAAAATTTGATATTAGAAAATCCCTAGGTCCATGTGTCGATGACTCTTTAACTATCCAGAGTTCTTTATTGAGAGATCAAGTTACCCATCAATTAGGTATTTAACAACACTAAATAATCCTGGTTGTGCAAACTGAACAACTTGCATCAAGCGAATAAAAGAAATGGATGAACATGGATTCTGGAGTCTAATAGTCTAAAAGTCTTCCTAAAACCATATAGTATGAAAAAGTTTTTTGGTTGTGCGAGATATTATTTCTATTTACAAACACCATATCTACTACTGAGAGTAGTTAGCATTCTATAAACTTATAGAAACCCTAATGGGCATAAGTAGAATATTGAAATGTAAAGCACAAATGTGTCTAAACCATAATACAGACCATGTATTAACCGTGCTTCCAATTGAAACCATACATGATAGATAGTAAGCACGATAATATCATAAAAAAATGAAATCCTAAATCCTTATAAAATATTAATATTACCTCATTAAGCCATAGAACCCAAAACTTCACCAAGACCTAAAGATGCAGTAAAGTGGAAATGGCTAGAGTTAAAAACGCAAATGAGGGAACAGAAGAATCAAATTATGAGTAAGCTTGATACCAAGTAAAGAAACTTTGGGGAGAATGTTGTAAAACAGTCAAGGGTAATAGAATGTTAAAGAAATTATGAGTAAGCTTGATACCAAGTAAAGAAACTTTGGGGAGAATGTTGTAAAACAGTTAAGGGTAATAGAATGTTAAAGGTTCCGGCAGAGATACTGAAGTTACATTATGTTCGATAACATCAGAGCAAAAAATAGAGATACCTAAGTTACTTGCCCGCATTTCTTAGGAATGACCAATGACACCTGCTTCTGTATACATATCAACAACTGAAGCGCCATAACGGACATACTGGTGCAATCTTCGGAGATCAAACACATGCATTAGTAAACCACAAAATGATTTTTTAAAAGATCTGTTGGAATCAAAAGTTACCTTACACGTGTTTGCGAACGTATCTCACATGGTAAGCATAGGCGTATGAGAATGGGTACGTAGTGTTTCATCTTACTTAAATCAAAAGTAACCTTCTTCTGTTCACAACCATTCTTGCCAGTTCCTCCCCCTCACTTCTCAAGTCCATCACCACTGCCCTTCTATTTCTTTCCACCACCATATTTTCTTTTGCCATAGTCTTTTTTGTGTGGAACAACGACACAGCTCTCTTGAGTTTTTCCTTTAAATAAGTTGTACATACCATATAGTATTTGTTGTTGCTTTCATGGTGACCAAATCCTTATGCACGCATCAATATACGATGAATCAACACCTGTAATATTGCAATCAAACCCAAATTTAATCAAAAATTCGCCATAAGGGATATACTTCTCAAGTCCAAATTTAATAGAAAAAGTGCCATAAGGGACATACATATGCAGCATAAGGGATATACTTCTCAAGTCCAAATTTAATAGAAAAAGCGCCATAAGGGACATACATATGCAGCATATATACAATATAGAATTGGTTTCCTGGCATAAATAGTGTAGAGATGATTATATTTGTTCTGCTTGAAAAATGGTATACAATTTACACTCTCAACAGCTGCATGGATTAAATCTGTAATACGATGAGAGGAATTGGAAATTTAATTGATACTTGTGCTTGAAGTATACAAATTAGAAAATATACTTTAGAGTCACCTCATGACTTTCAGAAATATAGAAACAAAACCAAAGAAAGCTTTACCAAGTCTAAACCCATTATTCCCGATATTCACTCACGCACAATTGATGCTTAAAGAAGATAGGAGTAGGATTGATGTGAGATTTGCGATTTGCGATTTTTCTTTTTCTTTTTCTTTTTCAGGCAAATATCAAGGACTGTCATGAAAATCCAAATAAGGAGAACCCTAGTCCAGCTTCTCGTTCAGGAATTTCATCAAAGACAATCAAGGAAAAAATTAAACAAAATCAAAATGAAAGCCCTAATCAACTATGCCTACGAAATTTGAAATAAGAAGACTTATGTCATACCTTTGGAATCTTCTTACAAAAATGAAGAAAATCTTCTTACAAAAATGAAGAAAAAGATATGAGCCTTTGGAGGAGAATTGAATCAAAGCCAAGAGAGGGGAGGTTTAAATTGCAGATTCTTCTTTGCAGAATTGAATCAAACCTAAACACCTATGATGAAGGAATCGTTTTGATTGGATCCAGGTCGAAATCTCATTTCTATTTCTGTTATCAAAGCAGCGTTTTTTTTTTTTTTTGTTGAAGCAAGAAAATATGTTCCCTGCGGGTTCCATGCGTTGAGTTTTTTCTTAAACAATATATATATTCCCTGCGGGTTCAATGCATTGAGTTAATGTTGGAAAAAAAATGGAAGAATGGTTTCAGGCGTGCGTTACGAATTGTCAGTAAGTGGTTGTCCTTGTGGGGGCTGAATGTCGACAGTCATTTATATGCACAAAATATAAATCTTCCTCTAATGAAAACCACGTATTAGTGGTTTCATCTGGGCCGTCCTTTATCTCTTTAAACTGTAGATCTCCGTCCATATTAGTTGTGTAATCTAGACCATCCTTTATGTGTCAGAACTGTGGATCACCGTCCAATAGAAAAAACAACATTGTACCTTATAATATAGATAATTGAGTACCTTGTAAGGAGAAATAAGCTGTCCAAAAGTTACTCATAAATATCGCATCTCGATGACTGACAATACTCCTTGGCATTCCATGAAGACGCACTATTTATCGTATAAATACTTCAGCAACTGTGCTAGCATAATATGGATGAGATAGAGCAATAAAATGACCATACTTGGAGAGATGATCAACCACAACCAAAATTGAACTTTTTCTTGCAGATAAAGGAAATCCATCAATGAAATCCATTGAAATATCAAGCCAAACATCAGCTGGTATTGGTAAATGATTTAATAAACCAAAATGAGACATTGATTCAGACTTGTTGCGTTGGCAGATGTCACACTGATCAATGAATTCTTTAAGAGAATGTTTCATACCCTTCTAATAAATTTTTTGTTGAAGTCTCTTGAGGGTTCTTAGATAACCTGAATGACCCCCCAATGGAGTTGCATGAAACTCTGCAAGTAGTTTTGAACACCATGAAGAAGAAGAAACAACCACAATGCATTGTTTATATCTTAAAATTCCATCTATATAAGTATAATGACGTTTAAAGTCAGGGTTAACACCCAATTCAGCAATAAGTGATGCATACTCATCTTCCTGATGACACTCAGCAACAATATCGTGCACACCAAAAAATAGGTGTAGACAAAGAAGTTTAGTTGAGGACCTGACAAATGTGACAGAGCATCGGCGGCAACATTTTCTTTGCATTTGCGAAAAATAATTTGATAGTCATATCCCAATGACTTTGATGCCATTTTTGTTGTTCCATGGATGATAGTTTTTGATCCAAAAAATATTTCAAGCTCCTATGATCTGTGTATATCTTGAAGTGTCTTCCCATTAAATAAGGTCGCCACTTCTGAACAACAGACACAATTTCCAACATCTCTTTATCATAGATGGAAAGATTCAAGTTCTTACCAGATAACGGCTTGCTGTAATAAGCAATAGGTCTCTGAGATTGCATTAACACAGCGCCTAAACCCCCACCAGAAGCATCACACTCTAAATAAAATTCTTTGCTGAAATCTGGCAAGACCAATACCGGAGTGGTAGTGAGAGCATGTTGCAGTTGTTTGAATGACGAAGTAGCAGCATCAGTCCAAAGAATCGCATCTTTCTTCAATAGTTGAGTTAAGGGATGACTAATGACGCCCAAGTTTTTGATAAACTTGCGATAATACCCAGCAAGACCCAAAAATGCACGAAGTTCTATAATTGTGCTATGAATAGGCCAAGAAACAATACTCTTTATCTTATCATCTTCCACTGATACACCTTCAGATGAAATAACGTGTCCTAAATACCCCACATAAGGCTGATTAAAAGTACACTTTGTTTCCTTCACAAATAACTTATGAGAACGTAAAATCTCAAAAACAGCTTTCAGATGTTCAACATGCTCAGAACTACTCTTTCTAAAGATTAAAATATCATCAAAAAAAAAAAAACACAAACCTTCGTAAATAAGGCTTGAATATGTGGTTCATCAAGCTTTGGAAAGTGGCTGGTGCATTTGAAAGACCAAATGGCATGACGAGAAACTCATAATGTCCATCGTGTGTGCGAAAAACAGTCTTGTGAATATCAGGGCCAAACAATCTGATTTGATAATAACCAGAACGTAAGTCCAACTTTGTAAATACACAAGCACCATGTAGTTCATCCAAGAGTTCGTCGACCATAGGAATTGGGAAAGGATCCTTTATTGTTATCTTATTTAGTGCACGATAATCCACACACATACGCCAAGTGCCATCTTTCTTTATAACCATCAAGATTGGAGAAGAGAAAGGACTTGAACTCTCCCTAATAAGACCTGCTTGTTGTAATTCTGAAATTATCTTCTCAATTTCTTTCTTCTGAAAGTATGGATAACGGTGAGGATGAACATTGACAGGCGAAGAATCTGGTAAAAAGGGAATATGATGGTCATGCTGTCGAGAAGGAGGCAGTAAAATAGGTGTCTCAAAGATATCTGAAAAAGTAGATATTAGCTGCTTAATTTCAGGTGCCAAGACAGAAGCAGGTGTAGAAGTATTTTCCTGGAAAGTACTTAATTGGAACAAAATACCATAATGCTCTCTATCCAATATACGCTGCATTGAAGAACTGTCTAACATCATTACTGTGGGAGAATCATTGCCAACCAAAGTAATGTGAGAACCATTAATGCTAAACTGCATAGTCAAAGTTGTAAAATCCCAAGAAATTTCACCCAAAGTGTGTAACAATTGAATGCCTAGCACAACGTCACATCCACTAATTGTTAAAATATAAAAATCATAAGTAAATTCATAGTTCTGAAATTTAAGTGGAATATTAGGGCAAAAACCTTGTGTATGCAGCTGACCACCATTACCAATTGTCACACGTAAGGAAGCATCTCCAGAAATAATTGGGTAACCACATTATTTAGCTATCCGAGGATGAAGGAAATTATGGGTAGAACCTGAATCAAGAAGGACTGTTAATGTTTGACCTTTGGTGAAACCTGAGATGCGCATCGTTCTGGGAGAAAGAGAACCCATTAGTGAATGAAGAGAAATTGTTGGTGCCGGTGCTCAAACTTTGGTGTTGTTTCCTCAAACTCTGGTGCTAGTTCTTTGAACCCATTATCTTTCTTCTCAACAAAACAATCATCTATATTTGGAGATCCTTCCAAAAGTAGCAATCGTGGTTTCAAACACATATGTCCAGGAGTGAACAATTTATCACAATTAAAATAATCGCCTTTTTCTCGTTTTTCTTTTTGTTCTTCCCATGTAAATCTCTTAGCTCCAGGTGGTAAATTTGGTTTTCTTACTTGAATAGCAGCAGCAGGTATTGGAGTCTGTAACTGTAGAGGACGATAAAGCTTTGGGGTAGCATTGGCAGCTAATAATGCATCTTCTTGATTTATAGCCTTTGTGAAAGCCTCAGTTAAAGTTGGAGGTTCAAGTAGTTTAACCATAGAACCAATTTCCGGTTTAAGTGAATGAATAAAACAATTGATCAAATGATCTTCAGGCAAATCATTGACAAAATTTAATAATCGTTCAAACTCAGGTATGTGTTCTCGAAACGTACCTTTTTGTTTAATGGTGCTAACTGCCATCCTAGCATCAACAAATTTCGCAGGAGAAAAACGAGCACACACAATATCAAAAAATTCCATCCAAGTATTTAAAGTAACTGTTGTTCTTTTCAAATAAACCAAGCATTTGCATCTCCCTTAAGATGAGCGGGGTAGCAATGGCAATTTTCATATTGTCGGCAACAACGTGCAAGTTAAAATACTCTTGACACACTAAAAATCCAACCATTCGGATCATCACCATCAAAAGTTGGAAACTTCAAATTAATTGAGCTACCTCGAACAACACTTTCATTACCACCAGGAGGAGGTGGAGGTGGTGGAGGTGGTGGAGGAGCAGCACCGTTAGTACGGTGACCATGTTGAGGATAGACTTCTCTAAATACTGCACGTAAAGTGGTTCCCAACGCTGTAGCCAAAGATGTAGATAGGGTTGTCGTCAGATCTGCGCAGGTAAGGGTTTGAGAAAGCTCTTTAGTATGTTCGGATAAATCGAGTTTCCTAAGAGCACGATCATCTTCACACAAACGCTTGTCCTCGATTTTTTCGGTCACGAGCTTCTTCATCATGAACATGATTGTTGTTAATGGTGGTGACTAGTGCATCAAGTTTTGTTCTAACTCCATTGATGCCTTGTTGCAGGAGAGACAAATCATCTGTGTATGTCATCGTAAAAAAAATTTGTGTAAAATTTAGGGTTTGAGAAAACCTGCTCTGATCCAGGTGTTATGACCCAACACCAAAACACAATGATATCAGATCAAAAGGCTAGAAAAATCATAATTAAATTCTTTGTCTTGGAAGGTTAACCGCCTCTGCGAAAGAGTTAAGAGAGAAAGATTGAAGTAAACTGTTCTTGTATTAATAGCTAACTAAACTAATAACTAGCCAGGCTATTTATAGCTTCAAAGCCGTGCACAAGAAGTAAAGTACAAGAGTTTTAATAACTCTTAAACACTTATCTAACAAAAGAAATAAACAAACTAATTATAGTAGTCCTAAACATGGAAACTGTATGGAGTTGGTATCACAACACTTTGCCAGCAATAAGTCTTGGTTCAGGGAAGAACAATGTTTGGTTTGAACTTTTTGGAAGAGAATAGGTATGATTTTTTTTTCCGGATATTTCTGGTACTGGGAACCGAGAAAATAGAGAGAAGAAAGTTAATGTGAACCTAAAAATCCAGTACAAATTTTATTTTTCGTTTATTCCCGATGAATTTTAAATAAAACAAATAAAAAGGAAAAGAAGTTTTGGAAAACCGAAAATAAGCCAATGAGGTTGGCGGGAATGTGCACCCGGTTTTGAGGGGGTGCACAAAGTTGGACTCTTAACTAATCACACTTTCTTTTTTACATAATTCATTTATTTTTCCAATTTTAAGTGTTAGAAGACCGTGTGTTTAGTACCCAAAAGAAATTATTTTTGTACATTAATATGCGTCTCAGGTCACAAACTTTCGGCCTACGACCCCATCGGTGCATTAGTAAATTAGTTCCACCGAGAGAAAAATCCTGCTTCCATTCCTGTTTCCCCCACTGCCATCCTTAGGTTCACCATCTTCAGCAATATTTAGAGACTCAAACAGCAAGACTAAGCCTTGCTTGGTGTATCCCTTTCTCCCATCATTTGCATCAGGTTTCACGGAAGGGTCACCGTGAGGCAGTTTTACTAAATTGATTATCACTGCCATACTGCTCTACTACTGTACACACTTGCGGGGAGATTGAACAATGGACAATAATCTAATTCTTTGCGATTATCTCAATTTACTCCCCCATCTCAAAAATGAAAGTTGGTAAAGGGAATAATACATAGTGAGATAACTAGCCCAATGCAATGGTAAACCTTACATCTGTTTCATTGATAGCTTAGATACATTTTAGATTATGCTATATCGTGAATCGCAATATAATGCAAATGACCACTGCCAAATATATGATGAGTGCAAAATGTATGATTTGGCCATTCCTTGTTAAAAAAAACGGAAAATGGGTCATTTGCAAAAATATTTTTAAAACATGATTCCAATGGACGAGTAAAAATTGGTATGGATGAAATGGACACCAAAAAGATAACAAGAATGAAACTGGATTCATCCTGGCTTACACTTAAAAATAAGCGAAAATGAAACTGGATGCATCCTGATGTAAATTAAGAATAAGAAAATATATCTGAAAATGGGTAGGATGAAACTGTTTACATCCTGACTATTTTTACATTTTCGTCCATTTAAACAGTATCAAATTTTACATGTCTTTTTCACCCAAAAATTATTAATTTTGGTCTTTTTAACTAATTTTGTGTTTGAAAAAAGGTATAACACATCTCTTTTTTCACCTCTGCGGCTCCTCCACCGATGTACAGCTTGATTTGGCTAAAACTAAAATAAGACAGTTTTGGACTTTGAGTAAGCTCTCAAAGAATCATTTATATTTTATTATAGAACAAAAAAAAGTGAATGCAGTTATTTTTTATTTTTTTTTTGTTTGCACTCAGTTTTGTGGTCCCGTAAATCTGCATCCACCAAACGTCTCAGATATTTTATCCTGCAAATGCAATGACAGGTTGGATGTATACTCTTGGCATGTTTTATTGTGGTATCAATCGGTTTATTATGTGTACCACCGGATTGATATCGAAGAGATCAATTAGAACACAAGACCACGCCTAGATTCAAGGGCCTATAAACTCACCATTTTGATGCAATTATACTTGCGTAATACAAGGTCGGGTACCCAACAATTCATAAGAATTTCATCAACTTCGAGTAGGACAATAAATGGATAAAAAGGAACTGAAGAATTGGCAAATATAAAAGAATAAGCATCCACCGATAATAACAAGAACAAGAAATGGAAGTAATTGCATTGGCATAAAGCTCCTCCCATGATTTCGTGCTCAAATGATCTTCCTGCCTTGGAACGACTCTTTTTGGACTAATAATGAAAGGCAATTTTTTTTAACCTAAGCAAAAAATGATTAAGCTTCCACTAAAATAATTGGCCATCTTTACATCTACACTCTTTAATTAGAGAAAATGGGTCATTTGTCCAAAAAAATTTAAAACACGGTTCAAATGGACGAGTAAAAAAAAGTACGGTGAAATAAATAAAGCCAAAAAAATAAAGATCCCTGGCTTATACTTAAAAAATAAAGAAGGATGAAACCTGATGCATCCCGTAAAAATAAAAATAAGAAAAAATATTTGAAAATGGACATGATGAAACCTGTTTTATCCTCGCCATTTTTAAATTTTTGTCCATTTAAATAAAGATCTTTTTAAGTTTTGGCTATTTAAACAGTATCAAAACCTAAGTGTCTTTTTCACCCAGAAATTGTTGTTTTTGGTCTCTTTGACTAATTTTGTGCTTTAATTTATACAACCACACCTTAATACTTTGATTATTATTTCAATTTACTCCCCCATCTTAAAATGAAATCTGCTAAGTAAATACATACGGGTAAGATAAAAAATCAAACTTAAATCACCTTACATTCTTTTCATTGCTAACTTAAATAAATTTTTAGGTTCTGCTCTTTGCATGCATACAAACTGTGACTTGCAACAAAAAAAAAATGACCATTGACATAAATAATGAATGCACACCATATGAATTTTCGGGCTTCGCCACCAACATGAAGACAATGATTTGGTAAAACTAAATAAACATATTGTTTTGGACTTGTTGGCTGTAGGAGGCGAGCTACATTGTAACGAAATACCTTCAAATTTAAAAGTGGTAGAAAACGTCATTCGACAGCCACAACGGGACGCTTTGTTTGTTAATGGCGATGTAGCAGCTTTCGACCGACTATTCCGCTAAATTAGCTTGCATATACTCTGATGGATTTCTTGCTCAAAAGTCGTTAGGAGTGTCCATGCTGGAAGCGTGATTGGTTGATACCCTGCCACTACCTCCACAGAATTACAATAGGTTATTTAAGCACTATCAAATTAGAAAACAAGAAAGTACCAAGGGGTAGCATAAATCACCTGGGTTTCATTATAAATACCCCTCCATTTTTATTGACCTTGCACAAATATTCTCTATAGGTTAAAAATAATTTTTTTGTTATCAACTTGAGAAAGTTGTTTCCACTTTTTGGAAGCAACTTGTGCTAGTTGCGTCCACTTATGAAAACAACTTGTGCTAGTTCCACTTTTCAAAATGTAAGGTATTAAAAATTGAAAAATGGTACTATGTTTTAAGTGGCGAATTTTTAGGAGTATTTAAATAATGTTCCCTTTATTATATTCTCGGAAAGGACCATTCATATTAGTGTCCAAAATGAAAAAAGTGAATTCATTTTTCGTTTGTTCATTTACATTCAATTTTTTGGTCCCGTAAAGGCGTAAACTGATTGATATTTAATTTAGTTATAGAACCCACCCCTTATTTGTTTGTCCCAAATATTTTATATGTGCATCACCTTTTAGGGCGGTATTATTCGGTTGGTTTGATCGCAAAACTAATCATTTCATCTTTACTGATCATTTTCTTTTTAATTATAAAAATGAACATCAGCCTTGCGCGTCTTTTGCTTGCATACCTTTCTCCAAGCATTTGCCTCTGGCCTTACGAGATATTATATTATTCTTTCAATTCCCTCCCCCATCTCAAAAATGAAATTTGACCAAGTAAGATATAGATAGACCTCACAAAATGGTAACATATGTTTCCTTGTTAACTTAAATAGATTTTAGGTTTTGTGATTCGTATTTATACAAACTTTGACTTGCAATAAGAAACAAATGACCAATGCGGGATAAATGACGAATATTAACTATACTAGTTTTTCACTGTGCGATGCACGGGTCTGCATTTTTGTTTACGGAATATTAGACACTTGTTATAATAAAGACCATCGTAGAAAAGCGTTACACATCAGTAAGTATGATAATCATTGTACAAATAAAAAATTAATAAATTAATATCTTAGTTGATGTGCAAATAAATAAAATAAACCAAAAAGGACTAAAACAAATATAAGTTCAAGCGAGGCAAGGTCTTACCGTGTAGAGCATTCTTCTCGATCTGAATCTTAGCATTCTTTCATGTGCTCTTTTTCCTGGCCGTAAAGTATTCTTCTCTGTCCTGTTAACAAACGATTGTTTTCTTGGACTGTCTTGAATGTAAATCATTGTTTCATTATCTTGAATTTCTTGTACTAAGAGTACTGTTTACATAGAAAAACTCTCCTTGTTTAGAGTTTTCAAATTAAAGGCCTCCCATTTTTATCTATTAAAAAAATAGTATTTTAATTTTGGGATTCTCTTAAAAATATTGAAAATTTTATTATTTAATTTAATATTTTTGGTCACTTAATTAAGAAAAATTATTTATTTATTATTTTTGGACACTGGACATTTTAATTGTATCCAATTTTTTTTTGGTAATGTTATATTTTTTTATATTTATTTCTTAATGTTATAAGATTTAGTAATTTTAGGTAACTATTTTCTAAAATGTGATTGGCCAAATAATATATTGTGCGGCTAAAAAATTCTTTTATTTATTAGCTAAAATTTAAAATGGTGGGGCCAGAATCAACCAGAAGCTCTGGTTTGTGAGAGCTCTTGGAAAAACTATTTTTATAGAGAATTTGAACTAATGGGTCGGAAGTGAGCATGGTTTTGTATTCTTCTCAGAAGATTAACAGATGTATGGGTTCAATTTTGGCTTGTATTTCATATATAGGTCTCGAGTGAATTATAGGAATAGGCATTGCTGTATAATTTTTAGAGATTTTATGGCACTCGGAGTACAACACCATTCTCTTGGTACATGCATAAGTGTCTGCTTGCATTAAACCCTTAAGAAAATTGATTGACTGCAAATATCATTTATTGGAACAAAATATCTTGATTATGATGAGCACAAAAATGAATAGAGAAACGATCATAAGTACTAAATGGACACTCTATTCATCTATAACTATAACTGCAAGAAAATCATCAGACATGTGCATGAAAATTCAGCCATAGCATATTGGTTCTACACTGATACTCCTTTGTTCCTTCAAAACCCACTTTATGTTGGCCTACAACATTTTCAAAAAAAGTCTATCTACAATTTAATATTTAGATTAAATTAGATCAAAAAAATCCAAAAATAATTAAACCAAAAAATGGCCATAAAAATGAACTTGTTATTACCATGTCCATGTACTGTGCATTATTTGATATTTTAGTTTGATAAAATCATAAGTACCGTAGGAGTAAAGTTAAGAAACAAAGATCATCATAGAAAAAAGATGCCCATTACCTCATTTATGCCTTCGGATTCAATCTTACTGTTCCAGGCTTGACTATGAGGGCAATTCAAGGAACAAATTATAAATATAGATCAACCAAAAATGCTGAACAATGAATTTCCAATTCCAGGTTTGCAAATCTTCATTTTAAAACACTTGCGGTAAATTTATAAATTTTAATTATGTCGCTTTAATCCTTCTCTAAATCCTTCTATATATATATATATATATATATATCTTTTTGATCTACCCAAATCATTATGTGCCTTTACTTCGACAAATAGAATCGTCATTCGAGATCATGATGTATTGTAATTTTGAAAGATGTCATTCAACCGCTTGATTTTATAAATTCCTTCATCTCGATAAGCCATGCTATTATAATAATATTTTATTAGGGTAAAATGGATATCAATAAGGGATTTTCTTTTGGAACCTAATGACTTTCTTTTGTTTTTTTTTTATGTACATAAATCTAAACATATTTTCACATGGAAATCATCAAATTTAGGAAAAAATAGAATTAAAATAGCATAGTAACAATAGAATCAAATACGAAACATGAACAAATTATATATAAAGAGTATTATGAGAAATTATATAGTTGATAGGTATATCCTCTAGTTCGGTAAAATTAAAATTATGCAATGGAATATTTTCTTAGTCTTTGGTAACCACGGTAATACGTATTTGAACAGTGAGATATAATATTCCATTTTATAGGACATGCTTATATTTATCTTTGAAAATCGAAACTACGAAGTCTGTCATCATTAATATATTTTGCTCCTTAAACTTATCCTTTTGATTTTCATAATGACTTTTTGAAATAACCATACTATTTTTCCTGTTAATTGTTTATTGGTTAATTATACTCAGAAGAACCACAAAAGTTAAGAAGACTTGGTAGGAACTAACTTATGTTTGTGGAGCAAAATCATGTTGAACTGGAAATATTCTTTTTTGGTGGAAGCTTTAGCTGCTTTGCTTACCGTGTATGAAACTGGACTTCCATTATGTGTGATTATTAGTAACACGCAGATTATTAAATCCATAGTTGTACATATGTAGCGTGTACATAAATTCTATATATATCAATTGTAATTAAGTCTGTGAATTTGCATGAATTATAATATACGTGTGGTTTTAAATTGCCGGACATTGCGTTTCATCAATGATTTATATTGTACTCGGAATTCTTATGTATTGAACAACGGTGTTTCATTTCAGCATAACTAAAAAACTGGATTCAAATTAAGTAAATATATCAAGATCGATTGAGTATATGTATCTTGGAACTATAAGACGAATCCCCAAATTATCAGAATAACCCTCGAACCAATATGTTTTAAGCGCATAAGAGTGATACTAAATTATAAATGAACCTTATATTATACAGTGAATCATATATTTATATATATTAATTTTTTTTAAAAAAAATTGGGAGAGCAAAATGCTTAAAAAAAAATATTAAGTAAGTTTACATATAGATACACCCAGGAACTGTATAATATGAACTTGTGAATTGAGTGACTCTAATATGTGTACTCGTAAACTGTAAGATGAATTACCTTAGATTGTGCGGTGGATAATAATTTAAGTTTATTATCCACACATACATCATTTACTTGAAATGATCTTTAAGTACCATGACACGCATAGAAGATAGAAGTACAGTGCACAACTTTCATTAGCTGCATGGATGCGCATTTTTTGAGCAACACAATCAACTTTCTTTACAATTTACAACATTTGTAACTTTGGGCCGTCATTCATGCTTGAGTTTACTCGATTAAAAACAATGTTAAATGTCCCATTTTCCAAATATTCTTGAACTCTAAATTATTAATCATTACATATAGCTGGGAGAAATTTCCCTGGTCTGATCTGATAATTTAGTACAACTATGGTGCACAAAACACGTTTTAGCTTTTGTCTACCCATGTTTGATCCTCTGTATCATTCCTTGCATTATTTTTTCCCTAATATGTCTTCCCAAGAGATGAAGAGATGGTATGTATTGTTCTTTTAGTAGATCCCGCTTCCAAAACTCTGGGAATTAGAGGTGGGTGCTGAAGAATACCCCAGAATAGGTACGATCGCACAAAAAAAAAAAAAACAGAGTCTAAAATCCAGTATTACATTACAAAATTACAAAGACCCTACATGACTTCACTTTTGTGTTCCATCAGTGCAGAGGAATGAATAATCAAAAGGAAATCCTAATATATACGGGAGATCACAATATAACAAAAAGATAGTAGTAGTATAACAAAGTTAAGCAGTTTTGATAACAAAGGAAATCCTAATAAAGTTAAGCAGTTTTGACCCCATAACAAAAGGATAGTAGTAGTATAACAAAGTTAAGCAGTTTTGACCCCACCCTTCTTGACTGTCCTTGTGCCAAAACTTGTGGTTATAAGAATAAGAATTATTTGATCTGGCTATTATAATAGGTTTTCCCTATTTCCCACCCTCATTTTTCCTATTTCCCATCTCCCTAACAATTTTTAAAATTAGTCTACTTCTTAATTTTGCTTTTTCCTATTTAGCACCTACAAAAGTCAAATGAAGTATGACCATAACTAGTAACACTTTTGTTTGTGTTTTTCTTAAAAAGGAAAAAAAAAATCATAAAAAATCAATGTTAGAAACCCTAGCTTGGGATTTTATTTGATTATTATGACACATCTATACGTGTTAATCGATTAGTCGGTAAATCATTATTATAGAAGATTCCATTATAAAAAATCTAGGGAAAAACATCAAACCCTATTAATCGGTACATCCAAGAAAAGTTGCAGCAATGAGAATGGGACAACCAATTGTTCCCCCTCCATTTACACTGTAATGGTTATATGATACAGTGGGGCTGACATTGATTAGTTCATGAACCATTCATACTTCTAAAGTTCTAAATGAATGTACATGAGTAGGATAAAATTCCCGTTAAGGGTGATCAAGAACAAACCGATTAATGAATGATAATTAAGTTAAATATACCATCCATTAATATCCATAGCACAAGACACCCATGATTAACCCTATAATGATATGATTAGTTAGTTAATCATATTCGATCTGCTAGCTAACAGTCCTTGTGTATCCTCTCTACAGATCTATGAGCCCAAGTGTCTTGAATAAACTCTTGTGTATACCAACACCATGCTTAATTTGGTTACCATCAAATACTATGGCCTGCTACCATTGTTGAATCACTGTCGATACAGGCTGTGGAGGTGGGGAAGAAGATTTAGTGGCCGGTGGTGGATATGGTAACTTGTCCGTCAATCTTTCCGTCAATCGGGTTTTTTCTTTAGTTGTTGGGTGATTTCATTGTTGGGTGTAAATAAAAAGTCAAGAGATGGTATTTAGGATACATTAAAATTAATATGAGTGGTACATAGGATTATTGGGGATAGGATTTTATGTGGATGGGAAATAGGATAAATGGGGATGGAAAATAGGGAAAACCTTATAATATAACCATTCTGGATTCAAAATTCATATACCATACGTTAAAAAATACTCGTGATAACAAAAAGGATCATGCAAAATGAGAGAATAATTGGTATACATCAGTATATATAGTCTAAAACTAAGCATCAACCCACTTTGGATATGAGTTTGAGCATAAAATTTAGAAAAAACACATGCACCAAGAGATGAAATTAAAAAAGAGTACAGTAAATTATGGAAAGAGTACTGAACATAACAACAAATTGCTATTATTTTTTTCCCTTAAATCTTAATATAAATATTGGCTATTGTTTAACAAAACTGATGAAATAACAATACCTTAAAGTTTAGCAATACCTTAAAGTTTAACAAACATGATGAAATAACAATACCTTAAATCTTGTGATCGAACCCGACCAAATTTGAGTTTAAAGTTTTGTTTCATTTGCTCCATACAAAACACAAGACCAACAAAATCGATTACAATTAAGAGTTCTTGGGATAAGTAGTACCTTACAAATGGTGGTTTAAGCATCAAAAATGGAAGATTTATTCTCAAGAAAAAAACCAAAAAATCAAGAGAAATCTTACCACTTCTAATGTTTCATACGTACTACCGAGAAGCAACACGCGGGGGGAGAAAGAATGCATTGTTTACTAAAAGCTACAAACAAACAATAGAAGCATATTAGACAACAACAAAAAATAAAATAAAGCGAGAAGCAATTGGGGTTTGACTTTTAAAAAAAAAATTAAAGCGAGAAGCAATTGGGATTTGGCTTTTGCTCCTACGCCTTATATAGAGAAAAAAATTCTGAAAATAATGTCGATCTGAATAAATGCAGAATTTTGTTATTTTCGGCGGGTATATCTTACTTATTGTATTATTCTTTGAATAATTGACAAACATTCTTATTTAATCATTTAAGACGCTAGTATATTAGGTAAAAGGAAAAAGAATCCTCCTTTTAAAGATTTGTTTTTCTATTTTATAAAATATTAGTTTAAATAATATTCTTTTAAATCAAATTACCTAAGTTACAATTATTTGTTAGTTATAAATACACCAACCAAATCACCCGTGAAGATTTTCAAGTCCAAATTATGTTTATTTTCTTTCTTTTTTTTTCTTTCTTAAGGAATGAAATATAATATTTTTTAGATGACCATATTTAGTTGTAATAATAATTTGTCCAAAAATATTTGAATATATCTTGCACGTTTAGGACTATAATTTTTTTTGTTATGTATTTAACCATTTTTAGAAAATTAAAATCGAAATTTATCCGTTTTGTCTATTGTATTATTTTTTAGTAACGTTTTATGTTCTCCCATTCTCAAATTTTTGCTTAGTATGTATTGTTCATCACAATTTTCTATTTAATAATTTATATTTGATTATTGGGCGGGATGAACGATCACTTTGTTTTTGCGGAGAAGGAAGCACTTGTTCGATCTACATGTAAGTATTCACAAATCTATGTATTTAAATTACAAATTTTAATCATTGAGTTGAATTTTATCAAAGCTTTTTTAATATTTTAGAACTATAATTATAAATCACGTTTAGTGTTCGGTTAAATTAGTAATGGTTTGAAATTGTAATTAAATTAGTTTAATATTAATAAATGTAATTGGACATTGGACATTTGATATTCTTTTAAAATTTATGTTTTATGATTGATTTAATTTTTGATAAAATCATGATGAAGAATACATATTTTGATATGATTTTATTTCCATCCTTTTATGAATCTTAAATATATCTAGAATAATTTTTTAATATATTTTTGGCGTAAACTTGTTATTTATGGTTTAATTGTTTTAGGTAATTTTGTTTTGGTTTCATGTGATTGGCCAAGAAATATATTGTGGGACAAAATATTTTCTTCAATTTTATTGGTTGATATCAGATAATATTACCAAAAATTAAATTGTGGTGGGCCAGAATCAACCAGAAGCTCCGATTAACCACGTCGCTCGAAAAAACTCTGTTTTTATATAGAGAATGAATTAGCCATTCCTAAAACAATTTTATTTTTTTTAAGATTTGCCACTCCAACAAGAGACTACACCTCCTATGTGACAATTGGAATCAAGACCGAACGAAAGTTGTCAGCAAATGAAGGGGAAAAACTTTATGGAAAATGGTCTGGGCGAAGTATAAAGTACCTCAACGAGAACGCATCGAAGTAAAATGAGTTGTACACCATTAGGGTTGACTAGCCTATAAATAGAGGTCCTTGGGCTAGGCATGAGGTATCGGATTTTGGGAGAGAGGGGAGAGCTTAGCTTAGGGAGTGAGATTAGGGTTTCCTTGTATTGAAGAACTTGTATTTTCACTCTTTGGTGATTAATAAATAAAGATTTTCTAATTTCAAAACACTTATCATGTCTTAAATCGGACTTCAAATTTACTTGGGTGTATTACTGGATTTCCAGTAGTTACAAATTATTTAATGTCTACAAGTAAAAAAGTGAATGAAACTTTCTTTTCTTCGTTTACATTCAATTTCTTTGTCATAAAATCCATCCATTCCACGAATAATTGTCTCAGTTATTTTATGATGGTGAACGAAGAAATCATAGTACTGATAGTGTGACCATGTCATTATAATATAGAAGAGATTATCCATGTCATTATAATATAGAAGAGATTATCAAGTAGAACAATAGATAGATAAAAAGGATATGAAAATTTAGCATTTCCAAGAATAGGCGAAGAAGATTATGTATTCTCCCAAGAAGAAGACTAGGAACTCAGTAAAGAGTAATATGGTGTATAAAATGCCCTAAGCTGCGGCTTTGCCATGTCTTGTCCGGTCCGAAAGAGCCCATGGGCGCCCGACAACCTATCATGGGCTAGCCCGGCCTGCCCGATAATTATAAGTGGACGGACTCGGGTTTTTGTTCAAATATTGGAGTCCGGCCTGTTAGCCTAACCGATAGCCTGTTTAATTACTTGACCTGCCTAACTGTCGATAGCCTGGAATAAACTTTTCTACTAGGGTGATGGATTTCTCAAGAACTTAAATTTCATATTTGGACAATTTATTAGGGTTAGAGAAAATTCTAAATTACATTTCACAATAATGAATATGAATTGCTTGAACTATCATTTTAATAAGTTACAAATATATCATCATTCATCACGCCAAAAAAACAAACTTATATACTTTAAAATTTTGAATTATCTCTTGGGCCCGAGGCCTGCCTACCGACATGGCCTCGGCCTATATTGTTTCATGGGTATGGACGGGCCATGGGCATTAAATTTTTTTTATTACCCGGCCCGGCCTGGCCTGTTAAACTTAATGGGTATTACCGACTACAAGCCCGTCCGGCCCGGCCTGTGTTGTAATCGGGCTTGGGTTGGCCTGCTTGGCCCGATGTACACCCCTAAAGAGTAAGCTGCTTAGCCGGCACAACAACAACTTTAATATGTCCTCATCATTTCAATTTACTCCCCCATCTCAAGGATTATAAACTCAAACCAACTAAAGTTTGGCTATCTAAACTTATGAGTGACATACCAAACTGAAATAACCTTACATTAGTTTTATTGTTAACTTAAAAGATTTCAGTTTCTGGTATTTCATATGCATACAAACGGTGACATAAAAAAGTACAAAACAAATAGCCAGTGCCAAATAAATGATTAATGCAAACTATATGAATCGGCCATTCCTCACAATATCAATGACTTGTTAATCTGATATTAGTTTCCTGCTCAAGATTGGTTAGAATGCCCATATACGGACGTGCATGGCGTGCGTGCACCTTGCCACAGACTCCATAGAATGACAATTGGCAGCAAAAATATCACCTTCTCATTGATGATAAGCGCTTATATAAGTTGGACACTTATAATATGCTCTCTGAATGGATCCTTCATATCAAGTCCAAAAAGAAAAAAGGCGAAAGTAGTTTTCTTTTCTTCATTTACATTCAATTTCTTGGTCCCGACTGATTTATACTTTACCATGAATCCATCCATTCCACCCATTGTCTCAGATATTTTATGTGTGCTCAGATAGCGACGACAGGGACCTTTTATTGTGGTATCACTCGGTTTCCTGTGTTCCACTGGACTGATTGTGTTGCGTGTAGTCATTTCATCATATCAGAGAAGATATCAAGTAGAACTAGTTTACATTTTTCTTCTTACATGCAAATGGTATAACCACAACTCCATGCTCATATTCATGTACCTATAGATCTCACCATTTTAATGCAATATACTTGAACGATAATGCAATGCAAAAGATGTTAAAAGGTCATGACCCAAAAGTCTATTTACTTTGCAACACAATTGCACCTTTGCCAAAACTATGAGAGTGGTACCAAAACTTAAACCTAATCTTATCTTACTAATATAAAGAAAAGACGTATTTTTGGTGAAGCCTTTTCACATGACAATAATACCCTCATTAACTAAGTTTTTAGTTAATATTTGTATATTTACAGGAATGCCATTGTTTTAAAAATAGATAAAAAAAATTAAAACTTAAATATCTTTAAAAATACACATTGGATTTTTGCAAAATTAATATATTTGGAAAGCTCTTTAAATTATCTACGTAATGAGTACAAATAAGGATAAATTTTTATTTTAAGATTTGTTTTTCCATTATTATCAAATTTGGTGTTGTTAAAAGAATCCAATTCAAGCATGTGCATCGCACATGTGTCCTTACTAGTCTATATAAGTTAAAGAGATATTTCCTAGAATGGAAATCGGTACAACAACAAGATAACAAAGAAAAACAACAAACAACAAGTTGGACGTTATAGGCAAACAAGCTCCAAGTCCAAATTCTTAATATAATGTTAGAATACGGGCATCCAACTCAAAACCAATTGGCAATGAGTGGAGAGGCCCATAGGATTATAAATCGCAGGATCTTAGATTGCCCATAGGACTAATAATCTCAACACGCCCCCTCACGTGTAGCCTCGTTGGGTCTAACACGTATAGCCTCGCGGAGTAAAGACGCGGTCAATGACTCGTCGCAAATAGCCTGCTCTGATACCATGTTAGAATATGGGCATCCAACTCAAAACCAATTGGCAATGAGTGGAGAGGCCCTAATAGATTATAAACCGCATGATCTTAAATAACCCAACCATGTGGGACTAATAATCTCAACACGCCCCCTCACGTGTAGCCTCGGCGGGTCTTACAAACACGTGGACAGTTAAATCGGGTGACGTGAGTAAAGGTGCAGTCAAATGACTCGACACAAATAGCCTGCTCTGATACCATATTAAAATACGGGCATCCAACTCAAAGCCAATTAGCAGTGAGTTGGATGCCAGAGTCTTATAATCCTACATGGGTTATTAGCAAAAAAAAATTATGGAAAAAGTATCGTTTCTTCTTCATTTACATTAAAAAGAAAAAGAAAAAGAAAAAGTAAAGTTGTAATCTATAAGGGCCTCTCCACTCATTGCCAATTGGTTTTGAGTTGGATGCCCGTATTTTAATATATACAAATGACTGGTGGCAAATATACACCTCTCTTTTTTTTTTTCTTTTTACCTTTGCCAACCGTACAAAGATAATTACAGTTTGATCGTCATTTGACACTGATTTGGCCAAAACTAAAAATCAGTTTGTCTCTGACTTTTTGGAGCAGTACATCGTAATAAAAATATGAAAACTTAATTCAAAAATAACACAAACACGTCAGATAGCAGCTATTGATGGCAACGTGGCATTTTTTAACCGTCTATATGCATATGATCCATGGACTTTCGTTCAACAGTGATTAAGATGGCCATATAGAGACACGCATTAGTTTGCACCTTGTCTGTCACTCACTCCATAAGATTCATGTATTTTCTCTTCTGTGCAATTGCTGGCTGATTGAACACAATGACAGTGAATATTGGTATGTTTCTTCGAAACATCAGTAAGAACAATTTTGATGAGAACCAAAAAGAAATAACAACACCGTGAGGTCTTATTTCGAAAAAGTTTTGAGTGTTCATGAAAACATTCTTCTGGTACCAAACCAACCCCCGATTTTAGCATTGCCAAATATTGGTATGTTACTTCGGAGCAATAACAGTGAATAACCTAATCCTTTACTATTGTTTCAATTTACTCCTCCATCTCAAAAAATGAAATTTGGCTTAGTGAATACATATCAGAAATATTTTCTATCCCTCGCGCAACGATAAGCCTTACATTTGTTTCATTGTTATCTTAAATACTCCATCCGTTTCTAGAAAAGAGATACTTTCACTTTTTCAATTTGGCCTATTTTTAGGCCAAATTGAAAAAGTGAAAGTATCTCTTTTCCAAAAACAGGGGAGTAGATTTTAGCGATTCTGTAATTCGTATAAGTACAAAGTGCGACTTACAATGCAAAAGAAATGACTGGTGCCAAATATATGATGGATAATGCAAGATAAATTGGCCATCCCCTATTACCTCTCCATTTTTTAACCTTTGCCACTCGTACAAAGATGTACTAATATTAAACAAAAATGCTTAACAAATCGTGGGAAAAAACAACATGAAAACTACTTTCACATTTGTTAAAATTGTGGGCCCAAAAAATGGCCCCCTGCTGATCCCCGAACTACTGGGTCCCAGCAATATGTGAGGAGGGGGTTTTCCTTTAGTTTTTTTACACCGTTCTTTAGAACCACTGGATAGTAAAATAAGTTTGTTTTTGACTTTTTGGAGTAATGTACATTGTAATAAAATTCTGAAACATTGCTGTAAAATCCAAAAATAACACAAACGCGTCATAGAGCAGCCATTTACTTATTGATGGCAACGTGGCATTTTTTTAACCATTTGCATAATGTGCAACCCTGTCACTCCATATTCCATAACCATAACATTCATGTATTTTCTCTCATTTGTCGTTGCACGTCTTTAGCACCCAGGGGCAGCAAAAATCACTATCTCATTGTGACTGGTATGAAGCTTAAGTGGGACTTGCGTTATGCTCTGTTAAGGGATCTCATGGTGCTAGCCTTAGCCCAGTTGATCCCAATGCCGTACTTAATATTCTGGAGTAGGTTGCTCTTCTTTAAGCTTCCCTTACTCTTTTTATTATTAAAAAAAAAAAAAAAAAATATGCTCTGAAAGAATCATATTAATGTGTCCAAAAGGAAAAGAAAAAAAAAGTGATTGCTGTTTTCTTTTATCCATTTAAACTCGATTTCTTGGTCCCGTAAATTGATTGATGCTTTATTAGAAATCATATATCCACCAGATATGTTATGCTCGGAATGGAGAGATAGGTTGCTGTATACAATCTTGTTCCGCGGAATCGATCGCATTATCATTTCATCATATGACAACGGAATGACAAATGTTGGTAACCCAAGGCATGCCTCGCTATCTTGTAAAACGGAATGACAAATGTTGGTTACCCAGGTGCATCATGCTTGATTCAGGTACCTAAAAACTCAGCATTGTAATGAAATTTACTTGAAGGCAAAAGATATTAAAGGTCATGTGCCCAAAAATCAGAGTAGTTATTCAAGTAGGACAGCACAGAGAACAGAAAATGGATAAAAAAGGAATTGAAGATAAGCATTTCCAGAAACAGGGGAAGAAGATAATGAATTCTCCTAATAACAAAATTGGATTAAATAGGGTGACACCAAAAATCAAACCTAGAATTAGAGAGACATTTCCTAGAAATGGAAAATGGTACAAAGAAGATAACAAAGAAAAACAACAAACAACAAGTAGAGGTTTTGGGCAAACCAGCTCCAAAAGTCTTTAAAACTTGCCCCACTCTTATCCCACATAACCTCATAAAAATCCTGGCTAATATAATGCTAAAAATTACCAATGCAGAAGTAAAATTTACAAACCCTAACTAATGAAAGCAGTAAAGCCAGGTTTTTCGTTCACCATCTCTCCAATACCAACACTTTTTTTTGCAGCACAGATATTTACAACCATTAAGTAGATACATACTCACCATCAACCAAAACCCCAAATTCAGTTCTTTTTCTCTTTATCTTAGGTTCTAGGGTTCTTTGATCTCTCTGCAGAAGAGATGAGGTTCTTAAGCTACCGAAGACATAACACGAGGTACAATATCATTTTTTTTAGAAAACAAAAAAGAAAGCATTAAGAAACAAACAAAAGAGAATGGGAGAGACGAAGAGAGAAAGGGTGAGAGACTCCATAATATGAAACTTAACTACTACCAGTCTGTCTCCAAAGTTTCCGAGTCCGGAAAGCCTTGGAAGCTTCATCCATGGTGGTTGGAAGCTCGCCCAATCACCTAAGCTTCCATTTCAAATTCGTTCAATGGGTTCTGTCCGATCCTGAACTGCGAGACGTTCTGAAACATCGGCCAATGACTTGAGGTTACACTTTATTAATGCCTCTACAAAGTAGCATGTCTCGTCTTTAGTATTCCCTTCAGGCACATCAACCACAAAGGATTCGATCACTAGAGTCCCTGGTCTACCATCAATGATCTCGGGGTGGAGAGTGATTATTGAAGAGTAATTCTGCACAATTAGGTTAAACAAGCAAACAAGGTTAAACTATTTTAGTTTCTATGACATATGTGGAAATAATAAAGACAGCGACAGGCTTTGGAAGCATTATACTGAATGAACCCCTAAACCCACCATGGAAGCATATTGGGGAATCTCCCAACTTGGGTTCATCTAAACATCAAATTCACAAGCAATGTTGTTGAAATTGAAGCAAATTATGTCTTTAGGTGGAAATGTAACTTAACCAACCAGAAACAGAAACCTTATCTTGATTGGAGATTCATGTCAATGAAAGCTTCTTATAGTAATCACCACGTGCACAAGATTAGATTCGAAGACCACAAGATATGGTGGTTACCAGTTAATTACTGGGCCAGAATTTATTCTACAGGTGACCCTAAGCATACGTCTACTATAATTGTCCATGTTTTCTTTTGAATACTAAACCTAAGTTTGGATTAATCCAATTCACCATAGCCAGAAATGTACTCAAGTTACAGAGCAAATAATGGAGGAATTCAATGAACAATAGTAGTATCATAGGAATCAGAATTTTCCGAAGAAACGGGAGAAAAAAATTGAACATAGTAATCATGCAACAGAATAGACAACAAAGACTAGGGACATGCAGCACTAGTTCACTGAACTTCTGAAAACAGTCGTTCCCCGACAAAAATCTCTCTTTTCTTAAGCGAGAAAAGGTAAAAAATCAACAAACAAAACAAGACAAGTGATCTTTAGTTAAAAACATACTATCAACAAACTCTCATAAAAATTGAAAAAACCAAGAATAAGCTTGGGCTTCGCTTGCATACAGAGAAAATTTTGAAAAATGCACACAAAAAAACAAAATTTTGTAAGAAGTTATACAATACTTGAACTGACATTTGCATTTTGGAGAGTACAGAGAGGCAAAAGAGCTGCCTAATTTGGCATTTCAAGAAACAGCAAAGCTCAACTCTCCCCGCCCTGTACCTCAATTACACTAAAGACTGGATGCAAACCACAATCAAAACTAAAATTGCAACACAGCTGCATGCACACCATACACAGAAATGAAACGAAAATTCCATTTTGGGAAAAGAAAAGGATACCTGAAGGCGGTGATCACCACCAACAATTCTAATACTGAGGATATGTTCCTCATCATCAAGTAACTCCAATCTTTCAGTACTGGTTGTAGCTGGTAATCCAGATTTTACATTAACTTCTCTAAGACTTCCAATTTCCAAATCACCTTGAACAACACATCTACTAATAAACGGCTTGTATTTCTGCGGCTGATCAAATCTCCTCACCAACGACCATACCTAACCAACCAAAAAAAAACAAACAAATTATTCCATCAAATTAATCAAAAAATTCAGATTATTTCAATCTCTGAATCAAATTAATCATTAATAACAGCTCCAGAGATCACCTAATCTCTTCAATTAAAAAAGCCAGAAAACAGAGAGCTAACAGCTTAGATTCAAATCAAAGTTGAAGATAGTTGAAAAGATAAGAAAACAAAATTGAAGTCAAAAACAAGCAAAATTGATGAAGAAATTGCAAGATCTAAGAATAGATGATCCTAAAGAAGAAGAAGAGATGGAGATCTTACGAGATGAAGAGGAGCTTTGATATGTTTAACAAGAGCAGAACTACACTGATTATCTCTCATTCCATCGTGTTTATGATGTCTGTATATGTATTCGCTCTCCATGATAGTAATTCCACCATTTCCATTCATCTTCTTCAAAAAAATTCTTCTTCTTCAATTCATCAACCAAATCCTCTTATCTATCTCTAAATCCACTTTCACTCTCTCTGTAATTTCTACTGCTGCTGTTGCTGGAGTTTGACTTATTCTTGTTTTTCTCTAGAGAATTCGCTCTGCTGCTGCTGCTGCTGCTGTTTCTTCTTCTTCCACCGGCATCTGCTGTCCAATACCAAAATCCATATCTTTCATTTTCTTTTACTTCTCTGAATGATTTTATTGTTATTTTAAAGATTTTTTTTTTTTTATTATGAGTATTTAATAATAAAAATGTGAGAACCTCTTTTTATGATATAGCTCGCCATTTCCTGCACCGTATTATCCAGGAAATGCTGTCATATATGCCATCAGATTTTGGATATAATTACGGTTACACCACCAGTGTTTTTGTCGTATTAGTAGTACTCTCTTTTCTCTGTAGTACTATCCTAGTTAGTAAGTTCGCGAATGATTCACGAATTTTTCAGTCTTATTCGCGTCGCGTACGTTTGCAACTCCGAACCCAAGACGCGTATTATGTGACATTCCCGGATTATTCGCGAATCGTTCATGAACATTACGTATCCCGAATAATAGGTCCGCTTAATTCGCCAGAAATTCTTTAGCTTTTACGTTTTCAAAGGCCTCACTTTTTGGGCTTTACTACTTCCCGAGCATACACAGCCCAATATTAAACATTGTTATAACTTTTATGAAACAAAAATGACTGAAGAGATTTGAAGGTGAAGGTGAGAGAGATCTCAAACTCACTAACCAAGCATCTAAACCACTATACCACGTCCTCTTGGATGACTAATGTTGTATATATTATTAATATCATTATATTAAGTTTATTTTTTCTTTAAATAACTCACAAATATGCATAAAAATTAGTCTATGTCCTTGTAAATACTAATTATTTATTATATATAGATACCGAATTTTCAGAGCCGAACTCACATTTATAAATCGAATTATACACGTACGTATGCCGTTCCGAATTACTGACGAATCACGTCCCGTTGACCGAATTTTGGATCGAATTTGGGTTTTACAAAACCATATAATTATCGTACGTTTGCCGAATCTCGAATTGCTAACTAGGATACTATTGTACCAATAACAATTTTGAGTGCACTTCTGCTGCCGTGATTTTTGACATCACTAGGAAACATCAATTATGTTGGAATTGCAGTTAAAACTGACTATTATCATTGTGGATAAGTTTGAATGTAAAAACTAAAAAGAAAGATTTCACTCGCTCAGGCATATTTTATTTGTTTTGTTGTTGGTTGTGTTGCTGCTTTGTGGTACCAGAAATACGAGTAAACATAAAAGTTTCACTTGCGTGATGCTCAAGCATTGTTAATATGGTGTTAACTGAGTCGCTACTAGATCAAAAATATACAAGTGATGCGAGCGAAAATAAAAATTTGACTAGCATGCCGATCAAGCATACTTTATTTGCTTAATTGGTTGAGTTATTCCTATGTAACCTCGGTTTTTTTTTTCCGATGAACCAACCATTTTCGTTCTTTCATACTGTTGTTGGTTTTAACACACCCATAAATCCTTGTTTGTCGGATAAACTTTGGTAATGCCATCGGAACAAAAACAAATTTGAACAACTATTAATCTTCTTGGTTGCACATAGGGAAAACCAAATTATTACAGAGAATACCGAAATTCATGTCAAAAAATACATTGTCTGATAAGAATTTTGATACCGTCCTCGGTAAATCAGTACGCCGTTAACGGTGTTGTTAATCTTGAGATTAGTGCTTAATGCTTTTCCCTCTCTGCTGGTAGAAGTATGGTTAAGTTGGCCCTATCTGAAAAGGGTATTTTGGTAATAGAGCGCGGTTGCTTCTATCCACTAAACTTTTTCTCACCGTTTTCTGACTTCTTCCTCCCACTTTCTCGTCTGTCCAAATCTGCAACTTGTGATTAAAATAGTCAGTCCAATGTCAGTTTCCAGTTGTTATTTTGAACTTAGACAAAAGCATATTCCAGTGATGAAAATATACAGTTGTATTAAAAATTCGTATAGCAATATATACAGAAATTTGTGTAACTTGGTCTTGTTGCACGTGCAATACTGTAGTCCGTATCAGTTTTCAGGAATAGAGAAAATTGGTCATTTGTCCAAAAAAATTTAAAACACGGTTCAAATGAACGAGTAAAAAAAGTACGGGTGAAATAAATAAGAAAAAATAAAGAAGGATGAAACCTGATTCATCCCGCTTATACTTAAAAAA
The DNA here is from genome assembly GCA_023531295.1 of Papaver armeniacum. NCBI lineage: Eukaryota > Viridiplantae > Streptophyta > Magnoliopsida > Ranunculales > Papaveraceae > Papaver > Papaver armeniacum. The sequence continues at coordinate 92,134 of JAJJWW010014735.1, read as the reverse complement.
TAGCAAGAACGAAACCTGATGCATCCCATGTAAAATAAAAATAAGAAAAAATATTTGAAATGGACAGATGAAACCTGTTTATCCCGCCTCTATTTTTAAATCATTGTCCATTTAAACAAGATCTTTTTAATTTTGTACTATTTAAATGAAGATCAAAACCTAAGTGTCCTTTTCACCTAGGAATTGTTGATTTTGGTCTTTTTGACCAATTTTGTGTCCAGAATATCCAATGGGGAATCCAGAGATGGAACTGGCCGCTGACTTCAAAACTGAAAACCCAATTATCCATGATATTCACAATATAGGTAAATTATTATCATGGCTCCGTCTTTGCCGGAGATATCGATGAATACAGTTCAACAACTTTGGAAAAATTCATGATCACAACGTTTAGGATTTTATGAGATGAATTTCCGGGTACATTCTTATCATTATACTCATCACAGTCACAACTCTAAGAAAGAGTCGTAAGAATAAATATCTAGCTACGGGGTACACCTGCAAAACCAGTCCAAAATCCAAATTATTGTTCCTATCGGATGGGATTGTGTAGAGGGTGAAAATGTCTAGTATTTGTACAAGAGCTAAAACCGTTATCCCTACGAAATTTAAATATTATAGGGACAAATTACATGCCAGGACAAAGGTTTATTTTAAAAAAATAAGTGAAAATGAGCTATAATAAGCAGCCAAACATGTACCATTCGTAATAGTGCAGCACTTTAGATTGGTTGCCTCTTCCAATAGAGATGGCTTTTCCGAAGAAATCTACTTCCACCCAACAAGCAATAGACTCGGTGAACGGGTTGAACTTCTTGGATCACATAAACCTAACCAGAGGCTGAGCCAAAAAACTCTGTTGAGAGAAGCAAAATATTGCCAAAGAGTGCAAAAGAGCAAAAATATAAGTTATTTCAAACGACAATGAATTTTGGTCTAATATTTTAATGATATGTTCCTAATATAAGACTTTATATTCCTACCAGATATGAATGCAATTCGAGTGAGGATGAAACTGGATTCATCCTGACTTAAAGTTAAAAAAGAATGAGGATGAAACTGGATGCATCCTGATGTAAATTAAAAATAAGAAAAAGTATGTAAAAACGGGTAGGATGAAACTCTATACATCCTGACTATTTTTATATTCTCGTCCATTTAAGCAGTATCAAATTTTACGTGTCTTTTTCTTCCGGAAATTGTTGGTTTTGGTCTTTTTTTTACCAATTTTGTGATAGAATTTCGTATCATGGTCCAAGTGTAAAATCTGGACCACTCATTTAAACTTTATTTTTGTAAAATCTTCTTCGGATGGCTGTGGCAAATCCTAGCTAGCCTAGTATCAAAAGTGTGTGGATATATATCTTTTCCTTTGGACTCCATCCAGTACGACCAAATGCTATTCTGATGAATTTAAGAACATGAATTTAGTCCAAACTCTGAAACCCATATTCCCTACTTTTTCAAACAAAGCCTACCCCCTATCCACCGTCCCACCTGACCACCACCACCACCTACACTGCCAAAAGCTTCCTCCTTTGTACCCGAAATACAATTAAGATAACTAGTCCACCAATACACTAGTCCCACGCGTCGAGTTTATAAGAAGATCATTAATTGTGCTCCCCCAAATACGTTCCAGTTTTTTTAATCGGTTTATTCGTCCCCCAAAATGTTTTGCTCCCCACAGCTCTCGAACATTGTGGATTTATGGGAAGGATACCATTATCCTATATATACTACAATGTTCAGCACGTGCCTACGCACGTGCACATGGATTGGATCACATTTTACAATTCATAATTTTGTAAACAGAAAAAATTTTATGTGTAAATAACCTGGATTACTAATATACCCTCAGTTAATTTATAGGATATTTATTGTGTAGTTATGATAAGGGGGCAAAATGATCAAATACAATTTACAGCTTCATAACCACTGTAGCAAGGGTGGGTTCGCTTTATAGAATAGTATAGATATACGCACATTTTAGAGAGATAGCTCAGGCTACCACTGAGGTACTTTTTTTTGTTCCTGGTGGGTTAGGCTAGTGCTATCATGTGTATTGTGCGAGCGCACATTAGATTTGTTATTATAGAGATACACATAAGTAGACATTTTTATGCTACTCTATCATGGTTGTTAACGGGACTTTCCAGTTTACTGGGAAAGGTATCAATGACAAAAAAGTGATTTTTTTTATATGGACTTCAATACGGAAAATGGGTCATTTGTCCAAATATTTTTAAAACCTGGTTCAAATGGACGAGTAAAAATTAGTATGGATGAAATGTACAAAAAAAAAAAATAACAAGGATGAAACTGGATTCATCCTGGCTTAAACTTAAAAAATAGCAAGGATGAAACTGGATGCATCCTGATGTAAATTAAAAAAACAAAAAATATTTGAAAATGGGTATGATGAAACTGTTTACATCCTGGATATTTTTGTATTTTTGTCCATTTAAAAAATATCAAAATCTATATGTCTTTTTCACCCAGAATTTGTTGATTTTGGTATTTTTAACCAATTTTGTGACTTCAATATAATATATTAAAGATGCTAGACTTGTTATTATAGAAATGTACATAAATAGGTGTACAATCTGACGACATAAAAGTACATGACTGGCCATCATATGGCGCAATTCAGCTAGTTATGAGATACTTTGCAAGCTTATATTTTTGTGCTTTAGGGGATTTTTATGCAAATAACTACCGAAAAATGGGTAATATTGTAAACTTGATGTCCATTGAATGTGTTCCTGATTGAGATTTTCTTCTGACATAGAGCTATTAAAAGCTTTAGGAAGAAGAGCCTTCTAAAACACATTGCAAAATGGGAAATAGAAACTTTGATACACGTAGTAGAAGATGAAGAAAACATGCATATATAAAAATCTTCCAGAAGAAAGATTCATGCATGGCAGCGTAAGTCAGGGATGATGACAGTATGCGACACATTAAACGTATCTGATGAATAGTCGGTCCTTTTCTTTGTACCATAAAAACACAGAGATTGTTTGTACAGGTTCAATGGTTTTGAGATGTTTAAAACGTGAAGAAATAAATCAATATCAAGAAGATGAATGTTTATCCGAGGTTTCTTTGTTTCTTGGCAACGTTTTCTCTGTGCTTCGCACATTGCCGTTTCTTTGTGTTAATAATTTTGCATGTTTACGAAAGAAAAAAAAAAAAAAAAAAAAAAAAAAAAATTAAAAATTTATAACCTGTTTGGATAGCATATCAGAAGTAACTTTTTGAATTTTAAAAGTCAAAAAGTCAGAAATCAGTTTGATCGCCAAAATTCGAAACGACTTCTAGAAGTTAAAAAGTTAACTTTTTGTGAAGTAAAATATTTTTATTTCTCGACTTTTAGAGAAACAAATTTATATCCAAACGCGCAAGTTTGAGATTCAAGCGGTCCAGTAACCAGCAATATAATTATAGTGTTATTTGGTGCATGTAACCGTCTTAATACAGTAACTAAAATTTTAGGTATGGGTGGAGGGTTGTGTATCGGCTTCACCTGCCAAAGGATAAGCATGAGAACAGACAGTATGAAACCATACATAGGTCTTTGACTAACATGAATGATTAGATGTTTTGTCTCTGTTATTAGCTTAGTAATTACACATCTACCAAGTTAATCTTTTGCCATTTTTTTTATTGGTAGACATATCATAGTTGGTCAAATCAAGGTTGCTGAAATTTTTTACACTTATCTATGTACACCCTTTGATAGGTTGTTGTCTCACTAGTGGATGAAAACAATACGACCAAGTACTCGACCATGTCTTCATCATCATTAGTGCGTGGATTCGCACTTATTAATTTGGTTGGTTAAACAAATTAGGGTACACCAGATCATCAGTCTTCAGGATTTTTTGTTGTGGCCCATTTTCTTACAATTAGGCAAGAAACTGAATATGAATAAGTTCACTAGCTCAGTAACTGAACTCCGTCAAAGAGATAAATCTGCACAACGGGACATTGTTTGTGTTAGATGATATGAGTGTAAACCTAGTGCTAGTTTTTTTTATGTTGCTTTACAGGGCCGTCTCTGAAGTTTCGACGACCTTGTGCGAAAGAGATCGGAACGCCTTTTTATCCAAAAAAAAAAAAAATCACACATAAATAAAATCTACTACTTAATAGCATCAAAGCGAAATAATTTGTGTCGCACAATTTAAGGAAAAAGTATGGTAAAAAGTACTAGGAAGTTGGGAACTTTCCATCAGAAATGAAAACAAAGACATAACTACTTGAGGACTAAACTACCTTGATTAACAGATCCAAATAAAAATGAAATTTGAGGACTAAACTACATCCAAAAGAAAACAGAAGCAAATAGCCATCTACCAAACACTCTTTCACTTTAGAACTTCTCAACTTCCGATGTTGTTTCCCCCCTCTAGGTACGTACGTAGTTCTCGACATACCTAGATTAAAAGAACAAAAAAGGTCAAAATAAGGAAACTGAAACGAAAAGTGCCCAGTCGACAAGTAAACTGTAGTAGAACGGAGTAGTACAAATGCATTGTGTAACCAAAATTCAAATTATTAAGCAATGTGCTAAACAAAATAAAGATCTGAAGTATGAGGATCAGATAATGTCTACGAGTATAATAATAAATTTGTGCAGTAGGATATATACATATGAACAAGGGTGGAAGTTACTGACCTAAATGTATTATGCAACAAAATTGAAGCAACCTACAGTATAACTTCTTTAAAGTAATACTCGATAATATAATATTCTCGTTAAAATAAAAAAATTTCCTGGTCCCGATTCGAATACTAAGTGCTAAAATAATAAATTTGATAAAATCATAAAGTAATACATTTCAAAAGTTCCCCTTAATGATTGTTAGGTCCCAAATAATATATAAAATAATAAATGCTACTAGAAAAATAAAAAATTAATTTCATACATATTAAATTTTTCCAAAATATAATTTAATATTGGTTTCTTTTTCTTTAAAACTCAAATCAAGTTGTAGTTTATCCCTAATAATTGTAATGCAATCAAAGTACCCTGGCCACGTTGTTATACCGCAACAAGAAGTAATTTTGAAGTGTCATTAATACTTGGAGTGCGAGTATTTGTATTGCAATTAGTCAATAATACTTGGAGTGTGAGTATTTGTGACATATGGGGTCCTGCCCTTGTGCAGTCTCTAGATGGCTTTAAGTATTACATCTTGTTCATTGATGATTTTAACAGATATCACTGGATATATCCCTTGCCATCCAAAACTGAGAGCTTGAAATGCTTTCAACATTTTAAAGTTACAAATGAAAATCTTTAAACTTATTTGTTGTCACTTTTCAATGTGATGTAGCTCTTGAACTCACAAAAGGCCCTTTTAAAGTTTTTCTTGATTCTCGTTGAATTACTCTAAGAATTTCTTTTCCACATACTCAAGCTCATAATGGTCTTGCTGAGAGAAAGCATAGACACATTACTGAGATGAGCAATACTCTTGCTTTTCAAGCATCTTTACCCAAACACTTCTGGTTTGATTCTTTTCTCACAGCTACATTGCTTATAAACATAACTCCAAGTAAGCTCCTTCACTACATCAGCCCTTTTCAAGTTTTGTTTAACACTCTTTCTGATTATAGTCTTCTTAGAGTGTTTGCATGTAGTTGTTATCCAAATTTATCTGCTTATAGATTTGATAAGCTAAGTCCTGAGTCCACTAGGTGTTTATTCTTAGGCTACATTCCTCTTTATAAAGGATATAAGTGTTTTGATCCCATCACTAAGAAGACTTTTGTATCCAGAAATGTCACTTTTCATAAACAAGTATTTCCTTTTGCTACTTCCACTGCTGATACGCCTACTACTTTCACTACTGATTCTGATTATGTGTAAATTGGCAACTGTTATACCCCTCAACTGAATTTCTTTTCCACATACTCAAGCTCATAATGGTCTTGCTGAGAGAAAGCATAGACACATTACTGAGATGGGAAATACTCTTGCTTTTCAAGCATCTTTACCCAAACACTTCTGGTTTGATTCTTTTCTCACAGCTACATTGCTTATAAACAGAACTCCAAGTAAGCTCCTTCACTACATCATCCCTTTTCAAGTTTTGTTTAACACTCTTTCTGATTATAGTCTTCTTAGAGTGTTTGCATGTAGTTGTTATCCAAATTTATCTGCTTATAGATTTGATAAGCTAAGTCCTGAGTCCACTATGTCCTCAACTGTCATCTATTCCTACACCACCCACAACTGACGTTCCTTTACCTCTTTATACTCTACCACCACCCCAACTTTCTGTCACAACTATCACTACTAGATTGTTTAGAGGTATTTCTAAGCCCAAACATGTTCCATTTGATGTTTTGTCTCTGTTATCTTAGTAAATTACTCATCTACCTTGTTAATCTTTTGTCATTTTTTTTTTGATCGTCAAGACATATCATAGTTAGTCAAATCATCTCACAAGGTGCTGAAACTTTTTGCACTTATCTATGTACACCCATTGATAGGTTGTTGTCTCACTAGTCGATGGAAACAATACGACCAAGTACTCGACCATGTCTTCATCATCATTAGTGCGTGGATTCGCACTTAGGGGCGAGCATGGGCCGGTATGGACCGGTTTTCGCCTCATCCGCATCCAATCCATTGCACTACGGATTTCAAATTTGGCATCCGCATCCAATCCATATCCAACGGTTTTGCACACGATGGATGCCCGGATGGACGGATTGGATGCGGATAATCCAATGGATTTGTTTTCGTTAAAATTTATAATAAAGAAAATAAAGCTAACACGATGACTCCTTATAAAACCTACATATCCTATATATGTATACAAATATAAAAATGCCATGTACAACACCCCAGGCAAACATCTTAAAAATTCCTAAATGATCCATAGTATTTTCTAGAACTATATAAATGCTCTTAATTTAACGGATATGGATGTCCAACGGATTTTCAAGGTTCCATCCGGCCCGATCCGTTATCCGTTGGATTTCAAAAATTCCATCCGCATCCAACCCATTAACGAACGGTCCGGACATCCATCCGCAAATGAACGGTTGGTCCCGGTTAAATCCGCGGATTACGGGCCAAATGCTCACCCCTAAATCGCACTAATCTATGTAATTCGGCTGGTTTAATAAATGGGTCAGATTAAGGTACACTTCAGGATTTTTTGATTTGGCCCATTTCTCACAATTAGGCAAGAAACTGAATAAGCTCACTAGCCCAGTAACTAAACCTTGTCACAGAGTTGAATCTGCAGAACGAGACATCATAGTATTTGTTCCCGATTTGATTCGTTTAATACGTTAAGACGTTGTGCCTGGGTGAGACAACTTGCACGTAGTGGTGCTACTTGTTAGGGATTGCCGACGTGCTGCTTTGGCCAAACTATCAGTTTGCAGTATTTGATAATAGGACTTCAACGTAGATTCAATCTGCCGAGGAATCGTCTAAATGCGGAGCGTTTTCCTTGGCCAAACTTGTCTTTCATTTTCAGAAAATCCATATTATCTAGGCTCAACCACAAATAATGTGAGACATTACCATATATGATTTCTTCGATGTGAGAATATTTCTTATAACTTGATCAAGCTACATTACATTGCATATCGAAGTCTTGATAGATGAATATTTATTGGGCATTGAGATCCGCACACAAATCAAATGGCACAAATTCCATCCAAGGACTACAAATAGAATAAAAAAATTTAAAAGTAATTTTTTCAAGGAATGGGGGTGTCGCAAAACGTCAAAAACTTCTACTGTATGTAGTAAAATTCAAAGGCTCTCATGAATATGGCCTTAGTGTGGGCTTAAGTTCTAGTTGTCTCAACTACCCACAACACATATACCACTTGGAAGCTACAATCTGAATCACTAACCGCATTTTCATTTCAGCACCTGATTCATGCATGCATAGTTCCAGAGAAAAGACAGACCTAACTATATTGGTATTGACACCTGCATGAGAAATAAAAAGTGTTGGTGCAGTGTTATTTGTGGCCGTTGAAGCTGCAGGTGAGTAAGAAGAGGAATTCTCTTTCTGTTTCTGACTTTGGTTTCTTCTCTGCCCACGAGGAAAGACTGTGTGCGCCTGCTTGAGTGAAATGTGTAATCTTGAAGCCTTTTCTTGTTAACATGCATCCGCACATTTGTCTTTCACTTCTTGTTGCTCCCCCCTTAATTACTCAACTTCATTTCCCCCGATGCCCCATGCAGTGAGCACTGCATAGTATCATTATGTCGTCTTACAAGGAGGTAAGGGACGTTTTAAAATATAAAAACAAAGAAGACAGTTCGTTTGGATGCACTCGAGCACATAAAAATACATTTAACCCATCGTATACATCTTTAAGGTGTCAGATAGAGATGCACATAAAAGAAAAATGATATCTGGCATTTTATAAGTACGTGTTCATTGTGTTGTTATGCTCTCCAATGCGGACTAAGAAAAAACCATCATGTGCTGCAACGCGAGGTATGGGTTAAAAAGAAAGGTCTACCAATCTTTATGCAGTTTGACGCAACGTTATAGCTTCTGTTTAGAGAAAAATTCATTACTACCCATCCCTATAACAAAAGAAAAGACTAAGAAGGTATGGAGTGCTCACAACACGACTCTTCCCTCGTGCTGTTATGGAGTACCCTATAGCTTCTGTTATGCACTCGAGTGCGCTGAGATGATGAATATTTGAACACCTTTGGTGACAAAACTTCCCTCGTTGTGTTGTTATGTACTCGAGTGCGCAGAGAGGATGAATATTTGACAAAAACAAAATCTTATGCACTCGAGTGGGTTGAGAGCATGACTCTTTTGAACCTTTGTTGACAAAATTAAATAGTGTTAAAACCAAAGGTGTTCAGCCTTAGTGCTAAGTGAAAGAACCACCACGTGCCTAGATTCTTTAGATTCCTCCTCCTCTCGCTTATATATAAAGAAACTAATTGATGACCCAATTTTCATAACTTTCATAATTCAATCGCATCACTTTTAAGATCTATCTTCATTTTCTTATCTTATTTCGATATGATCACTACATGATGTGATATGTAACAATATAGTAGTCACATCACATCCCATCTCTCGGATCTAAGTCTCTAAGAGGCAACATTCTTTCGTAGGTTACCTACTAGCCCCGAAATGCCGTACTTTCTACGGACTTTCGCAGCAAAAGAAGGAATAGTTTGAGATTTTTCTGCCGGAATGCAATGTAAGGGAGAAGAAGATTGAATTCATCTCTGCTGCAACGTTCGCCGATGTTAATCAATTGTTCATCAACGTTGGCCAAATAATTATCAAAAAAATCTCAGGTAAGATGTGTAGCAATCTCATTTTCCTGCCAGTGAATCAATTCGCACAGCCTAGCTTCTCATTTTATGTTAAAATCTTTTTCTTTTCATTGATAATCGGTCAGATTGATCATATCAGCACAAATACACTAAATACCATTACATGCATTACCACCAATGGTTTAACTTTTGATTTCCTTTAATTTTATGAATGAATTTCACCCAAGGGTGGTTATGATTACATTGATCATCGTCATCATCAAAAAACAATGGTGGTTATGATCACACATTTGTTATGTAAAGAAGATGATTTGATTATTCATTTTTTCACCTTCATTTTTTTTTTCTTTCTCAACAACTAATAAAGACTGTGCTACGTATACCACGTGGTGTTACATGCCAAGTTTATTTTCTGTCTTTAATCTAATTTAATTTGGTTTGATTTTCCATTAAACTAGATTAGGTCTAAGTTGCTGAGAAATTTTAATCAATAACTTGTCAAACAAAACTACAAAGATTGTCTATGAATATTTGGAAATTACAAAGACTGATTAGGAAGGACTATGTGAATGAATAAAGGACCTAAAAATCCGAATATTATTTTCTTGAAAGATTTATACCAAATGTAGGTTGTCTACTTGTCTTTAACGTGTCTCATGGTTTTTACTAGTAAAAATGTAGTGGAAATGAGGTCGATGGAGATATTAATCACAAAGATTGATTCTTGTTTGTGTCAATGGATAATAGCACAAAGCCTAATCAACCCCAACAACTATCTCTTCTTCTTGTTATTCTCACCTAATTCATTTTCTAACACGTAAAATGTTCTCCTCTCCATCATCTTTACTTTCATGAGTCATGTCCTTTTAATATCTTAGCTACTTCTGTATTTCTGGACAGACGAGCAGATGAGATCATAAATTCCGATTAATGTTAGTGTGTTATCAGTAACCATTTCTATCTTTTTCTCGTTTACCTTTTTATTGATAATACGCATTAGTATACATAACCTTGCACGTTAGAGGAAGCAAGTGATGCTGTAATTTGGAAAAGCCAACTGTGCAAGATTATTATGGAAGAAGAACATGATTAGCCATTAGCTGGTTTTAAGTGGACCCAAAATGGGCTGGTTATTTTGAGTTCTTAAGTGTCAAGGGCCCAGTATTACGTACCAAAGTACGAATTTACCCCTGATTAGCACTGCTGGTGAAGGGTAGTTTAGTCAGATGGCACATAATTATTTCGGTCAAATTCTTATAAAAGAATGATATAATCAAGGTCACATGATCCTAATTAGTACATTTTAATCAATTTTCTTAGGAAAAACCGTTTATTTTGTTTGGTTTCAAAGAATGTGAGCATCTTTTCCCTCAACAAACTTTAAAAACTTCTCCCCCTCTCTCTCTACACCACCACTGCAAATCCAGAGAGGGAGAGGAAGGAAGAAGCTAGGTTTCTGTTCATATCACTAATGGAATCTGCAATATTTTTACAGGTGTTCTTAAAATTGTAGAGGGACGAAGAAGAACAAAAGATGGGTTGCACTTCAATGAGCATATCAACATCTCATATTGCAGCGGCAACAAAAGATATTTGTAAAGAGCACAACAACAATGGTAATTTGTGTCGATCGCATTCCAACATGGAATTATGTCAACGTGCGAGTTTACGGAGATCACATTCCGATCCACAACTCCGGTGTTCGATTCGTGCGGCTTCAACAGAATCGAAATTGAAAACTAGTAAGTCATCAGTGGGTATATTTCATCAATTCCAAATCTCAAGTTCGTTGCTTCCCAATAAGGTGCGGTCGCTTTTGTTCGAAACGGATAAACTGAAGCTAGTTGAGCATCATGAGAGTGAGGAAGTGGAGGAACATGAACATCTTCATGAGGAGGAAGAGAGGGAGCAGGAGAAGAGAGCTAATTGGGTGGAAAGACTTTTAGAGCTGAGAAGCCAGTGGAAGAATCGACAGCCGTATGATCAAACAAACGAAGAAGAGGAGGATGATTATGACCATGTAGGAGGTTGTGAGGCCAATTATGATTCTGAATTTGAGGAAGAAGAAGTGGATTTTGATAGAGAAACTTTCTCCAAGTTGTTGACAAGAGTTCCATGGTCTGACACGAAACTGTATTCTCAGCTGGCTTTTCTCTGCAACATGGCATATGTGATACCTGAAATCAAGGTATGCATGTCTACCTAATTTTAAGTTTCTGTTCAATTCTTAGGGTCTGGTTATTGATGGCGAAAGGCGAATGCCCTGCAAGAGAGTGTTTATATCAATTTGGAAAATTGTTACTCTACCAGGCTCAAGACTTGAGGAAATACTACAATCTATATTTTGTGACATCTTCCTTGGAGAAGAAAGCTGAAGCTGCACTGAAAGTGAAGCTCGATCAGGGCTCCTCCTTGACTGACATGCCCAACTCCTCTTCTTTGTTAATTGAGGAAGAAGTACTGGCGGATTATGAACAACCCAAGCGTCGTGCCCGTCCATCTATAGCTTATAACATTGCTGCATCAGCAGCAACTTACGTTCATTCTCGTGCAAAGGGTCTCCTTTCATTGGGATACAGCCCTCCCTCTATGGATGAGGATGCAGAGTTAGAGAGACAAATCAAGATGCGGGAGGAATATGGAGGCGAGTGCTCACCTCGAGTATACAAAAAACCTGAGGTTGCAGCTTATGTTGCAGCTTCAACAATGACTACCGTGGTGGCTGCTGAGGAAAATGTGAAGCAAGAAGCAGCTAAGGAACTCCAGTCACTACATTCCTCACCTTGTGAATGGTTCATTTGCGATGATCCAAGCACGTTTACTCGTTGCTTCATCATTCAGGTAGTTTAGCTTCCTGGTGTTTCAAATTCTGATGACACTAATGCAAAGACAATGACATTTTAGATTGCGAGCAGGATGTAATAAATATAGTTTTGAATTTCTACCTGAACTGTGTCCTATTTACTTTACTCACGATATCACTTAAAATTCAGGGTTCGGACTCGCTGGCATCTTGGCAGGCAAACCTCTTTTTTGAACCCACCAAATTTGAGGTAAGCATGTTGCTATTATCAGTTTATCATAGTAGACGGACGTGGATGAACAATAACGGAGAACCTTAAAATCTGACACTTAGTTGGAACAGATGTTTTGGTTCACAGAGGTATTTATGAAGCAGCAAAGGGTATATATGAGCAATTCATGCCAGAAATCTTAAACCATTTGAGAGCATATGGAGATCTCGCGAAAATTAGATTCATTGGTCATTCCCTTGGAGGAAGCCTATCACTCCTGGTCAACCTAATGCTGTTATCCAGAGGGGTACTGGAATCATCAACTCTACTACCAGTTGTCACCTTTGGCTCTCCATCTGTATTCTGCGGAGGTCACCGTGTCCTCGAAGAATTAGGACTGGATGAGAATCATGTTCACTCTGTTATGATGCACAGAGATATTGTACCAAGAGCCTTCTCCTGCAACTACCCTAACCATGTGGCACAAGTACTAAAGCGTCTCAACGGAACCTTCCGTTCTCACCCTTGCCTCAATAAAAATGTAAGTTGCCTCTGAACCTTCTTTTATCTTACTTCCTAACCTACTCGAAACATAGTGTTATAGATAAAACAGGAGGTTGCTGAAAAAAAAACTAAGACTAACAGATGGATTGCCGAAACCAGACATCTTGCACCAGATTTCAGTTTATTTTGCTAACTGTTGTACCATATTTGTTGTTGCCTGTGCAGAAAATGTTGTATACTCCGTTGGGTCAGTTATTCATTCTACAACCAGATGAGAAACTATCTCCCTCACACCCTCTACTGCCACCTGGGGGAGCCTTATATGCCTTGGACAAGACTCAATGTGGTTCACATTCAGGCATTAAAAGTGCCTTAAAAGCTTTTCTGAATTCCCCTCACCCACTAGAGACTTTGAGTGATCCTACGGCATACGGTTCAGAAGGAACAATTCTAAGAGATCATGACTCAAGCAATTACCTGAAGGCCATGAATGGTGTTCTCCGCCAACGAACGAAGCTCGTGGTAAGAAGATCTAGGAAGGAAAGACTACACCATTTGTGGCCGCTTCTGACAACTTCACAACATTTGGAGAATCGTAATTTGGTCAGTAAAGAAGTTATTACGGGGGCATGAAGATATTATGTAAAAAATCTTCTCAAAGATATATTATTATATATGATGGGTTTGAACTATTTGGTTATCTTCTTCTAGATTCCATGTACATGTCTCTCATAACTTGTCATCCTGAGTCATCTGACGATGGTTCCGTTGTTAATATTACTACTTTGCAAAGAAATAAGATTTAGGAACATGGTACTATTTTCATTTTCCAACTATATTTGCTTGATTTTTCGTGTTTTTAATAACAAATTTGAAGAGATCTTCTACTCGAAAACAATAATACTTGGATACAATCCATTAAAAAAAAATAAAGAAGGTAATCTTAGGCTTTCTGCGGTGGCTTTCGTTAAGTGCCCATAAGCCTAGCGCTGGTTAGTTGCTTGGGGAAACTTGTTGAAATTCTTCTGGGTCCGGAAGACGCCACAAATAAATACCGAGCTGAAACGAAGCATAAGCATCTAAACAAGCATACTCAACCTGCTCGTTCTTTAAATAATTCCTGTCCCATCTACTGAAGGCAATCCTTCTAAACTTGGGTTCATGGTGTAGATGTTTGTCGAGCACAATATTCATCAAAGAATTCAAATCGACTTGATAAAGTCCTCGTGTACCAAGCTTATAATCAGCCAGATCTCCAAGATCTTCACATGTTGCAATACTCAACCCATAATCAATCGAAAGCTTGTGTGCAGCTTCATCGATCCCAGCTCTGACGAATAAAATTCTGTCGTCCTTAAGAAAATTGACAAGAGATTCAGGGACTTGGTTTTTATCACAACCAAAGAACTGAAATATTAAACAACGATGTGCAACACATAATTGCAATACGTCGACTTTGTTATTCCGTACCCATTTGATGTCGAGACCGACAAGAAGATAATTGTCGAGCTTACCGGGGTAACTTTTATATACATCTGCAATCCATTGATCGACAACGGATTCTGTGTGAGTTACTGTTGTGCGGATTTTATCATTGTAGTATCTGACCTTGAAGGTGTGATGTGTTTCTCTTTTCTTATCAACAACTTGAATAGATGTATGCGCACTGCTGGTCTTGTTGCTGCTAGTGGCATTGCCATTCTTGGGCGTGTTGACTGCTCCAGCCATTGTGTGAAGAACAAGAAAACAAAGAAGGATATTCGACCTATGGGATGGGATGTGCATTGAATCGGGTATGTATTTATATATAGTGTTCAGAATACTTGGTTCCCACGTTTGTTAGCTATAGTTAAAGAAACCGTTGTTCAATTAGGACACAAACAATTTTAGGAAAATCGTCTGTTTGATACCTCCTGTTTTTAGGAAAGAGCTTTTTGGTTCGGAAAGACGCGCGGTCTAAAACTGGCAGAAGAGATGGGGATTTTGGTTCAGCAGGACAAGATCAGTAGGGGATATCATGAAGGGGATATCATGTCCTACTGATCTTGTATATATGAGAGGCCAGTATTTTGTTCAAGATTTTTCTGGGTTTGGAATTTTAATATTTGCAGAAGAGATGGGGATTTCAAGCCTTTAAAATTTTCTCATATGAACCGAAATTAAAGTGGTATTTGGTAGTTTAATTTTCCATTTCTAGCCTATCCCTACTTTACAGACTTGGTTGTTGTTCTTCTTCTGCTGCAACTCTGATAATTTTATGTCACTTTTGGTGACATCTTTGTTTTAATGAAAAAAAAAAAAATGGTCCTATTTCCGTACTTTTCATAGAAAATTGTACCTCTACCATCATACAATTACAACTCTCATGAGTTCAAGAAACGGATGTGCATTTTCTTCCTTCATTGCTGCTCCAACAAAAAGAGGTATTCAAACTCATAACGACCAACCATCATTTTCCCTCAGCAGCCATCTTCCTTGGGATCTCATGAGCTGTATTGAACATGCCAAGAGTTGGAGTGTTGCACACAAAGCACTTCTTGTTTTTCGAATGATGCTGTGGACATAAGAAAATCAAGTAAGATTTTGGCAAAGAAAGATCAAAAATAGGAAGACTACAGGTAAAACTAAGTAAATACTTGCAAATCACAGGTTATGCTTACTTGAAAAAGCCTGTGAAGGAGGCCTTTGCCCCTAACTTTAACACACACCTGATGGAAAAATGTAACACATGCTTATTTTCTCAGGACTCTGTTGATAAAATTACCACTCTTGAACCTTTTTCTACTATCAATGGGAAGGAGACTATTGTTTGGGAAGGCGCTAGCAGTGGTAGAGTATCTGTCAAGTCAGCCTAAGACCACCTATCTGATAAAATTCATGATACTAGACTACTAGTAAGGTTGATTGGTATAACTTGTGGCATATTAAACAGTACACACTGCCTAGAATCAAGATCTTCCTCTGGAAATGCATGACTAACTGCCTTCCTGTTAAAGGCAGAATTAGTTCCTTCGTTCCCATCAATCAGAACTGTCAATTGTGCAACAAATGGTAATGTTGAATCTATGAACCATTTGTTTCTAGATTGTAATTTCGCAGGCAATTTGGAGAGGCGGCAGTCTAACTTATTTCCTATCCAAATACAGTACTCAGAATCTGTATGCTTGGTCTACTCACCGACAAGGAGTATAACAAGAAAGAATTTCTTGCCTTTGTTTTATGGCATATATCTGAAAGTACATATGTAAAACTGTCTTTGAGGATAAATAGCCTAGTCTTGTTGACCTCATTGAAATCATTAAAAGGCACAGAACAGCGTCCCTATCACAGAGCTAGAAATTCAGGTGTCAAAAACCTGAACAAACCAGAGCTTGCAAGGAAGCGATCAGATGGCCAGCAGTGAGAGGCCTAAAACAAGTCACCTTTCTAAATAAATGATAACAAACCCATAATGAATTACTTTGCTATAAAACCTTTCTAAACGATAACAAACCCATAAGGGATTATTTTGCTACAAACCTTTATAAATGATAACAAACTCATAATAGATTATTTTGCTACAAACTCTAGTGCTCTACAGAAAGTTGTGAGTCTGTTATGTTAAGTGTCATGACCAGGTTACATCAGCTTAAATCTTTCAAGTCTAGCTTCATCACTAGAAACTGTAACAAGTAAGCAGATAACTTTTGCTAGGATGGTTAGGAATCATTCAAGAAGTCAGATTTGTTCTGATAACATGGATAACCATCAAAACAGGCTCTAATCTAAATCTCGTTGCCCTGGTTCATTAGTGATATATTCTCTTGTTTATCAAATAAAATGTTTATGCTTGAAATTCGCCCATGCACAACTAGCACTGCACTGTTTACCACAATCGAAATCTCAATTTCACTGTTAAAATCTAAGACCACCCAAGCTAGCCCAAGTATTATAAAAGAGAATTCCATGGGGTTTCTAAATGAATGTCTACATCATTCTAATGATTGTCATTGTTTCCCAGGACATATATTATCAAACTTGCAAACGCAACACAACAATGCACATAAACATATGTTATCAAACACTTTGAAATTAAGCGAGAATTTCAAGTTAAGAGATAAGTACCTTAAGAGCACAATGCTCACAGAAATAGTTCTTGCATTTTGTAACCACGGGATCCACGAAAGACTGTCGACAACTGAAACATGCAAAAGGTAGCGCATCATCATCATCATCACTCACATTTGCTTTTCCATTCTCATCCTCCTCATCATCATCTGCCTTTAAAGCTAAATTCCTCTTTCGAATCTTCTCAGTTTCCTCCCATTCCCTCTCCATCTGCCATCCAGACTTATAATCTCCTCTATCATGCATAAACTTACAAGAATCTCCAAACCCACAATACCCAGTCTCCTTATAATCCTTACATATATCCAGTTGATAATCCCACCTTGCAGACGTACGAATATGAGCAGAAGCCCTAAGTGGTCCGTGTGCACCACCAGCTTTCTCACCAGCAACTGTGTGCTCTCTTCTAAACCCGGCTTTAAAATCTGTATACCCATGTATACCTTTATACAACTTCTCATCATTAGGCTTCTTATCCTTATTCTTCTTCAACGCCTCTTCTGCTCGCTTAAGTACTCTCCCACGTATCGCCCTAGCATCATTTGAAAAGTCAGTTTCCGTTTCTAATGTTGCAGTAGCCCTGCTGTCATGCTGAACCTGAATTACTTTCGACGACTCAAAATGAAATCTCCTAGATTCCTCAGGTTCTTGATTTGTTTCAGCCACATGTTTCGTCGACGTCCCAGTTGAAAAATGCAACTTATTATCAGCTTTTGGAGCCAATTTGGGTTTCTGAATCACTGAAGAACCTTTTCTCCATTATCCTCCTCTTCGTCATCATTCTTTCGCTTTCTTATGTTCTTGTTCTTAGATGGTTTACAAAAGAAACTACACACTGAGAATGACACCAAAAAAAGAAAACACTAATCAATTGGCAAATTTAAAACAGTTAAAGAGAATCAAAAAAAAGCTAAGTAAAACACCAGATTAAACCCTAACACTACCATCAAATATCCCATCACATATCAATAGCTTTGAGCCAATCAAGGCTTCCACCCCTAAGCAACACAACAGCCACCTGACTGTAACATAATCAAATTTGATGCTGCTTTCCTTATGGATTCACAATAACTCTCAAGGCATTGGTTAATTCTAGAACTTGAGAGGGGCCAAAGCAAGATGCTCAACAGGGTGAAGCAATTGAATGTTAGAGAGCTAACAGCTCTTGATTTTGGTGAAACTCAATCAGTAAACAGAGACAAAAGAAATTTTAAGAAGATTGATTACAAAAACATACCTGGTTCTTTAGATGGTTCTTTCACAGGTTCAGTGGATTGTTCAGGTACATTAGCAGATTCGCATTTTATGATTATGTACATAAAATTCAGTATACAAATTTTATTGTGCATCAGACCAACGCCAGTCAGTAATGCAAATTTCGCAGCTCTGATACATCATATATATGGTTGGAGGAGCTTGAAGCTAATTCAATTCTTCTCAGTAACATCGATACTGCAAAATGAATTAGAAAACCATCAATTCTCTAAGTAACATCGATAACCATTAATTTTAATCATGGCAAGAATACACTTTAGTCTTTTCCTTTATAATCGAAACAACCAAACCTTACTTTTTATCTTCTTCTCACCTGGAGTAAATACGATCTGAAAAGACACTTTTTTTTTTTTCGAAAAAGAGGAGTAAACCTCATACATTCAGTTAGACCTCTACTTCCCCGTTATAATGAGGAAGGAAGTTGATTACATTTGCATTCCAGTATACAAATTAAAACACTAAAAACATTATATAACTGTACAAATTAAGCGAGAAATTGAAAGAAAGATCTATCAAATGAATCAGATGTTGGTATAATTGATAAGGTCCTTTAACTAAATATGACACATTTCGTGTATTGGGTTATTCAGGAAAATCAATCACTCTATCTGAATTGAGATGGTCAGGGGATTGACAAAGATGATGTCCACACACAAGGATTGAGGAACAGAATCAAGAAATGCAATTTTCGTTTACCTCCCAAGTCTAAAGGATTTGTGAGCATGACCATTGCTGCAGCATCCGCTCAGTATCCACTTTTCGACCCTTGGTTTCAGATTTTCTTGAATCCGCTCAGCATCTGCTCATCCACTCGTGACTTATAAGTCACGAGTTCAAGAAAAAGATGTGCATTTTCTTCCTTCATTGCTGCTCTAACAAAAAGAGGTACTCAGACTCATAATACTATGACGAACCATCATTTTCCCTCAGCGGCCATCTTCCTTTTGATCTCATGGGCTGTGTTGAACATACCAAGAGTTGGGGTGTTGCATACGAAGCACTTCTTGTTTTTTGAATGATGCTGTGGACATAAGAAAATCAACTAAGATTTACAAATTTTGGTAAAGAAATATCAAAAATAGGAAGACTAAAGGTAAAACTAAGTAAATACTTGCAAACACAGGTTTATGCTTAAAAAAAAATTTGTAAAGGAAGTTCACTAAAAGGGCTTTTGCGCCTAATTTTAACATACACCAGACGGAAAAATCAAAAATGTACACTGTCTTATCTGATGCATAAACATTTATGCTAGAAATAGTAGTATTAATATTGATCCAACTGCTCTTATAGCTGATTTTATATCTAGCGATGGTTTGGTTCCTGGGACCATCACAAGATCAACTCTTTATTTTCTCAAGACTCTGTTGATAAAATTACCACTCTCCAACATTTTTCTACCATCTCTGGAAACGATACTATTGTTTGGAAAGGCACTAGAAGTAGTAGAGTATCTGTCAAGTCAGCCTACAACTACCTATGTTACAACTACCTATGTGATAAAAATAAAGATACAAGGTTGATGGCATATTAACACAAGATCTTCCTCTGGAAACGCATGACTAACTGCCTTCTTGTTAAAGGCAGAATTAGTTCCTTTGTTCCCATCAATCAGAACTGTCAATTATGCAACAATCGTATGTTGAATCCATGAACCATTTGTTTTATGATTGTATTTTCTTAGGCAATTTGGAGAGGCACCAGTCTAAGTTCTTTCCTATCTGTATGCTTGGTGTACTCACTGACTCAATGCCAAGGATTTTGACAAGAAAGAATTTCTTGCCTTTGTTTTATGGGATATATATCTGGCTTTTTTTTGTAAAATAAGTCAAAAAATATATTAATGATGATGAAAAATAATTACAAGATAGTTTACAAGAAAAGCCTAGTCCCATTGATCTCATTGAAATCCTAAAAAGGGACTGGAACAGCATCCCTATCACAAGGGCTAGAAATTCAGGTGTCAAAAACATGAACAACCCAAAGCTTGCAGGGAAGCGATCAGATGGGCAGCAGCGAGAGGCCTAAAACAAGTCACCTTTCTAAGTGATAAAAAATCCATAATGGATTGTCGTGATACAAACTCTAGTGCTCTAGAGAAAGATTGCAAGTCTGTTATGTTAAGTGACACGACTTTGTTACTAGGAAACTGTAACAAGTATGCATATACTTTTGCTAGGCTAGTCAGGAATCATTCAAGAAGTCAGATTTGTTCGGATAACATGTATAACCGATAACCATCATAAGAGGCGCTAATCTAAATCTTGTTACCCTCATTCATTAGCAGTATATTTCTCTCCTTTATCAAATAAAACATTTATGCTTGAAATTTTCCCATGCACAACTAGCACTGTACTGTCAGCATAATCGAAATCTCAATTTAACTGTTACAATCTAAGACCACCCAAGCTAACTAAAGTAATATAAAAGAGAATTGAATGGGGTTTCTACATGAATGTCTACACCATTGTAATGATTGACATTGTTTGACGGGATGATAACATACATTATCAAACTTGCACATGCAACACAACCATGTATATAAACATAAGTTATCTAACAGTTTGAGATTAAGCGAGAATTTCAAGTTAAGAAATGAGTACCTTAAGAGCACAATGCTCACAGAAATAGTGCTTGCATTTGGTAACCACAGGATCCAAGAAAGGCTGTCTACAAATGAAACACCCAAAATGCAGCGTCTCTTCACCATCATCACTTGCATTTGCTCTATCATTCTCATCATCATCTGCTTTTAAAGCCAAATTCCTCTTTCGAATCTTCTCAGTTTCCTCCCATTCCCTCTCCATCTGCCATCCAGACTTATAATCTCCTCTATCATGCATAAACTTACATGAATCTCCAAACCCACAATACCCAGTCTCCTTATAATCCTTACACATATCCGGTTGATAATCCCACCTAGCAGACGTAGGAATATGAGCAGAAGCCCTAAGTGGTCCATGTGCACCACCAGCTTTCTCACCAGCAACTGTATGCTCTCTTCTAAACCCGGCTTTAAAATCTGTATACCCATGTATACCTTTATAAAGCTTCTCATCACTAGGCTTCTTCTCCTTATTCTTCTTCAATGCCTCTTCTGCTCGCTTAAGTAGTCTCTCACGTGTCGCCCTAGCATCATTTGAAAAATCAGTTTCCGTTTCTAACGTGCAGTAGCCCTGCTATCATGTTGAACCTGAATTACTTTTGACGACTCAAAATGAAATCTCCTTGACTACTCAGGTTCTTGATTTGTTTCGGCCAATTGTTTCGTCACCGTTCCCGTTGAAAAATGCACAGCCTTTGGAGCCAATTTAGGTTTTTGAATCACTGAGGAACCTTCTTCTCCATTGTCCTCTTCTTCATCATCATTCTTTCGCTTTCTTATGTTTTTGTTCTTAGATGGTTTCCGGAAGAAACTACACACTGAGAGTGACACCAAAAAAAGATAACACTAATCAATTGGCAAATTTAAAACAGTTAAAGAGAAAAAAAAAAAAAAAAAAAAAAAACTAAGACCAAAATCAGAAATACCCATTACTAATGGTCTCCTCAGTTTGAACCATCTCCCTCTGAGGTTCAAACCCACTTAAATTCCACTCTTTTAAGCATTATTGGTTAATTCTAGAACTTGAGAGGGCCAAAGCAATCCAAGGCAATTTCTTGATTTTGAAACAAAACGAATTTTAAGAAGATTGATTATAAATACATACCTGGTTCTTTAGATGGTTCTTTCACAGGTTCAGTGGATGATGGTTCAGGTACATTAGAAGGTTCAGAATCCTCCATAATTTATTATCCGGATCCAAGTATTTGTGACAAGAACTTATCGTTAGCAAATTCAGAGTTCGTGGAGAAAAAATTTCTAGGGTTAATGAGGAAAAGTATTCGAACTTCCTCCTTTCTCTAGATGATGATTAAATCTGTTTATGGGGATTGCAATAAAAATTTGGTTTAAGAATGACATCTCAAGTTGGGTGATCTGAGATTTAATCATTCGGCCAGAGAAATTTGAGTTTTGGGGTTGAAGAAAAGAAGAAGAAGAAGTAGCAGCAAAGGGAGCAAGGAAGTGGTGGTGGTGGTGGTTCACTAGGCTCTGGGCTTATTATAACTTGGGTTGTTTCCTAGCTAGACCCCCTATTTTTAAGTTCGGTCCTGAATCGTTTATAACTCGGGTTTGTGGTTTAAAATCGGGGGAGCTGTTTAACACCTTGTTTGTTTACAGCTCAGGTCTAACTCAATATGTTTATTTTGTGAGTTAGATCTGACTTAACTTACCGTGAGTTATTGGCTTGATCCAATGAGTCAAGAGTATTTTTTTCACCTGACTCAAAAGAGTTTGTTTCAAGGGTTAGGTCTGAGTAAGGTATCGAGTCAAATCTTATTCAAAATAAAAACAAACGGTTTGACATCTGACTCGCGACGAGTCATGAGTTGATTTAGATCCAAATCGCAAGTTAGATGCAAACAAGCATGGTTTAATTTTAACCCTAATGGAGAAACCTTGGGATTAAATGGTAGGTGAAAATAATGTAAAGCCTTGAATCCTGTTTGTTTGTATCCGAGTTGATGTATGTTCATTTCTTCATTTAACATCAATCATGTTTTTTTTTTCTTCTTTTCTTCTCGACCTGGCTGAATTCACCAGATTTATCTGGTCTGACTTAATGTATTTATTTTTTGAGCCAGTGGGTTAGTCATATGAGTCATGGGCGTTTTGTTCCCTGATTCAAATATATTTTAATCAGAGATTAAGTCTGAGTCAGGTAGCGAGTCAAATCAAAAACTAAAAAGCAAACGATCTGACTTGTATTGAGTAGGGACCGAGTTAGATCCATAATGCGACTCCGATGCAAACAAACATGTTGTTAATATCCGATCTGAAGTGTAACTCGACTCATAAATATGACTTGGAGGTATTAAATAAAGTACAATTTTGCACACCTGTCAGATACATAACTAACATGATTCAGAAGATTTAAGTTACTGTATTACATTATTTAAGACGACTAGGTACTGTTATAGCTTTTGGAAAAGTGATCTTCTATTGTTTTTTGACCTGCAAGAAAAAATCAGCTAGACTTTGGTAAACTCTAATCTTAAGTGGTAATGGCGGCGATTGTTCAGAGTTGGTTATATATATCAATATTGTTTGTTTGTTTGTTTGTTTGTTTGTTTTTTTGTGGATCTGAGTCGTCTAGACCTGACTCATCTAGATCTGACTGAAACTAACCGATTTGTCTGGACCTGACTCAATATGTTTGTATTTTAGACTCAGGCCTGACTCAAAAATATGTGAGTCACTGGCGCGATCCCATAAGTCAGGGTACTTTATTACCTGACTTATGCAGGTCCAAGTCAGGGTTTATGTCTGAGTCAGTTAGCGAGTCAAATCAGACAGAAATTAAAAAATAAAGGGTCTGACATCTTATTCGCGACGAATCGGGGGTTCACTCAGATCCAGATCGTCGTTCAAATGCAAACCAACATGGTGGTAGCTTGTAGATGGAGTAGTAGCTGGAGACTGATTAGCAACTAGGACACTAGCACTTTACAAAGTTTAACATTTTGTATGTTTTGGTATAAGTTAGGATCCACATTTCTCCAAATTACCTTAACATCATTGCAATTTAGAAATAGATATTCCCTACGTCCCACTATTAATTGGCCTATTTATTTTTAGACTTTATCCTACTATTAATCGACCTATATCACTAAAGAATGAAGATATTTCTAACATTACCCTTTTAATTGATTTTTATTAGTATAAGAAATATGCATAATTTGATAGGCATGTTTATATTCGTTATACATGTGTTTAAAAAAAAATCAATGATATAAAGTTTGCGAACATCCGTGGTGTAGTTTGAGAGATAAATCATTTCTAAAATTTACTAGTTATTATCCATAAGGGTATAATTGTACACAATACTTAAAAATACTCTTTCCCTTCCTTGTCTTAAAAATTGTGCAACTTCAACTAGGTCAATTAATAGTGGGACGAAGGGAGTATATCATACTAACCAAACCATTCCTATATAAAGAGAATTGTGTGTCAACATTTTGGTTAAACCTATGCATTATTTTACATGTAGGCAGACAAACTTGAATAAATTTTTACAAGAAGTGGAGAATTGTAGGAAAGAATTGGATATGCCAGAATTTCATTTATGAAATGTTGGGGAAAGTTAAGCCAGATTGAGCATTACTTTCTTTTAGCAAAGACCTGTAATAATTGCACATACTAATCGTCTTTCATCTTAACTTATAATCCCCACTTATGGGTATTCCGATGAGCAAAATATCATCAATTATAGCAATAAAAATCTTTAAGAATATTAATATTCTAAGAGCTTCTTCAATGGTAGGTTGTGTGTGTTTTCTAGGTGGACACATAAACAAGACATCTTCATTCCAATTTTTCCTTAAGATTAGAAGGGGAAAATAGTTCATCTCCAATGGTGTTGTTTGTGACTTTTATGAATTAAATGTAAATTTTATTTTTAGTAATTTTCATATTTTATTTGAGCTATAAATTGTTATTTAATATATTTGAGTTAATTTTAGTTAAGCACAAGTTTACTAGGATAGCTTGACATTACCAAGCTGAATGTCTAGTTTTATGGTAAACATGCATATACTATTAGAAAAAGAGCAGACTTGAATGAGCTAACACCTCATCCCCTTGATGCTGGACAAAATTTTCTCAGGGACGACCTTCATCGGAGAAATCTGATAAATAGTTGGTGGTACAACGGATCAATGTCAGTCATTGGCTCCTTTCCCTTCGCCGCTTAGCCGTAGTATTTCTTCTTGAAGAACAAGACGTTTTCCGAAAAAAAAAACTCAAACTACTCAAACAAACTCTTTTTTTCTTCTTTGCTATTTTTTGCGACTTTTGTAAAAGAATCAGATTAGTGATGGGGATAACTTTATATAAATACGAAAATGGTGACGAAGAAGAATAGGTCAAATGGAAAATTTGGGGAATTTTCCTCTAAGCCCAAATTTATACTTTGAGAAATACTTTAGTGCGGAAAATCACAGTTACTGAATTATGAACTTGGATTTCTTAGTTTATTCACGTCAAGTAGTATACAAAATATTTACGATAGTAGGACCCGCTTTTCTTTTTACTTGTGCCAAAATAAAAGAAATTACTCTCTTCGTTTTTACAAAAGAGATACTTTTATTTTTTTAATTTTACTTATTAATAGGAAAAAAAAATGAAAGTATCACTTTTCCTATAACATAGGTAGTATTTTTTATTTCTTATAAACTGGAATCTAGAGGAGAAATCTTATGGCCGAAAAAAACTCTCATATCCAAAATTGCTATGAATATTCATCATCATCTTATCGCTTAACTGAAACCAAATTCGTACAAACGCTCAGATAATTAAGGAAAAATATAAATCTTGATTTGTTGCTATAAAATTATATAGTAAGATGTATGTAGTATTTTATATTTTGCATTTCAAAAATGTCCCAAAAATCACAATATTTTATATTTTAAAATATAAAAAGAACACATGAGTAACTTTGATAAACATAAAATTTTAGTAGAGTTATATTGTGCAATATGTTGCTTATATTATCTATGCAAGGTGTCTATTCTTACTAGTAATACAGATAAAAAATATTGATAAAAGAATACCAAAGAACCCCGATAAAAATATTAAATTAAAAGCTAAAAAAAAACGTTAATAAAATGAGTTTCGTGTTTGCATTTTAAATTTGTTCGCATAAAACAGATCTAACCGAGACAAAGTCGCTATATTGTTGTTTCTACAAATGTATCCCATGTCTCAATACTTATGCGTTCTCCAAGTATCAAACATAGCTTGAATCACCAAAGGAAATTAATTGAACCGAAATTCTAATAATCATCAATATAGATTTCTAAAGCATCACCAAGTATATGGACAAGTTGTTTACTTATCCATACAACCGAATTTAATTTCTTTTGATAAATTTAATATAGTGCAGGATTTATCTATGTCGGATGTTGCCTAACATTTCATTTGGATCCAAACTTATACAAATATTTTGAATTTTAAAGTCATTTGTTTGTGACCATATTTTATAAATGCATTAAATTCTTTTAAATTAGATGTAGAAGTAAAATAATGTCCACCAAAATTCGACAATCTAATGTATTATATTGAACTTGAGGGCCATTTTAGAGTGATGGTCTCAGAATAAAAATCTTTAGAGGTGAAATTTGTGCTTGGGAGCGAACAAAAACTTCCGAGTCCCTTGCATTGCTCAAAGCATCGCTGACTTAATAAATTGGTATACATTAGAAGAAATTGGTATTATATATACACCACAAAATGGTGTCTGCGCTTAGATAACCGCTGACCTTCCTGAGTTATTTAATCAATGGAAAGGTCAACCAAGTATGATGACTGATTGACCGCCAAAATGAAGGGTTAAGGTTCTAACAATTTGATACTGAAATTAAAAGGTTTGAATTATGTAACAAAAAAGAAAGTGTCAGATATTAATTTTTACTTTCGTTCTTGTTGCAATATGGTGGTGCATTTGTAAGGAAAGGAATACAAGTCCATTTAAAAAGAAATAATTAAAAGGTATAATTATAAATATCAAGATTTGAGATTTTTCTTGATAAGAAGTAATTGATTACGGTATGTTTTACTACAGGAATGCTTAGTTATGGTCTCCTTTTTTTCCCCATATATTACTTATCATTATTATGGTCTCCTTCTGTAAATGAAAATTTTGATTGACTCATACTACTATTCTCTTTGCTTTTTGAGAATTCATTGATACAAATACTTGAAGCTAGACAAATGATGAAAAAACGAGATAGTGTTAGCCTCACAAAGTTGTACAAGCGAGGGATGAACTTGTAACCAAGATCAAGTTTCTTGAATTAAGTTTATCCCTGCCCTTGTATTGCGTTGAAGGACATTGATAGAGAAAACTATACTTGTAGATTACAGGAATACCTTGACATGTGGACAAGTTAGAAGATGTGAGATAGTGTTGATCCTGTAAGGCTGTAGAAGTAGCGCAACCGAGTAATACAATCTCTAATTGTTACGGTGAGTAAACTCTAACTACAACTTTTCATACTTTTTCATATGAACCGTGTATGTAAATTGCCAATTACAATTCTGTCAGATAAATGTAAACTTTTGATACTTCAGTAGTCAATGTCCAAATTATTATGACTGAATGGTTTTGTATGATATCCATAATGAATAAATGTTGAATTTTAAGAATGAAAATGTGTGAAATCTATAATGACGATGCACATGTAACTGAATGATTCTTTATATCTCGGCGAACGTTTTTCCCTCTTTTTTTTTGAAGCATGATTTATTTAAGACAAAATAGGAAGCAATTACACGTAGGTATGTAATACCCATAGCATCGTTTATTACAATTTGATTAACAAAAAATGGGATTTCCTGGTCCCATATTGATGTTGATAGGTTTCCTGTCTTACTTCCACCTGCGAACGTTGTTCCTAATTTGATTGTCACTTTCATTGTTTGCAGAAATATCACATCAAAGCCAAGCCGTGACGTGAATCAACACAACCACACTACACCAAATTTTCGGATTAGTAACAGAACTGGGTCGTTACTAAAATGGGTTGTAACGGCAGTCGCCTGTTTCAAAAGTGGGTGTTACATTTTTTTGTAATGGATTCGTAGCCATTACGAATTCTGGTTGTAACGGCTCTAGTAACAGCTATGAGCCGTTACTATTTTTCCACGTGGTAACAACTCGGGGCCGTTACGAATTTTTTTGTAACAACGAGGTCGTAACATGTCAGAGTCGTTACTACGTGGCATATTAGTAACAGGCCAAAGCCGTTACTACGTGGCAATTTGAAACAACTCATAGCCGTTACGAATTTTTTCGTAACATCAAAAAAAATGCTGCCAGTCAACATTGACCTGGTCGACCAATTTTGACCAGGTCAATATTACTGGCAGTGCATTTTCTGCCAGAAATAAGCCGAAATTTCTACACCTATCCATCCATCATCCACACTCAACTTTATCCATTCATCGTTAATACTCAACAATAGTTTCATCATTCATTGAATTCATATAACATCCATTCAATTCATATAACATTCAACCAATTCATATCAGAAAGAGGAAATAAATTCTTTTAATTAATTTTTTTTTTTGTTGCTAAGTATCAAGTTCTTAAGTTTCTTATAACATAAACCACTATAAGCAGTACTATTTACAAACTTACAAAGATAACATGATCTTTGTCTTTCTTTCCTGCATTGTGGAGACGTATTAGCATTGTAACCCACATTCTTTCTTCCTACTGCAAAATCAAAACAGGCCTACAGTCAGAAAACCAAGCAGTGGAGAGTGGATAGTCTAGCCCCATCCATCCCTACAGTTAAGTGTTAGACAATGCAGAAATATTACTTCAGGAACTATCAAATCTCTAAAAGATACATATAAACTGCGGGTAAGCAAAGACATGCATGATGTACAAAAAACCAATCTGCACTACGAAAAGAAAATGCACAAACAAGTAAGACTGCAAACATCACCAGTAAAATCACTCAATTACTTGTTTAGATTCTTTTGAGGATCCTCACCTATGGCTATCCAGTTTGGTTGCAGTTTTGGATAAAGCCAAAAGAGCTTGTTTTCGGCAACTTTAGCTCATCCATAATCTTGCCTGCATCCACAACCCTTCATGTATTCACTGATGAGTACACTCTTCTTTGTACCTGCTTGCCGAGGTGAGTATTAATGCTTGCATACCATATGATGAAGAATCAATAAAATAAACAATTCAGATAGAAAAGAAGAACAAGTTTTTATCTATTGGTTAAACTTCTGGTAACCTTAGGCATGATTAGGAAGCCTCCTAACATGTTTCCTTCATATATATTCAAGTTAATGTACAAAGAAACAATTCTCTAAATCTAAAAAAAAAGATATTAAATATATTTGATGCTATTAGAACTGTGTACAAATGCCAAGAAGATTGAACTTTTCTATCTGCTTACCTATATGGAATGTGTTGTAATATCTCTATACATCTTAGCCAAACCAAAGCCCACAATGTACACCCACGTGGAAAGCAAAGGCATGCAATGCATCAAAAAATTTATCCTGATCATTTGTTGGAGAATGGACAAAAGTATTACAAAGTAAAGACACAAACTTGATTTGCACGCCTTCTAAGCCCCATGAGGAGATTATCTGGCTTAATATCTCGATGTAGAAAAGATTTGGCGAGTACGAATTCAATACGATTGACCTGCCAATCATACAAGAAAAAAATGAAAAAAAGAGGTATTAAGAATAAGAATAGACAATGAGTGAACTTTCAATACCCACCATCTGGTCTGCAAGCATCTAAACAGACTTTAAAGAGATTTTCCTACTGCATAAGTTGAATAGACTTTCAAGATTAGGTCCAATTAAATCCATCACGAGAACATTATAGTCCCCTTCAACACCAAACCATCTCACGTTTGGAATTCCAGCTGTCAAAGTGGAAACAAACATATATTGATAACCTTAAAAATAAAGGAATAACAATAAGTAGAAAAATAGAGAGATATTAAGCCTCATTGATTTTTCCTTATAAGAGTCTGTATAAGTTGATTCAGTCATTTGGATATTACCAAATTAATTTTATTTAACTACCAGGTAGATGAGCAAAGGCATACTAAGGACATTAAAATGGACAATGATGCATAAATTGAACATAAAAAATTAATACAAAGATTTGGCCTTTACATGATATATGCAAGTCCACGGTATACCTGATACGTAATTATAATATCATCACATAGTTATTGCTAGACCAATATAAGGACACGAGTAGTGGTGCATTTCCAAGACCATCTGGGTTCACAACTGGGGCTTCAGCTCCAAAGGTCGACGCAATGGTACCTATCAAAGAGTAAGACCAATGAGCCATATTACCCATCACATCCTTACAATGTCCTTGTATACTTCCTACCTTCTTGATTGGATCAAGGGGTACAAACCTTGAATTCAATTTCCGTTGTAGGGCTTTCATTGTATCCTGAAGGCATTATTTCACATACCTGTTGTAATCGCCAATTTATTGGGAGAGTAGAAATAATTGTCTAAAAGAAATCTTATGAGCCTTGAAAGTTTGGAGTACAACAATTTCTTTTAGTGTTATCATCCTCTGTTTTTACCTAAATTTTCCAACAGTTTTAGACAATTATTTTTCCGACAATTGAGGATGAAACAAGACTAAACATCAGGATTGTTTCAATGGTTGTTTTTCTGAAACTAACGGACATTCACGGATGATGTGATTAAGACATTGTGAATGGGGTTGTTTTGCTAATTGATCTCTAAACCCGTTTGTGAAATAAAGGAATTCTCTCTCTACTCTAACAGATTTTTCTTGGTAATTAGAAATGCTGCAACACATCGCTTTCAGTGAATTTGTGGATCTGGAGTTCCAGATTTGCGTCCAAGAGAAGAGATACATTATTCCTTTATAACAGGAGCGCCATGGAATGTCATTCCATGTAAGTCCAGTCAGCGCAACTAACCGAGATGTATTGTTTCAAATATGAACATGGATCTAAATATTGATCGGTGACATTTTATGTCAAAATTGAAATGGAACAGTAAGATTAGTTGCCATTGGCACTATGGGAGATCATACTGTTGATTTCTTTAAGTGTACAACCTCTCCAAACTATGGGGTTTTCCGTTATGGTTTCAATCCGTAAATGTTTTGGTTGTCTGTACGTGTTTAATGGTATAAATTGGGATCCATTTATTCACCCGGCTTAAAGGGAAGGTCCAATTAATTTGGATTAATCGCAGTGACAAAGAAGCAAAGGTTTTGCTTACCGTAATTAGTTGGATGGATGGGCTTAAATATCAACCCCACTGTAGAAGAAAATGGAAAGATTACAGAGAACGTATCAGCCATGTCAACGCTATACATCTGACACGATTAGAAAATTCGTAATCGAGAATCGAGAGAATTTATGGTCTAGCTATGTGGATATCTTCCCGGTGATTCGTTGATCAATGGACGACTCACAAAGAAATCTGCAAGTGAGATCCAAATCCATATGGGATTTGAAGATTTAGCATGAATATTTTGATTCATGAAATGGTGAACCTTCCAGGTGATCTCACCGAGATGCAAGCGGCAAGGAAAACGGTTAGTATAAAACTTAACTTTCTGAATATATTAACTGATATCAATTCATGACATTGTTTGAGTATGTTCTTTAGTACCGTAAGATTGAAATAACAATTTTGCTGGAAATGCCATGAAATGGATGGGAAAGATTTTATATGATAATGTCATATAAATTTTTCAAGTCATTGGGAATTCGCGGACAATTTTTGAGGCAACAATTTTACGGCATGAGCATAATTCTTACAATAAGAATTATATGGTTCCAAAACTTGGAAATTGACATGTCTTAAATGACATCAAAAGGAATGGAATATCGGTGAATATGTAACGTATTGGAAGATTGGGCGCGCGACCAAATATCCAACTATGAGGTGTTACTATATTATCGATGCATAAATTATGAACATTTGCATTACATAATGAAAAATGTTAAATAGACGTTGTCTATGTTTTTTGGGGTATAAATTTGTAGAATATTGGGCATGAGTAGAGGAGTTACTCATCGTAATAATGTGCTTGTTGAAACAGCAAGTAAGTTGCCTACAAATTTTCTATGCCTCTAGTGTATGCAAGTCTATAATGACTCCTTGTGAATTAACGGTAAATGTTAATTAGGATCACTAGAGAAGTTACAATTATTTTGTAAAATCAAATAGGAACATTTTTAATAATGTTTTCGAAATTGATTGCATGAGTAGATGCAATTAATGAGGAGGAATGGCTTAGAACCTAACTTGTAGAGATCCCATTTTGGAAGAAGCTATCTCAAGCGGTCTTGATTAGTTGTGAATCAAAGCTATGATCTATAACGCCTCTAACAAAGACTTATAATGAAAGGTCAAGACATACAAGTCTTGTACATTGAATCGGTAAGTCAATTACTCAAGAAAGGAGTAATTGCGGTTAGCCATTGAAACGGAGAGAAACTTGCTGCATATATTTATGGAAAGTCTCCCAAAGGAAATGTTTCCAATGAAGTATACGAAATGAGACTAAGGTCCTGTGAAGGAAGGTTGATCACCCATAGCGAAACCCAACCTATGTTTTGAAAAGGATAAACAAGGTTCAATGTGGTACCAACAAGCTATGGATATGATTATGGTGCACTAAGTAAAAACTTCTCATTTCGTTTAGTGCGAGGATTCTCGTAAGAAAAGGGATGGATGAAAATCCTTAATAAGTCTAGCTTTTATCACAAGGTGTCTCGCAAACACCTTCGAGACTTACCTATATGAGTATGGAAATCGGGCCGTTTCTTAAGAGAATAAGACCGTTCTCTAAAGAAGAGTCATGAATCCGGATATAGCACATGTCCATTAACGTGTCTTGGAGCTACGTAACACACAATCTGCGAAATCGCATGTGTGGAGATTCCGGTTTTATCACATGGGGTACTTGGTTCAAGACTAGTTTCACCACTGAACCTCGATAAGGCTTTGAATTTCTTGCACTAAGTGAAGGTTCAAATCCAAAAGATACCTATCATTTATGTATTGTTTTCAACAATGATGCTTATTTCCCAACTTTGCTTGAACTACGCTGGCTTGATCCCAATCGGGTACGTAGGCAGTCACTTGAGTGATGCAGCCACTCCGGTTTTGTAAGTTTTACTTTATTTTTGTTTTTGAAAATAGGGGGAGATTGTTGGATATTTTCAATAACATAGAAAATAAAACGGTTTTCATTTTTGGTTTGCCACTATCACGGGGAGCGTCCGGTGCCGAATAGATGCAATGGATCTTTGTTGGAGATGAAAAGGCATCTCCAAAGGGTGTGATGGTTCACAAGAGACACATCCATTCCCATTAGACATTATTGGTGTCTTTTGGAAATGAAGAGGCATCTCTAATAGGCATGAGTTCCTTATAAGTAGTGATGATTTGTTTTCATTCAAACAATGAAGAACATCAAGTACACTCTGTTTTCTATCTTCTAAACATCATCAGAATCCTATTCTTGTGTGTTCTTGATTGGATCAAGGGGTACAAACCTTGAATTCAATTTCCGTTGTAGGGCTTTCATTGTATCCTGAAGGCATTATTTCACATACCTGTTGTAATCGCCAATTTATTGGGAGGGTAGAAATAATTGTCTAAAAGAAATCTTATGAGCCTTGAAAGTTTGGAGTACAACAATTTCTTTTAGTGTTATCATCCTCTGTTTTTACCTAAATTTTCCAACATGGTCGATATGATATGACAGTAGTTACGCGAAGGAGTATATATTTCTTTTGTTTTCGCACGATGATTTAATCGTGGATATTCATGCCATTTTGAAAATGTCAGCGGATCAAAGAGAATTTGCCTCTAGCCTGCTAACATTGTGCCTTATAGAATGCTTGTCCCAATAAGTAGTGATGAATTTTCGAAAATGAACTTGCAATGAGTGAAGAATTAAATCTCCTATTAATAATAAAGATTGGAGTTTCGAGAATGAGCTTATTATGAACGAGACTCCGAGTCCGACACTTGATTCGAAAGATAAATTGAATTTGCTTAGAGGTGTGCCAAATTCCATAACAACACCCCCGAACAAACTGTATCCCCATCAGCAGCCATCGTTTTGAAATCAAGTGAAATTATAATGGTGCATGACTCAATGGACTAATGGAGGTGGCATCATAACAACTTACTGCTGTGACCGATTCAGTCTTTAATTCCGTTATCCACTCTTGACAACATTTACTTTTAAACTTTAAAGTTTCGATACTTTCAAGAAACATAATTTGGTTGGGAAGTGGAAATTACCTAATAATTAATGATTAGTGCATGGAAATTTAAGGATACTGTTGACAAGTTTGAAATTTTTTTAGAGAAAGTGTGCCATGTGTTGAATGTATGTTCCCAATGAGACGAGAACAGTCCCCATTAAAAGAAGACATGCCTATATTGCACCAGAATACACTAGAATAGTAGCCACGTAGGAAACAAACACCTATACACTGCAAGTGAATTATGCCAGTTGGGAACCCTGTAACTTTACCGGAGAATATTGGTACGATCATATAAGATGACTATCTGGAAAGAAACGGAAATACAAAAGAGAGACTCTGATGGTACTGATACATGATCTTTAACAATCAGACGTTCAAAACGTACAACTAGTGTCCAAGACATGATCTCCAGCTTCAATCGCTGTTTACAATGTTCTAAATTTGATTACTTACCTTCCAGTAGTGTTCAAGAACATTCCGTAAGAAATCATGAACTACTTACCTTTGAATCGCTAACGAAGTTCTGAAATTTGAAGTCGTTAAACCTGACTGCGAAAACTCAAGCTTGAAGCAAGAAAGTATGCGCGAATTATTTTTATTTTTATTTTTTTTCCTTAAATTCGTGCAGACTTTCTGGCTGCAAAGCTTCAGTTGGTGGGTGCTTGATCTTATATCTCCAGCCCATACCTCCATATCTCACCGGAAGCAAATATCAAAGCAGGTATTTATAGGGTACGTTTTAGTTGTCAAGTCCGAATCCCGAATTCTACAACAAGTGTTTCCAAAATTTCACCAGTTTCCCAAAATAAACCTGGTAACGGAACCGTGTAAGCACACCAGGCCAATCGTATCACAACTTGAAAAGAATAATACCGCAAATACGCAATCGTGGTGACACACTGCAGAATAGTTAATGTTATAGGAGTAATGGGAGGGATACGTAAAAACTGCGAGCATCCTATGTAACCACGAGATTAAGTGAATTTTTTTTTTTATTTAATAACTGCTTGTAATAATACAACAGGAACATACGGAGGCTTCACATAACGGGGAAACCATTCCAGCAATGATATTATTAAGCAGTAGTATTACAAGGAGGAAGTGGAGAATCACACAGGCCACGGTTGCCCACAAAAGAAGAGGCAGGATATGGAAAACGATGAGGAGGAATTTTCCCTGTCAACTTGTTATACGACACATTAAAATGTCCAATAAGGCTCTTCAAATTTATGAGACCTGAAGGTATAACTGACTGGAAACAATTGTAGGATAACTCGAGGGAATGCAATATTGTCAAGTCTCCTATCCATGTCGACAATTCTCCGGAAAATGCGTTACGCGAGAGATCAAGTTCTGTGAGATTTATAAGATTGCCAAAACTAGAAGGAAGTTTACCCGTAAGACGGTTGTTTTGTAATTTCAAGAGCGCAAGATTTGTAAGATTGCCGATACTCACAGGTAATTCTCCTGCCAACATGTTGTTCTCAAGGAATAAGATTTGGAGTGGTATCTTCCCGATCAATGACGGTAACCTACCAGACAGCTTGTTACCTGACATTTTACAATATCTAAGAGAGATTAGCTCTGAAAACAAATTACTTGGAATACTACCAGAAATCTGGTTACCCCACAAGTCTAATTCTGTCAAATTCTTCAGAGAGCCAATTGTGCTCGGTATACCACCTGAGAAGTTGTTCTGTTGGAAATGAAGCAACTTCAATGAAACTAATTTACCAACTGAGGATGGAATTTCACCGGATAATTGATTACCAGATAAGATAATTTCTGAAAGACTAGTCATATGTTCAAAAACTGAACTCGGGATCCTGCTAGATAGAAGATTATATTGGAGGTG
Source organism: Papaver armeniacum (assembly GCA_023531295.1). NCBI lineage: Eukaryota > Viridiplantae > Streptophyta > Magnoliopsida > Ranunculales > Papaveraceae > Papaver > Papaver armeniacum. Next base: position 56,205 of record JAJJWW010014735.1, on the reverse strand, counting down.
TAACACTTTGAGTTTACGCAGATGTTGAAATGATGCAGGAATTGGACCCTTTAGCTCGTTCCCATTAAGGAATAGATGAGTAAGGTGTGATAATTTACCGAGTTCCGAAGGAATTGATCCATTTAGCTTCTTCAGGTTACTAAGGTTAAGAATTTGAAGAAACTTGAGATTACCCAAAGATGGTGAAATTGCTCCAATCATATACCCAATACCTAATAAGCCATCAGGTTCAGAAAACAAGCCAGGACGAATTACATGTATGACACGACCATTGTAACGATCACAAGCAACACCATCCCAGTGGATACAACAATCGGTGTCTTTGCTCCAAGTTCCTAATCGTTTATATGGACCATCATCAATGATCTTACTCTTGAAGTCAAGCAGAGCTGCTTGATCAGTTTCATGACATGCTTTTGTTGATTGAAATGAAGAGAATGAAAAACAGATTAAGAGAAGAATTGAACTGAATTTTCCCATGTTACTAGTGAACCCCATTAGAGACATAGAATGATAGAAAGAAGAAACAAGGTAGATGCTCTAGTAAGATGGTAATGCCCAAGATTTGAAGACGTAGTTTACAAAGAGAAAAAAAAGAGATGCATTGTGGCTTCTAGCGTAGAAGTCACTAAAATTAGCGTAGTTTACAAGGTCACTTAACTTTTCAGTCATCTAGAACTATTTTACTTTGCATCTGTTGCATCTGTTGCATTTAAACCAAATTGTTCACTCATTTGTATCACCCACAATCTGTCACGGGACCCTAAAACCTGCACCATGATCTAAATTTTACCTGAGTGATTCAAAATCTATTCAAATACATTTGAGTTTTCTGGAGATCAACTATGAATCTTCAAAGTAAGATTAAGATTTCACAGTATGCTAAAAATGGAGAAGAAGAACTGACGGAAAGAACGAAGATGAGTGTACTGATGGAAGATATATCTCTTTTTTAGAGATGGTTAATTTATTACTATTATTTATGTATGATTAAGATTTCGCAATATGAGTAAAAGACGATAATATCCCTGTTACATGACCCTTTCTTACCCATATATGACTTGAAAATCACAAAATTGGTCAAAAAGACCAAAACAGAAATTTCCTGGGTGAAATAAATTCTTAGCTTTTGATACTGTTCATATAGCCAAAATTCAGAAATATATTGTTTATATAGTCAGTTTGGATATTTCACCCAGGAAAATTAAGATAAAAAAATATATCTTACCTAAAATACCCCCTAACCTTTTAAACCCTTCTTTTCAAAGAGAATTTATTTCTCTTTCACTTCCGTCCCTCACCGCTCGTCCCTCGCCTCGTCTGAGAATAAATTCGAGCTCTTTTTATTTTTCGATCTCAAGATCAATCATGGTGGTTTTCAATTGTTGAATCGAAGTTTAGATTAATCAACTTTCAAGTCATCTAATATCATCAGCATCCAGTAACGCAAATCGGTAAGTTTCAAGTTTAATTAATCCAATTTCGATTTCGTTTTTTTGTCTAATTCTTTGTAATGCATATCCTGGGTATGTCGTTTTTGAAATTTCTGTATCAATTTTTGGTTTTAGTAGTTGATTTTGATTATCCAGGGTTTTAGTTGGTGCTGGTAAACGTGATTATTTGTTTATATCCAATCGATTGATTGTTCATCAAAGTAAATTTAGTTTAAACCTCTTTGAAACAATACATAGATGCAATCCAAATTGATTAAAGTGATTTTTAGTTTTTCATTGTTTTGGAAGTGAACGGAATTGGTATAATATCATCATGTCTCGGTGTGTTTGATTAGAGTTTGCTTACAATTTTTGCTTAGAAGAAAACCCTAATCAAGCTGCCATGATGAATATGGGTGTCACAATTGATTTTCCAGCTTTTATAGCAGGATGAAATTAGTTTCATCCTCGTATTTTTATACCAATTGTTGTTGAATTTGGTTTTTAGTCATCCTGGTTGTTTAATTTGTTCAATTGAATATTTCCTTTTGTAGATGGTTCGTAATACTCTTTGTGTGGTTATCCGTGGTCCCGATACATGTCCATACCACGTTAATGAGAAGTCAACAATTGATGAGTTGAAGTTGTATGTGTGTTCTTATTGGAATTATATTTCGCCAGACTCAATCCAGTTTGTATTTGACAATGATGGAAGAAGCATGGTTGTTGACAGTGATGCGAAGCTTCAATCTGTCATATCAATGTGTCATGTTTTTCGATTGAGTTTCTTGGAGCTTCGTTTATTAGAACGTGTTCCTCTTCGTGTTCCCTGATTATGTTCGTGAACCTACAATGAGTGAGTTGCCTTCGATTTCATGCCCCTGGCACAAGTCACCAAGTTATTCCTTGTCATCTTCCAAAGAATAAAGTTACTCGTAAACCTACAATGACAGAGTTGCCTTCGCCATGCCCCGGCACAAGTCACCGGGTTATTCCTTGTCATCATCCGAAGAATAAAGTTACTCGTAAACCTACAATGACAGAGTTGCTTTTAGGTAAAGACAATAGCCCAGGATCTGTCACTTGTACCTTCTTCTCAAGAACTTGGTTCTTCACAAGATATTCCCATGTCTCAAGAACGTGCATTCAATGGAAAGATGGCAATTAAAAGATCTTGCAAGGCGGTGAATGGGAGTTCATTATAAAAGGTGTTGGTCGGGATTTTTATGGAGGACGGAACGAGGCTCGTCTTGTTGTTGAAAAATATAACCACTTTTTTGGTCGCAAGGTAAGAGTCGTCAAGAGTAATCCAAGAGGGTATACTTTTGTGGAGTGTCTTTACAAGGAGGAATTGGAATGTGACCGGAGGTTCCATGCGGCTTCGAAGACTTCCAATGTGAAGGGCCATTTATACCTCAAAATCTATAATGGGAACATACATGTTGTGCTTGGTTATAGTGATGGAACAAAGGATGATCCAGTTACTCGCGAACTTGTAAAGAGCTTAATATTTGACCGAGATCAAACAAATCCCAATAAGAAATGCGGGGATATTGTTGGTGATTTCAAAAGTGATTATGGTTTAACATTGAGCTATGATCGGGCGCATGCCGTAGAGAATTATGTTTCAAGGAGTTGTATGGCAATGACACTAAGTCATACACCGACTGGTTTGGTGGTGTGAAGCCGTGGAGAAACATGAACCGGGTAGTCGGGGCTGATTTAGTCATTGAAGGGGCGAGTTCAAGAGTTTGTTCTTAGCCTTTGATGGTTGCATCTCGGGTTTCGGTATTGTCGCCTCTGGTATTGTTCTTGGATGCTACTTTCCTAACTCGGGAAATTTAGAGGTTGTCTTATGGCGCTCACGGGAAGAATGCGAATAATGGTATGTCTTATAGTTTAGTTTCATTTGAAAGAAATTCAGATTTTTTTGATGTCAAATTATACATTAAAACCAGTTTCATCCTTAATTGGTGAAGTCGAGATCAAAGAATGAAACTGGTTTCATTCTCATGCAATAGCGCTTTCAAAGTGATTTTTTTATTTCTTTTGTGTTTTCTCGAGGAATATTTCCCGTGGCATATGGTATTGTTTCAAGTGAAACTGTGAAAATTGGCATTGGTTCTTGGAGAAATTGAAAACTATCTTGGGTCCTCGGGTACTAACTATTATTTCTGGATCGCCATGAAGGTTTGATCCAAGGGATTCGTGATGTTTTTCCACATTTCCATCATGGTTTTTGTTACCAAGACTTGAAGAACAATGTCCGCGGATGACCAACAAGAGAAAGGCGAGCATTGTGCCGCAATGGATTTGTTCAAACAATGTTTCTATTCATCAACGCATGAAGGCTTCCGCGAAGGTATGCAAAAGTTGAAAGACATGGGATGCGATGGTCTTCACAAATTCTTGAGTGACCTTCCAGTGGAATGTTGGTCCAATGCACATTGTGAAGGTTGTCGTTATGGCGACATGTGTTCAAACATTGCAGAGTCATTCAATGCTTGGATTAAGGAGGCGAAAGGTATGCCTATTGCCACATTAGTTAACTGGATTAGACTTAAGATTATGGATCAGATGAGGAAAAGGAAGGCTAATGGGGCGACGTATAAAGGATTCATTTGTCCCAGGCTAGAGAAAAAGTGCAGGCTTCCATTCGTGTTGGTGCCCAATGGAAAATAACCAAGTCTCGGTGACATGGAGTGGGAAGTAGGCGATGGACAGTGACTCGCATGTCGTTAATATTACGATGTTTCACCGCAGTTTGTAGGCTTTGTTTTACGGAGCAAGTTCCCTTGTGATCACGCTATTGCCTCGTATGGTCTCAGCTAAGATCAATGTTTACGAGTACATTAATCTGTTTTTCAAGATTTCCGCTTCCGTGCATCGTATGATCGTCCTATCAAGCCCATCCTCGATCACGACAAGCCTATTGATGTTGCTACTTGGAAGACTTGTGAACCCACCAACCGTCTAGGAAAAAAAAAGCGGTAGGTCAAGAAGAAGCGTATTCCTAACACCGGTAGTGCAAGTTTCACGAGACCAATTACGTGCAAGAATCGCCATACTAAGGCACGTCATAACAAGACGACGTGTCCTCATCCTCCAAAGAAAAAGAAACGTCAACAATGAACCTCGCTAAAGAACATCTCCATTCCTCATTAAATAGGTGTCTTACTCGATTTATTTTATTAGTCTATTCTTCTCTCGCAGACCTCTTGTTGCACATTTAAGATTCTTTTAGTGGAATTATATTTTTGCAACTAGTATTTACATTTGAATTGTTTTTTTTTCTTCATAAAAACATATTCTTCTGTTGAATGCAATTAGTAATTCGAGTTTCATTACTAATTGTATTATGAATCTTTTTCAGTTTCCTATCTTATATTCTTCTGTTGGTTTTTTAATTGTATTATGAATCTTTTTTAGTTTTCATTGTACATTCTTTTTTCAGTTTTCATTGACTTGAATGCAATTAGTTTTTACAGGCTAGGATGTAATTCAGTTTCATCCTGCATATTCTCGAAAAAAAGAGATTTTTGGCCGTGGTGAAACCGGTTTCATCATGTATATTCATTAAGAAAGAATATTTTCAACCAGTAACCCGACAAAAACTACGAAAATAGTTTTATACATGATGAAACCAGTTTCATCCCGCATATTCTGAATTTTTGTCCAGGTGAAACTGGTTTTCATCCCGCATATTCAAACACAAATATAAAAGTATATGCATTTTCGTAAAACATCAATAGGTATTTTGAATTAACAAACATCAATAGGTATTTTGAATTAACAATGATCCAATGATCACAAATGTGTATCCTACATTAATAATTTTTCGAAACATCAATAGATCAAACTTTCCAAAGAACTTTTCTCATCACTTAGGATTTCATATCCGAGTTCGACTCTTTTTGTGTTCATCCTCTCTTCTCGTAATATTCTCGCATTCAAAGGAGTAACCGTTTGTCATTGCCCATTCCATGTAGTAGATAACATACATCAAAGAATTGTGACTGCAACACAAATGAATATGTAATGTCAGTTCAAACTTTGTTTCAGTTTGTATGTTATATAATCTCGGTCAAGAGTTAAGGACCTACCTTTCTCCCCGTGGACAACTGATTTCACATCGACTACAATTTCATCCATACTATTGCTTCCTAAGTGAATGGCAACGAGCTGACCTACTCTTTTTCGCCATAAATTTAGCATCTTCCAAGTAGTTTGACGAACCTAGAGAGAATTGTAGTGTGTCCAAGTTCGCCATGGATGTCAAAGTGAAGCAATGTGACATGTTTTTTGTCGTTTATCATTGGGATGAACAGGTGCTGCGTTTCAACATCAATTTTCTCCACTTCAGCATATATATGAATAGAATTCGTATTTAATCTCGCTATCATCAAAAGCCATAGAATACCTTATTGCAAGAATACTCCGTAAATTTCCTACGTCATCAACACACACCTTAGAGCTGCGTATGTGAATTCTACCTAAAGAATAACCTAACGCCTTGCGCTAATTAAGTTCAATTCCTAGGAGCAATAAGTTTCAGAAATAGGCTAATCAATGCAACTATCACACATTGCGCATGACAATTCGGACAAAGGTCAATTTCTACATATGACTACAAGGATGTATCACTACAAACCATAATCATATCATGCTACTCGTATTCAAGGTTATCGCTCGATGATGAACCTTAAAATAGCTATAGATATGGATGTGAGTTCAATCAATTCTAGACTTAACTAAACAAACATTCAATCATATTGCAATACGTCAATCATGCAATTATTATAACCCGTAGAAATCAAACGATAATATTGAGAGAAAACTAATTCATAAAAATCCATAACGTGGTTGCAATATCCAACTACATCTTCAACCAATAATAAAAACTTAGTTACTCATGGCATAGGAGTTCATAACAAGAAGGAAGAGAAAATCTTTCATGTTTCTAAACCCTAGAACCCAAAAGTATGAGTTCTCCCTAATGGAGATATATCTAGGTTTGAGAAAGATTTTTCTATTTATATGTTTCTTCCATTCCAAAAGGATACTCTTTCCAATATTAGGTTTTCTCAAAACCCATCTCCAAGTGGTCCACCAAGCCCATGTGTGAAAACATAACTTTTGGAATTTTTGGGTTCAAAACGGGTCGCCGGATTGATGACGTCATCACCGGAATCCGGTCACCTGAAAATTATCTCCGACCACCTGAGCTTGTATCCGACTATCGTAACTCCCAGCAACTCACTATCATTCTCTGCAGTTCATACACTCACAATTCAGAGCCATATTTCACAAATGCACCATCTAAACTAACTCTTGGATTCTTGCGAAAACGCGCCCAAAAGCGTGACTCATAGCCATATACCCGGCCGCCAAATCTTACATCCGACTCGTACCCCCTTCATGATTAAGTGAAACTTTACAATTCCCACTTTCCATTCCGAAATCCGACAACCGGAAGTAGCACCACCGCCTAGCCATTTTTGCTCCGTTTTCGCACAATTTATGCGTTTTTTGTTGCGACTTCTGCTACACAGCTCAGGCCATTTTTGCTTCCATCCCTGTATATCACAAGCTAGCCATAATCAGTCATAGATTCTACTAGCCATTTCAGCCAAGAAAGTAACAAGACCCGATTGCACCATCACTGCATTCTTCCCATGACAATCACCAGTTCAGCTACACAACATCTAACACCAACCCATGAGCCATTCTCTGCCAGTTCTGTAAGCCACAAAAATATTGCTTCAACCCCTCTCAACTTCACCACTGCATTGCCAACTTTCTTAACTACAAATGTTACCAGCCTCCTGTCCATTGTTCTTCTCTTTTCGCAGCTGCAACATCACGTCCTGTGTCTCAATATCAATTCCACTACCAATGCCAGTTAATCCACTAACTTCATTTCCAGTTCACTGAACATCACAAGAAGCGACATAGCCTGTAAACCTCATCTGCAGTTCACTTCGCTTCAACTCCACAAACATACGACTGGTGGTAGTTCGCCATCTTCTCGCAATCATAACCTCGCACCCGTAGGTACCGCCCTAGACATACATCTAAACATTTCACTGCAATACCACCATCTGTTTCGACTCTACCAATCAACTCACCATCTTGCAACCGCAATGAGTCACAACGACACGGCACCAATCACCACCATTTCGGTTCACTTCGAACTCAAATGCAATACCAATGCTTCAGTCATTCCAGTTCCAACAACTACCATTAACCTGAATCTGCAATGTTCTCCTTCTTTGGTGCCAATTACCACTCGAGCACCATTGCTTGCAAAATATCAGGCAACAACCAATTTCCTTCACTTCCTTCTCACACTTACCAGAACCATGGTCTAGCCGCTAGCAAGGCTGCTCCAGTCAACTAGTTGCACTGAACTAGAAACTGAACCTGAATTGTGCAAAGCTGGTGGCTCAGGATTTTTGTTAAACACCTGCTAGGCGCCTTGCAAAGTGGAGATAGATATAGCTCCATTGGATTTGCAATCTTCCACAGCTCCTTCCCTGCGAGCATTCACATTCAATTCCGACAATAACCCATCAATATAAAACCATTCATAACCTCCAAAACTTATTAATCTCCTTCATTCAACATCGAACGACATCAGTTCTTCATTCTGCTATCTTGGTTTCATACAAATTAACCCCAAGTTAGACAGATTCTCATTCTTCTTCTCGATCTCGTTAACTCAACACAGCACGTCGATCTCCTCCATTTCACGAACCAATGTCATCTTCCACATCTCATTTTGCAATTCTGCTCAAAACCCAATCTCTGAATCTTGTTCTTCATCAACATCAACAGGGTCTTCTCAATCTCTCTTTTGCCTTTGAATTCGATCCAAACCATCTCTCACAGCCACGATTCCCATGGCAGCAAACATCATCTCGTCTCCTTGCAATTTCATCACCAGAACCCATGAATATCAACACCATCCTCTCAATCTTGTTACGGCGGTTACCAGATTCAAAACCCACGACTTTCTTCTCCAATTTCTCCAACTTGAACTCACCATTGCTCATAACTCAGGCAACTGGTTCTTCAAACTCATTACCCTCTTCAAATCTCAGTCTCACCGTCTCCAGATACCCACCAGTTTCTTGATTTAACCATCCATCGAACTCTTCTTCACGACATCAGATCCACGGTGCATTCATCACTTCCCTCTCTGAAACGACTAGGAAGCAAGACTGAAGTTTGTGTCTTCAGTGTAATCTCGACCTAGTTAGTGAGTTGGGTTGTTATTGGCACCCGGTGTTAGGATATGGGCTGCCCTTCACGATTCCAAAGCCTGCCACTTTTAGGGAACCGACGGGCTTAATCATTGATTTTGCTAGTAACCTTCTCATACAACGTCGGAATGACCTCATTCTTTCGCCACTGGTTTTTTCCTTTCGTACTGTTCAACATGATGAAAAGAAATCCAATATTTGAGCGAGTTCCACTACTTTTTGCTCCAATGACTCCAAAATACCTGATTAGCTCAAAAGCACACATAAGATCCACAATTCACACGAAAAATAGCAAAGAAAGCATAAACTCTAGATAGTAAATACGGTGTATTCTACACCTATAATCTTCCACCGCGAATAATGATTCCAAAAACAACCGCGAATAGCTACATCATGATCTCCATCCCGTTGTCAACAGTATTACCTTCATCAAACAACAAAAATTATCAGAACAAAGAATCAAGAAAAACCCTAAAACAAACTAAATAGTTTTACTTGTAAACCGATATTATCAAGATTGTTAATACATATATAGTCTGTTATATAGATAACTAAAGTAATCTTAAAGAAGTGAAATCAATACGCACCTCATATTGGAATACCGACAAATCAATCTTTATTAAATAAAGATATAATACGTATAATCAACCAAAGAAATCTAACACAGTGAATAAAGAATGAACATGCAAAGTATTTGATACATCTGCTTTGGTATTAGAATTTGGACAGAACTATATTTACAGAAACAGAGATATACGAAGAAACGTTTTATACACAATTAGTGTCGACATTACCCAAGAACTCGCATTAGTTACTCCAAATCGATTTCCCTGCAAAGAACTCGCATCCAAAGTAATCCCCCCATATCTCTTGATCATATATGGTACGATCTATTGTTAAGGATGATACTGCTGCTCTAAATAAATTTTCTAAGAAGAAATTCGATTTTTAACCTTATTTTGATCTCTATCTCACAATTGCCTAATTTCTTCATTGAAGATGGTTTTTTTTTTTTTTTTATTTAGCAGTTTGATTATAAAGAATTGAATGGAAACCCCGGTTTTGTTTTCAATATCATCAAACAGGTCGTTGAAGCGAAATATGAAGAATCCATGATGATTTCTGATTCAATTACGACATATAAATATCACCAAGATCGACCCCCTAACAATACCGTAAGTTTCTTAGCCGTCCAATCGAAAACCTCATCCGGAATATCCCAACCGCCGGATGATGGCCCCATTCAACGTCGTCCGTCTGATAGCCCTGGCTATCATGGACACAAACCTCATACCTTTTTATAACTATGATTCTTCAATGATGTGCTATTGTTGAGATTTTACTGACACGGATAACAAACAATTATGAGTGCTTAGGATACAGTTTTGCTTCTCAGGAGTTGGTAGGTTAACCCAACTTCACAAATCATAGCCAGATGGAAGATATGGTTACACTTTACATCCATGGTATATTGAATTAGGAATATGATTGTCGTAGTCCCATGACCTATCTTTAAAGGTGCTGCAAGACCTGCTAAGCAAGGTGCAAAAGGAAAGGCACAACCAGAATCCTCTCAGAAGTCTTAATTGAACCAGAATTTCAGCCAGGTTGGTTCTATTAGCAACAAAGTAACATTTACAGTGTCAGATCCAAAGGAAAAGAAGAAGAAGCCAAAGAAGTACATGAAGCTCTGAAACATTTTCTTTCATTCTTTTATTTTGTGGGTTTGTTTATGGATTTAAGATCTGAAAATGAAAGACAATGTTTAGTTTTTCAGACAATGTTTAGTTTAATTTATTTTGTGGGTTTGTTTATGTTTAAGATATGCCTTTGGATGGTCAGCCCCATCACTTGAATTTGAAGATAAATGAAAACCACCAACCATTTTTCTTTTTTCTTAGATCTGAATAATGAAAAAAAGTGAGAAAATCTGAAGAAGAAGATGCTTTTGTGGGTTTGTTTATGTTTAAGATATGCCTTAGGGGCCCATTATTTTTTTGACACGTGGACAGATTGATGACATGGCCTAGATTGATGACTTGTACAAGTACATGTGTATGCCAACTCAACTCCGAGTTACTGTTCCAAATCAGCGAGTTAGACTGCAACTCGACGAGTGGAAAGATTCAAAGGGCTCATATGTCTTTTTGCCCTACACTTAACGGTGGCAAAAAGGTGGATAACCACCGTTAGCCATTTTGGTCAAAACTGGCCTAGTTTTGTTATGCTAAAAAAAATAGGCCTAGAATTGTAACCCTCAAAAAAAAAACAGGCCTAGATCTGTATTTCACCCTAATTATTACAGGGAGGTAACTCAAGCATAAAAGGCTAAAGCACAATATAGATGACCGCCGGCGGTGAGTGGCCGTCGAAGGAACAAAAGCGCCACAAAAATGATTTTTTTTTCTTTTTTTGTTTTTAGCCATTGTTTACATGTGGTCCAATATGTTTGACGATTTACGTGGTTCACTATGTTGGAAGATTTAAGAGAAAAAACTAGTCATTCTTTACATCCCATATGCTAACATTAATGCTAGGAGGAAGGTCAGAACTAGTCCACATATGTATTGGATATTTTTAATAACATGGAAAATAAATGGTTTTCGTTTTCTGGTTTGCCGCTACAACGGGGAGTGTCCTGTGTCGAATAGACACAATGGATGTTAGTTGGAGATGAAGAGGCACCTCCAAAGGGTGTGAAGGTTTACAAAAGACATATCCATTCCCATTAGACACTATTGATGTCTTTTGGAAGTGAAGAGGCATCTCTAATAGGCATGAATCCCCTATAAGTAGTGGTGATTTGTTTTCATTAAAACAATGAAAAACATCAAATACTTTCTGTTTTCTCTCTTCTAAGCATCATCAGAATCCTATTCTTGTGTGTTCTTAATTGGGTCAAGGGGTACAAACCTTGAATCCAATTACGTTGTTATAAGGCTTCATTGTATCCTGACGGCAATATTTCGCATACCTGTTGTAATCGCCAATTGATATTGGGATGGTAGAAATAATTGTCTAAAAGAATCTTAATCGAGCCTTGAAGCCGGAAGTACAATATTTCTCTTGCTGTTTCATCCTCTCTTTTAGACCTAAATTTCCAATAGTTTTAGACAATTAATTTCTCGGTAATAGAGGGTGAGACTGTATCTGATTCATCAAAAAAAATAATTGATGCAATCTGGGACCGGCACAACTACTTTTGACCGGGTCATAAATCAGAGAGATGTCGTGACTAGGTTCTGAATTGAGTTTTTTTTGTCCCCTTACAATGTTTTTCTGCGTGAAGGAGAAACTGGAAATCAATGATATATCGCTACATCAATTGAAAAGACGAAGATTGAAAGGAGTTCTCATTATTTTATTATTTGGAAGAAATCCAAATATATACTCGGTCGTATGCGCGTTTGGAGTTTTATGGAAATCATTAACTTTCTCAACTCCATTCAAATTTTTTCTTCCTTTTAATGCATGAATTTAAAATTATTAATTCATGAAAGTTCTTCTTATTAACCAATTTGAGTTCTTTGTGGCAAGTGAAATTTAAACTAGAAGAACCAAAAAAAAAAAAAAAGGAAAGGAATATCTTCGTGGACCAAATCAATATCATGAAGAATTGACGATGCTTCTGGTTCTAGCCGTGTGAACAATGATGATTTTCTGTGATTCCGACAAGGATGGACGACGCACAAAGAGAACGAACCCAGAAAAGGAAAATATGAAGAGGCTGTTTGTGAATCCTCGGTAACATACACTTCATGAAGGAAGCGGTTCATAAATTTGGGTGTCAGTTTATGAATCAGCGTCTCTCAAACTCCCAGCCAAGTTGTGGGAATCTAACCACAAAAAGAACGGTTAGTACAGATTCATTTTTTTATTTTCATTAATCGTAATACAATGATAAATGGCAGCGTTAATGTTCGATTAACTTCATGGTTTGAGTTTGTGATCATATTGGCAAACTAGGATAGTATGTACTTATTGTCCATTGGTATATGTATCCTTCAAATCACCATTAATGGCCAGAAAAGATAGCCAAATCTGAAGAGACGTAACTATATTACTATATGGGATTTAAGGACTTCCTTAATTTAGGAGTTATGTGTAAACATGGATAGCGAATTCCATATGACAGTGTGCCATTTGGTGTCTTGGTGATCCGGTTGACTCTATCAACCGATGCAGTAACAGGTAAAGCATGATTAGAAGATCATTAAGTGCGATTTTCTCAAAATTAGCACCAGTGTGACTTAGTTGGATTAATTCTTTGAGTAACTAAATCATGCTAAAATAACTTTGCATTTCCAGCAACAAATTTCTGAAAGGAAGTTCATTAATGACTTCGCGACATTCATTTGGATGTAAATTATTAACATCAGGGAAATGCATGTAAGCACCCACGATATGACTAAAATCAGTGCGTGGATTAATAATCGCATGTATAGTTTGTATTGTTTCTTTTGGTTTCATGTATCAATTGTTACCATCGTGTCATTGCAACAAGAGGCAAACCTTGTTTAACTGCAACTGACATTAGTATCCAATTCTAAGGAATTAGTGCAAGCAGCAGTAATCTTCCGGTGGATACCAGTTGTATTCCTTGGGCCAATGACAGTTACTAAGGTCACGAAATAGGGGGATAATCTATATGAAAAATCTTCCTAGTTCGTAGACAATTGTTGAGTACAGTGGAATGATAACTTCTGTAGCCATCATTATAGTGCTCAAAGTGACCCAAATCCAAAAGGATGGTACCCATACCAGTGAGTTGGATTTGAAGTTTTTTAATTTCTATTTAGAAATGTTGTGCGCCGTGTTTCGGCAGAAATTGACTCATGCGGTACTTGATACAAATAAAGGAAGTGTCGTTAAATGGCACAGTTTTGGTCGCGTGACAATAAAGGAGAATTGTCATGAATGCTCTATAATTAGAGAACCAATAGAGATCACCAATGATTGTTTAGGCAACAATTTTATGGTACGGATATAATCCCTACGATAGGAATTATAAATTTTGAAGTCTGAAACCGTCATGCATTAAATGAGCATAATTCTTGTGATAAGAATTATAGGTTCCAAAATATGGAAATTGGCATGTCTTAAATGACATTGAAAGGGTTGGAATACCGGTTAATATGTAACGTTTTGGAAGATTGGGCGCGCGACTAAATATCCAACGATGAGGTGTTACGATGTTACCGATGCATAAATTATGAACATTTGCATTACATAATGTAAAATGTTAAATAGACATTGTCTATTTTTTTGGGTATAAATTTGTAGAAGATTGGGCATGAGTAGAGGAGTTACTCATTCTAATATTGTGCTTGTTGAAATAGCAAGTAAATTACCTACAAATTTTTTATGCCTCTAGTGTATGCAAGTCTATAATGACTCCTTGTGAATTAATGGTAAATGTTAATTAGGATCACTAGAGAAGTTACAATTATTTTGTAAAATGAAATAGGAACATTTTTTTAATAATGTTTTCAGAATTGAACGCATGAGTAGATGTAATTAATGAGGAGGAATGGCTTAGACCCTAACTTGTAGAGATCCCATTTTTGGAAGAAGCCATCTCAAGCGGTCTTGATTAATTGTGAATCAGGCTATGATCTATAACGTCTCTAACAAAGACTTATAATGAAAGACCAAGACATACAAGTATTGGACATTGAATGGTAAGTCAATTACTTAAGAAAGGAGTAATTGCAGTTAGCCATTGAAACGGACTAGAACTTGGAAGACCAATTACGAAGAGTCTCCCAAAGGAAATAATTTCAATGAAGTATACAAAATGGGACTAAGGTTCTGTGAAGGAAGGTTGATCACCCATATCAGAAACCCAACCTATGTTTTGAAAAGGATAAACAAGGTTCAATGTGTACCAACAAGCTATGGATGTGATTATGGTGCACTAAGTAAAAACTTCTCATTTCTGTTTAGTGCAGGGATTCTGCAAGAAAAAGGGATGGATATTAATCTTTAATAAGTCTATTATTGTCTACAGTGTATCGAAACACCTTAAGAGACTTACCTATATGAGTATGGAAATCGGGTCGTTTCCTAAGAGAAGAAGACCGTTCTCTAAAAGCGGACTCATGAATCCGTGGATATAGCACATGGCCATTAACGTGCTTTGAGCTACGTAACACACAATCTCCGAAATCGCATGTGTGGAAATTCCGGTTTTATCACATGGGGTACTTGGTTCAAGACTAGTTTCACCACTGAACCTCGATAAGGCTTTGAATTTCTTACACTAAGTGAAGGTTCAAATCCAAAAGATACCTGTCATTTATGTATTGTTTCAACGATGATGCTTATTTCCCAACTTTGCTTGAACTACATTGGCTTGATCCCACTCGGGTACGTAGTAGTCACTTGAGTGATGCAGCCACTCCGGTTTTGTAAGTTTTACTTTATTTTCTGTTTTGGTTTTTGAAAATGGGAGGAGATTGTTGGATATTTTCAATAACATGGAAAATAAATGGTTTTCGTTTTTTGGTTTACCGCTACAACGGGGGAGTGTCCTGTGTCGAATAGACACAATGGATATTAGTTGGAGATGAAGAGGCACCTCCAAAGGGTGTGATGGTTTACAAAAGACATATCCATTCCCATTAGACACTATTGATGTCTTTTGGAAGTGAAGAGGCATCTCCAATAGGCATGAGTCCCGTATAAGTAGTGATGATTTGTTTTCATTAAAACAATGAAAAACATCAAATACTTTCTGTTTTCTCTCTTCTAAGAATCATCAGAATCCTATTCTTGTATGCTCTTAGTTGGGTCAAGGGGTACAAACCTTGAATCCAATTACGTTGTTATAAGGCTTCATTGTATCCTGACGACAATATTTCGCATACTTGTTGTAATCGCCAATTGATATTGAGAGGGTAGAAATAATTGTCTAAAAGAATCTTAATCGAGGACGGAAATACAACATTTCTCTTACTGTTTCATCCTCTCTTTTAGCCCTAAATTTCCAACAATATGTTGGACGTTATGAGTGAGAGCATATGATGCCAGAAAATGAGCAGTAGAATTAGCCGATTTTGGCATCGTACTCCGTTACTGTTGAGAGAATTCATTTTGTTAGTAATGTCATCCTTCCATCTCCAAATCTTCCATGCGTACTTTTTCAAATCTCCATTTAAACTTTTCACAATCACTTGACTGTCACCTTCTAGGATGATATGGGTAATTCAACCGTCTGCTTCTGCATAGACAACTGCGTCTGCTCTTCCCAATCTTGTTTATCTTTTTATCCAGATCCGTAAGTTTCTAAAGATTATCTATTTATCAAATGGACTTTAAAATGCTTCAACTTTTAAAATGCTTCAACTTCAACTTCTAAAGATGACAATCCATTAGCATATAGATTGTCATCTCAAAAGCAGAGCAAAATTCAGGAAGTTATAAAATAAGGTCAATGGCACATTATCAGAAGGAACCTGAATATTTATGAGCTAGATGAAATTACTGCATTATTCGCATTCCTTGGTGACCCTCCCATATTGCAAAGTGATGGTGAGGATGAACTGATTTGCAACCATAGGCATTGTTAGCATAGTTCTGACCTTCCTCCTAGCATTGCGACCATAGGCAACAATGAAAAGTTGGGTACTATAGCTATCACACTGTTTGGATGGACAAAGAGGAACGAGGTCTCTCTTTTGTTCATGAACGGAAAAAATCAAATCAAACCTATCGTCACTTTTTACAATTTCGGAGATCAATCCCTCCGAGTCTACTATGGTGATGATCCCAACAAGTTCAACTCGCAAAAATGAAGAGTTTTATTTCGTGTAAAAAGAGACACATTTTAAGTTCGGTTGTACATGAAAAAATACAAGTTAAAACTATACGGACACACCATTTCACCAACAAGTGACAACGTTTTGGTCATGAAAATTTCATTTTTGTCTTGGATTAGAATTGTCCTTTCACCAATCGTCCAAAATCTAATTACCTATGCTCATCACCAACAGGTAACAACGTTTCGTCTATGAAATTAAGACCAATTGTAGATACAAAATACCCCACACCAATCAAGTATGAGAAATGATGATCATCAATACTGAGCGAAGACAACCGCGTACAACTTATCCAGAATGACGCATCACATGACGTCAGCTTAATCACGAGTGAAGTGTGAAGAGTCATGCGATGTTATATAGTATGTGCGAGAAGAGTCAATGTAAGCGTGCATTAATGACGCACGCCAAATCCGAAAATAGGGGCTTCACTAGCTGTTCTCCATTATGTAAACTCATATACAAGGAGTCGAGAGACCTTGTATTGGGAGAGAGCTTTTTTGAGAGTCTAGACAAGGTATTTAGGAGAGAGAAAGATTATTTGCTCCCCATGTTAGGGTTTTCTTATTACTTTGTATCCAATTTGAAGATCTTAATGAATGTTCTTGTGATTCTCATGGAGTTAACTTAGATTATTCTCTAGATATTACTAAGGGTGTGGTTGTAGGATTTCCTGCAACTACATTTTGGCGCTAGAATACAACGCGGAATGATGTGCCCTGTTGGCGGAATTCCTTAAAAACAAGTTAGAAGATATTCATAGTCTTGGAAAAATTTGGAAGTTTAGATCTAAAAGATTCAGTCAATAGCTTTTTGTTTCCAGAAAAACAATCTTCACTAGAAAAATCTTTGGTCCTTAAGAGAGTATTTTTATCTTTGAAAAACAAAAAAATTGTTACAGATAAACAAGATGGTGAGACAAACAACAGCAACCGAACAGGCAGTAGCAACTAGGAGGAGCAGAAGAATCGGTGGTAGAAGAAGGAGCGAAATCGCCAAATCCTCAAGGATGGGAGAAAGAAAAAATAGAGGAAATCAAGTCCAAACTCAGATCCAAAGCGAGCCAGTGCAGGATAACATCATCGATTACGATAGAGTAAGCGTTCATACCGCAAATACAGATTCAACGGAAGAAGAAGAGGAAAGAACTGGAGCTGCAGGACTAATAGAAGGGGATGAAGAGGACATGCCAATCGATGAACTTCGACAAAGGTTAATTATAGAAAGAAGGAGAGAGGATGAAGAGTGTGTGAATATTTTTTTTGTTACTATATTTTGTGGTACACTATCTAGTGGGAACACTTTGTTTGTGGTGGTGTGTGTTTGCTTTAAGAATTAAGTGTAATCATGATATGGGTTTTGTTTGAATCACATTATTCTACTATGCAGATGTGTTTGATTTAAGTTTTGTGGTGGTTGTTAACTTTTTTTTTCTAGGGTTTGATCTGTTTTTTGGGTGAAAATGCAGATTGTTTCTGTTATTGTTTCTAGGATTTGACGTGCTTTTGAATGAAAATGCAAATTGTTGTGTCTCTTGCAATGTATTCGGTTTTGTTTAACACCAAAGTAATTGTTTTACAGCAAAGTAATTGTTTAACACCAAAGTAATTCTTTTGAATTTTGATTATCCTATAATCGGTAGTAAATAAAGTTATCTTGACTCCCGATTAAAGTAGACCTTTGGCTAAAATGCTACCATAATCGGTAGTGAATTTGGGTTATTTAACTCCCGAATATAGAGTAGCCCCAAAATGAGACTTTGCAAAAATTCTCTATTTTTTGAATTTATGTTGAGCCTATAATCGGTAGTAAATGAAGTTATCCTGATTTCCGACTATGCAGTGGCTCTCTTCGCAAATATCCTACCATAATTGGTAGTCAAGATAGTTCATATAACTACCGAATATTGAGTAGCCCCAAAATGAGATTTTGCCAAAATCATCTATTTTTTTAATTTTGGTTGAGCCTATAATCGGTAATAAATGAGGTAAAATCCTGACTTCCGATTATACAGTGGCTCTCTTTGCGAATATTCAACCATATTTGGTAGTCAAAATAGTTCATATAACTACCGAATACAGAGTAGTCCCAAAATGAGATTTTACAAAAATCTTTCTGTTTTTGAACTTTGGTTGAGCCTAATCGGTAGTAAATAATTTTATCATTAATTTCCGATTAATATTAGCCCCAAATACACATTTAGCACAAATTCATATCAATCGGTAGTCTTTGTGCGTTTCTTAACTGCCGATTTACTCTCAATAATCGGTTCAAAAATAACATCCGATTACGGAAGGGCATTAACGTATTCTACTATCTTTTGGACATCCCTTAACCGTGTCTATGGGTTGGGAATAAAAAAATCGCCCCTAATTCTTTCGAAATCGCCCCTAAAAATGTTAGTATTTAAATCTCACTAATAAATTCCCTGAAGAACTGTGTAATCTCCTGGCAAGAGACTACAACCTTACACAGTTAATGAAATTCTTTTTTGCATAAAAAAAAAAGAGAGAGAGAGAAATTGCTTTGGAACTCGTACATATTTTTTTTTTGTCAAATTAAATCAAGAAAGAAAATATATATTTCTTAAGCAGTAGAAATAGAAAGGGAGTAATGTGCACCCGTGGGTGCATAAAGTCGGACTCCCATAAGGAGATAACTGCATGCATGTTTCTCTCTTTAATTTGATATTAATTGTCTCTTCTTTTAAATCATCAGTGTTTCTCTACAGATCGAGAGAAGAAACCAGGCTAAAACAGCCTCTCACAGTTTCTTTTTTTTTGTGGGTCCCAGTGGGCCAGCGTTATCGGGAGACGTGCAAGGGGTGGGCTGTCAGAGGCGGTTTTTCTTACATGATTTTTTTCTCGGTCAGTTAAGAGTTTCTGTTAATTCATTAATCCCGCTTTGGAAAGGAAAACCTAAAGCAATTTTTTTAAAGATTTTGCCATATTTTTTACTAATATTTTAGATAAATTTAATATGGACATGGACCTATTGTTTTGAAAACTTGTCAACAAAAGTTTTTTTTTTTAGTTCTGGTCAGTTAGTGCAAGATTGGCATTCAAAATACACGTTTGCTGATGATAATTTCCATATCCAAACCTAAAAAGTTAAAAATACAGGGCCTTTCTTTGTGAACTACTAGTAAGGCCACATGTGCGATGCACATACTTGAATTGAATTCTTTTAACAACACCAAATTTGATAATAATGGGAAAAAAAATATCTTAAAATAAAAATTTAATATCCTTGTTTGTACTCATTACGTAGATAATTTAAAGAGCTTTCCAAATATATTAATTTTGCAAAAATCCGATGTGTATTTTTAAAGATATCTAAGTTTTAATTTTTTTGATCTATTTTTAAAACAATGGCATTCCTGTAAATATACAAATATTAACTAAAAACTTAGTTAATGGGGGTTTTATGTACTGTACTCATAAAATTTGTTTTGAATGAATGCCCTTTCCAAATTTCAAATGGCTTGTTCTTTTCGTCCCAAAATCTATTACCAAAAAACGAATACCTGTGAAGACACAAAAAGCAGGTAGGTGCATAAAATCTTGGAATTCAAATGTATGTGCCTAGAAAAGTTTACTTTTAGGCCCGAGAGTTCAGATTCTGAGAGGCTATTGAAATTCAATGAAGCAATGACTGCAAGGTTACTTTTCGGAAGTGCTACACTTCCTCCCCTCCCTTCCTCCATTATGTCATCGTTTTTAGCCTTTGATCCCTGGATTGAGATTAGCAGGGGGTCCCATTATTATTAGACTTAACCGATAGATGCTTGACACATAGGCGGGGAAAGGAGTGGGGGAAGGGGGTGGGGGATAGGAAGCATTTTCGGTTACTTTTAGGGTCATGGACCATCTAGTCTGCTCTGTATAGCTAGTTTGATTTGATATTTTGTATCAAAAATGAGAGGTTTGTATGGTTGTAGCCTTGTGGGGGCAGTAGGGGTATATGTATAGCAGAAAGTGAACATAAACTGAGACAGTAAGGCAACTTCCAGGAAATTTCCTATGTGAAAAATTGAACAGGGAGAGAGAGTATTAAAGAAGACCAGCAGTATTAAAGAATCCCAGCAGTATTATGATCACAAATTCCGAAGCAAAGGCTAAATTCTCATCTCATTGTGTATCGTTTTCAATTTCTTTATATTAATAAGATAAGATAAGACCAAGGGAATTCAAAACTAGTGTTCTGAAAACCAGTTCGGTCGTGGACCCCGAAAAATTACTGGTTGAGTTAATCAGGTCTTACATGGTCCAACCAGTGGGTTAATTGGGTTAATGGTAATGGCCAGGTCAATGTAGTTAATATCAGATATCGGTTTATCTCGGTCAGGACCGATACACTAGTACGACTTTATATCGGGGATATTATCGTTGAAATATCGGTATAATATCGGTTCCAAATTTAGAGACTATAATTTTGTAGCAAACATTTTCTTCACACATTTTCTGTTAAGATATAATAGATACCATCAATTTTATCAAAAACATAAAAGAGTAACTTCAATAACTTTAAAGTTCACTACCTAAAATGATAATTAACAAGTTCAAACTAGAAACATAAGAGTAACTTCAACAATTTTACCTATCAAAAAAAAAAAACTTCAATAATTTTAAAGTTTACTACCTAAAATGGTAATTAAACATGGATATTACAACTTATTGAAAATCATACGAGTCTTTACCTAAAACGACTAATTTAACCCAAACCGGATTTTCGTGAAAATTCCGTATCGGCTTATATCGGCCGATGTTATCGGACATATATAGTATCGCCGATATTCTGCTTATCGCGCTCCAAAGCGATATCCGAAATTTCGCCGATATATTGGCCGATATTAACTACATTGGGCGAGGTAAAAAATAAAATAAAAAAAAAGATAAAAACGTTATACATCGTTATTTCACCACTCGAGTCAGGAACAATTTGCTATGTTGCGCGTATATCGAACTAGCTAGATTCCAAAAAAAGAATAAAATAAAAAACATTCAGTCAGAATGTCAGATGTAACAAGTCATAGGAAGTTGCTTCCCATCCCCCACTTTTCTACACCATCATTTTACACCCCTATGTGTCACTCTTATCCACCGTAGATTTCATCCTCACCCTATTTCACCTGGGAAAACAGGGGGTCCGCTTTAAAAGTGAGCCGGTAACACATGAACACATAGGGGTGTAAAATTTTTGGGGTATAAAAGTGGGGGATTTCTAGCATTTTCGCAAGTCATATGTGCAAGTCAGATTAAAATGTAATGGCTGGGTCGAAGTTGCTTCCCATCTACCGGTTCCATACACCATCTTAATACACCCCTATGTGTCATGGATCACAGCCGTAGATGGGAAATGGTGGGTCTGGGAGAGCTTTCGGGGGACCAATAGGAGGTGGGCACATAGGCGGGGTATGTTTTTGGGTATAAATCCGGTAGATGGGAAGCATTTTCGTGGCCGGGTTCAGATGAGTCAGAGTCAGCTGAATTTGAAACTTTTTTGGAATCACCATATAATAATTGGCATTGGCTAGATTTTGGATAACTTAGTGGGTTTGGACCAAATGATATATTTTGGACCCTAATTGTATAATTTGGGTTACTGTGGAGTTTGGGTCGTGAATCAAAATTTATATCACAATTGCAAATAAATAAATTCAATGGAAAGATGTCTATTGCTACAAATTGGTTTGCACCGAGTCAGTGTGGTTGTCAAGCCCGGGTTCATGCTGCGAGATCCAGTGATGCCCAACATGGTGAAACATTGCATATGCCATCATGCTCGGCTATTGCCACAAGAAGTCGATTGCAGGGTTTAAGACTCCAGCTTGCATTTCTTAGTCACGATTTTGTGAGCTTATGTATGAACTTGCACTTGCAGCACATTAATTTGGCAATTTTCTAGATTTGAAATGTATGCTATTGCCTAAAATTATAGCTAGATCATGTATAAAGTAACGAATTAGCTCGGCATGCAGAGGATGAACCCTGTGCCAGACCATGTGGTAAAACAAAGATGTAAAGCTTAATTAATAATAACCAATTTCTCCTCATTACATAATATAATACTAAGACAAGTAATAATTAAGACAAACAATAGTTTAATATTAATTAAGTGGAATAATTAAGATGTGGAGTATATAAGAACCAGGATTACTAACACCTAAAAACACTAATAGGGAAGAACGCTAATTAAGACAATATTAATTAAGTGGAATAATTCGGAAATCTTCTTCATCATTATTCATCTTCATATCTTGTTTAATAATCATAATCCTCGTCGGGATCTCTTGGTACATTCACATGCTCTTCCTCTTCCTCTTCTTCTTCCTCTTCTTCTTCTTGTGTTAAAAAGTACTTATACTTACGGACTCCTTTGCGCTCCTTAATAGCTGTTAACTTAAGAAAGCACCCATATCGATCACCATTATGCATGTAGTCTCCTGTTAGCCGACTAGCTACGAGATGAACATTTCCAGCGGGAATGGATATAGGAAACTAAAATAAAGACACAAAAAAATGAAACAATTAGAATCAGTTCAAGGAGTAATTATTATAGATATAGTCTGTTTATAATCTAAGATTGGGTAGTCTATTACATTGTGTCAGAATATATTTGTATCTCTTACAGCATACTCCAATTTGATTTAACGATGAAAGGATTAACAACATCAAAATATTCTTAATCTCCAATTGCATGACCTAGCTAAATCGACAGAACACCCAAAACATTAACATAAATGACTACCCAACATCAAAATATTCTTAATCTCCAACATCAAAACAACTTTGAAAAGACTTTAATGGGGTGATGTGATGAATGAAGAAGAATTAAACTTGTTTTTTTTGTCTTGTCTCTTTTTCCTCTCACAAGTCGTAAATCAAAAACAGGGCCGGGTTGACTCACTGGTTGCATCATTAACCAGTGAGTCAATTCACGTGTCATTTGTCAAGTTTGTGTACTGTACACTGTATCCCCTATGCCATAAGACGCGTACAGCTGTAAGAAAAAGAATCTATAAAGCGCCTCACATGACCCGGGTTGACTCACTGGTTGCATCATTAACCCTTGACCCAGTAACTTAACCGATTCCCGGGCCGGTTTTCAAGGAGAAAAATCCATTATCTAAGATTCAGTTTCAAAGACAAAAAGAAAAACTTACATAAAAATTCCCAAATTGACTACCGCAACGACTACAGGTAAGGCTACTGCAATGCTCTCGCTCAGCTGCTGGATATGAAACCTACAAAGATTTCATACAGATGTTAGTGGAAGAAAGAACAACATGTTTTTTATGTAAAATCTAAGATTGCAGTAAGGGAAGAAAGACAACAAAGATATACTAAAAGTAAAACTACTTACATTATCAACTGGGTAGGCTTTTGAGAATACGGTGAAAGGACTTTTATAACTGATAAATAAAACCAGTGATTAGAAATGTTCTAATAAAGAAAAAAAAAGAAAAGATAAACTGATGCAAACTTAAATCTCCATACCTGGCAGCTTTTGGAACACGAAGAAGAGATCGAGCCTCCATTCCCATGTAAGGATACGTGGTTATTACACAAGCATCATGGTAATCACTATCTACAACGGAGTAATCACATGTACCACATACGTAATAATGAGATACTTCTACTTCATGGTCTGGTTGAGCTTCAGCAAAAATTCTCCGCAACTCTTGATCACTTACTTTACCCTTCTCATATATAAGACGTCTAGGCATCCTAATTAGTTAAGTGAAGAAAAAGAAAATGTACTGAACACAGAGTGAATAAGAAAGTTGAGGAAGAAGAAGAAGTAGTACTCTGTTCAAAATGAAAGAAGAAATAACACAGTTTAGAGGCTTTATAGAACAATTCTAACACTTTGTGGCTTTTTTTTAAATGCACTAAAGTGTAGCAAATGTTGATGGGTCATTAGACTCATTACGTATTAGACATGTGGTTAGTCCTACCTTAATTGTTGAAATCTCTTGTGGCAATTGATGAGATAGGATGGTATTTGTACACTTATCGAGAGCATTTTCATAATCAAAGACATTGGATTTCTCTTAAACCATGGCAATTATTATACGGTCCATGTATCCTTCGCCATTAATAACGTACTCAATAACTCAGTGTGCAGATAGTTAGAGTATCACGATAGTAACGTATTCTCTTTCTCTTCTGATTCTCTCTCTCTCTCTCTCTCATGTGTAATCATTAGTTCTTGCGCGTTGGAAAATAAAGAGCAGCCCACATCTCCAAGCTAGGTTCAAATCAAAACAGTACGGACATTGACTGGTGTGTGGAACAAGAATCAATACATTGCAAATGCCAAATGATAAACATTTCACGAGTACTCCCTATTCTTTACACATTAGGTCCATGTATCTTTCGCCATTAATAACGTACTCAGTAACGCAGTGTACAGATAGTCAGAGTATCACGATAGTTCTTGCGCGTTGGAAAAATCAGGGCCTATACGACTTAATTGAAGCCTATCACTACGTGACAAAAAAGAGATATTTTGAAGTAAAATGAAAAACCCTTTAACCATATATTTTTTTAATGACTAATTTACCCCTGATTAAAACATCGTGTTAGATGTGAAATTAACTTGTGTCAATGAATCACATGTTCTTCAAAAAATTTGAATTTTTGAATTTTTTTTAAGAACACCAACTCAAAATCGGTATATGTTGCCATTGGTATCAACCGATTGTAACCTCAAAAACATACAGAGATTTTCTGAAAACTTCTACCTGAATCGGTTTATATGGACATGAAATTCAACCGATTATCCAGAATCGGTTTATATGGGCATGAACATAAACCGATTGTGGGTAAATATTTTTCTTTTTTATATGTGAAATCTGTGTTTTTAAACATCAAATAGAATTAAAATTCATTTTATACCCGAGTTAAGAATGAGTATCACTTCATACTCAGTTTCAAATCATTTAAGAAGTTGTACTCGTTTTCAATCCGAGTATAAAGTTATACTCGTTTTCAATTCGAGTATAAAGTTATACTCATTTTCAAATTGGGTAAAAGCATATAGAGCTATTTTCATTTTCATTTTTAATCGAAATGAAATCGAGTATGATTTCATACTCATTTGATGATCGATTACTTATTAAAAAAAAATTGGTTAAGTTTTTATGTATGTATCGTGTAAACCGGTTCTAACAAAAAAAAACACACAGAAAAATTCCATACAAGAATCAGGCTATGTGGGCATTAACGTAGACCGATTCTGGTTCAATTTCCTCCGACCAGAATGCCATCCAGGACAATCGGTCTTTGTGGGCATAAAAAACAACCGTTTCTAAATGAAATCGGTTTACAAGTGCATTGACGTAGACCGATTGTTATAAATCCAAAAAACTTTGATTTGAAAAAATTGGATTGTTCGAGTGATTACATGTTATTGAAACCTACTCTAGGGGATTGGGTTAATAGAAAAGTACCTGATTCGAGCTAAAACGAAAAATTACCTATTTTAGTTTTTTTTTTTTTTTTTTTTTTATTATTATATTATTTAATGAAATCAAACAAAACTTTTGGCTGGTAACCTAGCAACAAGCTGGGCTCCAACACCTTTTTGGATAGCGTTAATTAAATGGTTTTATATACGTAGATAATCTATTAAAATAATTCATAAAATTACATAGCAGGCAAGCGAGCAACAAGCTGCGCCGCAAGCCCTATTTTAGTGAATTCTTAATTTTTCCTTTGATTTTGAATTCTTAATTTTGATGGAAATGAAAATGGAAATGGAAGTGATTTTGATTTGATTTAGTTTTTTTTTTTTATTGGGATTTAATGAGGATAAATTGGTAGTATTAAAATTTTATAGAGGGTAAAATGGTAGTTTCATCAAACTTAGACACCCCTTATCATTCTCTATGGGGTGGATGAAAAAATCCATAGGCCCCAATTAAGTCCTATAGGCCCCAATTTAGCCAGGATTCTTTAAGGTTTAATCTAGATATCGCCCTAATTTATATTTTCCTTACTCCTCTTAATATCCTTTTCTCAGCTCGTCCTTCATCCTTGCACTTTAGGCTTGCATCGGATACTAGTTAGTAATTCTCCGAATCATTCCCGAATGATTCATGAACATTTCCGAACTGACCGATTCCGAATGATATTTCCGAACTATTTGAACTTCGAACCTAGTTCCCGGATTATATGGACCACATGAATGATTCGCGAACATATCTGAACTGACCGAATCCGAATGATACTTCCAAACTAGATTCGAACGCCTAACCTCGCTCTCCCGTAGGTAACTCTCTGACCAGATTTATGTTGATTAGTTTTTGTCTGATTTTGTGTATACTTTATATTTAAATACAATTATTCAGTTAAAATTTTCTATTGGTAGTTGTTTAACAGGTGTTTTATGTGTTGATTTTTGTATAAAAGCCTATAAACTCGCTTTGTAATACATTTATGCGATTAAATTGTTTACTTCTTATTAGATACTCACGCTAAAATATAATTTTCCATCTTTAAATCATTACAAACATAATTAGTCTCGTAATAAGGACATAATACTTATCAATTTATCATATATGTAAGCCGAATTTTAAGTGCCGAACTCACATTTATAAAACGAATATGCACGTACGTATGCCGTTCCGAACTATTGTCCGAACAACGAACCGTTGACCGGATTATTGACCGAATCCGACCTATCCGAATCCGTATAGTTTCCGTACGTATGCCGTCCCGAACTACTACCCGTACTCTGAATTGCTAACTAGGCATCGGATGGGTTTTAATCAAATACTGACTAATAAGCATAAGTATAGCTGTTAAATTAATCAAACCAAATTACATGTACGGTGTGAGGGTTTTTAATGTAGAAAATGCATACTGACGTGACTGACAGCACACTTATTACCACTCCACCCACAACAAAATAAATTTCTACTACCAGATTTTCACCCACCCGTTAAAAAAATTAAAACCAATAACGATAGCCGTTGTACTAACCTAGCTCCTTTATGTAATAGCCTCATCATGACCCTCTTATCCTATGCCCTGCGATGCGTTCAATTCAGCTTGCTGCCAATTCAAAATAAATTCCAAACAGCACCATAAATGTCAAAGAAAAAGGGGAACTATTACAATTTCCTGTCAGCTCAAGTACCACATGTCAATGATTTACTAATCTTGTAAACAAGCTGTTCAACTATCTAATCGATTAATTAAGTAAAGAGAAATTATTTAAATCTGCAAAAGTAGAATTGTTAAATATTTAATAAAATTCTAATCAAAAGAATTTCGGTTTAAATTTTTATTCCAGCATCGTAGACCGTAGTCACCCAGAGATATTTATTTGAAAGTAATATAATATAAATTTGTCCATTATTTAGCCTGGCATTTTTAGAGGCGACCCCAAACGAATTAAGGGGACACTAAAAGACAAAAAAGATCACCCAAACGTAAATCTAAGCTACCCATTATCTTCGATTTTTCGAAATGGCCAATATGCCCTTATATAATCGGGAGCCAACACCATAATCGGTAGGTAAACATAGAATCGGTAGGTTAAATTGAAATTATACCTACCGATTATTGTGTAGATACTTCGGCTAATAATCCCTTTTATGATCGGTAGCATATCCAACTTGTAATACTACCGATTATAAGGAGCCCCAAAATGAGTTTTTTCTAAAATCCTTCACGTAATGAATTTTGAAATCTACCATAATCGGTTGGGTATATAATTATATAACCCACCGATTATAACGAGCCCCAGATCCAACCTTTGCCAAATTCCATAGGTTTTGAGTGTACACAGCCAGGCATAACCACTTGGTTCGTGTTTTGGATGCAGCGTTAATCAGGAGTTGAATATATTACCAAACCATCTGATTATGGGTTGCCCCAAAATGAGTTTTTTCTAAAATCCTTCATTGAGGGAATTTGAAATATACCATAATCGGTAGCGTTAACAACTTAACAATCTACCGATTATAAGGAGCCCCAGATCGAACCCTTGCCAAATTCCATAGGTTTTGAGTGTACAGAGCCAGGCATAACCATGTGGTTCGTGATTTGGATGTAGCCATAATCGGACGTCAAATTGGTTCCAAAACCTACCGATTATAGGTTGCCCCAAAATGAGTTTTTTCTAAAATCCTTCATGTGATGAATTGTGAAATCTACCATAATCGGTATTCTATACAACTTGACAACCTACCGATTGTATGGAGCCCCAAATCGAACCCTTGCCAAATTTCATAGGTTTTGAGTGTACAGAGCCAGGCATAACCATGTGGTTCGTGATTTGGATGTAGCCATAATCATAAGCCAAATAGGTTACACAAACTACCGATTATACAGTTGCCCCAAATTTAGTTTTTTCTAAAATCCTTCATGTGATGAATTTTGAAATCTACCATAATCGGTAGTCTATCCAACTTACCAACCTCTGGGTGTAAGGAGCCCCAGATCGAACACAACCGTATAATCGGTAGTCAAATGAAGTATTTTCACTTCCGATTATACTGTTGCCCCGAATTTTGTTTTTGCAGAAATCTCAATTTTATCGAATTTGAGAACTACATTAATCGGTAGTTAATAATACTTAGATTATCTGATTGCCCCAAATTTTGTTTTTGCAAATTGTCATTTTTTTCGAATTTGGGAACTAGAATAATCGGTAGTTAATATGACTTCCGATTATAAAGTTGCCCCCAGAATTTCTTCCTTGACGAAATCACCAATTTTGGGAATTTAGGAGCTTTAACAATCGGTAGTCTCGTGAGGTTGTTTTTCCTACTGGATTATTATAGAAGCAAGATACGTGTTTGACACAAAATAGATATTAATCGGTAGTATAATATCGTTACTAAGCTTCCGATTGCTTTATAATAATCGGGCACAAAATAACTTCCGATTATATAAGAGCATTAACGTATTCTCCGTGTTTTTGGTCATCCCTTAACGGTGTATATGGGTTGGGAATAAAAAAGTCGCCCTAATTCGTTTTGGGTCGCCCTTAAAAATGCCAGGTTATTTAAACATCGAAAAAAAAAAAAAAAAAAAAAAAAGTAATTTACTGGACTCAAGCTATCATGATATGCCATATCCTTATTATTCCGTACAAAGCTAGTCACTATCAGGAGTTGTTTCAAAACTGCTTTGCAGGTTTCTCTTTTGTTTTGGTATTAGTTGTCCGTCTCTTCCTGGGGATCATTAATCCCGCGTTGGAAAAGAAAACCTAGACCAATCTTTTTCGGCAGACCCTATTCTGTAGTAAATTATGATAAGGACTTGGTCCCCATCCATTGTAACAGTGAGTAAAAAACGGACATGAACCCAGGAACTGGAAACTTGAAGACTCATAGATCCTCTTCGGGTCTGGTCTTGTGTTTCACGATTTAGAAAGATAACCAAAGAAATGAGCCCCTTGTCGTTTTCTATGGCTAAATGCTGTGGGCATTCTATGTTGTTTTTGTATCTAGCTGTTTAGCAACATGCTAGTATTACACCGAAATTATTCGCCACAAGCTAAACTCAACTGACTAGACAACTTGGACACTCTTCTAAAGTTTTCACCCAGTATTTTCTTCGATACTAAGCTTAAATAACAATCAACAAATAATTAATATTTTTACCTAGTCTTTAATTTCAGATCTTAAGATTAAAGTCTAAAGTTTAACCTATATATGGAGCATGGATGGATTGACCATGCAAATTGAATCATAAGAGACTGTATTTCATGAGCATGGGAATGCATCACACGTCATAGGTACTTGGGCATAGACGAATTGTTACTGAATAACTTTTACTACACCAAAACAAAAACAAAAATCGATTTCCACTGTCAACTACTCCCTCCGTACCACATATATAGGCGGATGGTTAATATCTCGTAGATTAAGAATTGTTTCTTGATTTTATAAATATCCATTTTTTCTTTCTTTCTTACCCTTTATTATATTCCCTATGTTAGAGACATAAACTTAATTGTGAGGATAACCAAGCAACATAAATAGGGGTATATGGTTAAAAGCCATCTTGAAATTGTCACTCTGCCTATCTAATGGTACGAGGAAAATGTAATATTCCGCCTATATAAGAGGCACGGAGGGAGTATTAATTAAGCAGATGTAAGTTGGTGCAATTATTACTAGCAATCTCTCCACGGTAATTTTTTGGCCACTTACTACAAACTAGGCTCTTATGGTGTTATGCGTTGTGGCACTTACGAACTAAAACAATATTTTTGATTAAAAATTGCAATTACAACCGTTCATCCGAATTATTGTATTGTAACTTTTTTTTCTTCGAAAAAGAGGCTAGCCTCAGATATATTGATAGAGAAGCCGATTTAGGAAATCGGAAACCTTACGAAGACTTTTCAAGATCATAAAGCAGTCATACAAGTTATAGTATCTTCCCCAATTCTTTCCCATCAAAAGTATCCCTTCAGAAATAAAAACAGCTTCAGAAAACCTTCTTCTCTCTCGCAAAGGAGAGGACCAAAAAACATATAGGGCCACAATGATTCTGAAGATAAAACCAATGTGTGTCGATGCACAAGGCAATGACTGGATCAAATCCAACCCAATGTTCTTCAGAACATGTGAATAACATGAACCAGAGTTTTTTAAGTATAGACTGCCTAATGCAATCAAGGTAACAATGACCCAACTAATAGTAACAGTAGCCGAAAAGTAACCATAGTGTCTCAAACAGTAACTAAAGTATCTCAAGTAACGTTGGTGATCTGGAACGATCTTTAACGAATCGGGCTGACTCGGCTTGGAAGATGTGGTAATAGTTGATGTAATAGATGGACTGAGTGATCGAGTTGCTGATGTCTTTCTTTTCATTACCAAACCTAATACAAGCAGATCTAAAACTAAAGCAGCAAAGATTAAAATATTAACCATACACATTAAAATTAAAATGAGATATGTAATCCTATCAACCCCAGAAACAAAAAAGATAATAGCATTTCTGGAACATTTTGGAGTAATTGAAGCCATTGCCAAAGTGGTTGTCGGTACTCTTTTTTACCCAAAGATTTGGTCTGGAGATGGTGATATGCCGTTGTTTATGGGTAAAAATCGTTTCCGTCGATTTTGGTAAATTCGGTAGATGAGTGAGAAATTGGTTTAAAACCTAAACAAATGTGGTGCACGTGAGCACTTTCTAGATTCGAGAGATCAATCTGTACAAGTACGGCCTAAACCAAGAAATGGCCGTTCCATACTTGCTTCGGTCACAAAGTGGAGGAGAAGGGTTGATTTGGGGAGGGAAGCAAAGAAAGGTGTTGAGACCGAATAATTACGAGAGAGTAGTGTCTCGACTTGTATCGTAAAGTGAAAGCTTAGGAAGCTTGCAAGAGATGAAAGCTTTTTGGAGAGCTTGCAAAGTTGCCTTTTCTGAGAGTGTTGTATTTTTCTCCTGACCGAGACTTGTCCTCTGGTGGAAATAGGTAAGACCTATTTATACAAGTCGAGATTGAAACGTACCCTGGCCTCAAGAAGGAAGAGAGTAAAGGGTGAAATAATGGGAGGAGGTGGTAACCGCAAGGTGTTTATGGGTGAAAACGTTTTCACCATTATTTCCACATTTATTTGACCGCTTTATTCCTATTCACGCTTTCTTAATGAGCATAGTGTACGCTGCAAGCTGTGACCGCCAAACCAAGACACTGGAAAGCATCCCCCAGTTTGTGTTGATGAATTGAGTGTTGGTTGCACCTTGAGTGCAAGTGGCACTGCTAGGGGCGCGTGTGGCATGTGCGGAATGCCTTTGTTGCGGGTTGCACCTCGAGCGCAAGTGGAAATGCCAGAGCTGCTAGTGGCGTGTGTGGCATGTGCCAATGGCATGTGAGAAATGCCTTGGCGGTAGGTTGCACGGTTTGTAAGTTAGGCTACCAGCGTGGGTTTTGGCATGTGCCAATGGCGCGTACGGCCAAGTTGGCCTAGGTTGCACGGCTTGCAAGTTGAGCTACCAGCATGCGTTTTTGGCATGTGCCAATGACATGCGTGGCCAATTCGGATCATGGCCTGGTAAGAAAAGCTACCAGCGAGCGTGTTGGCATGTGCCAATGGCATGCTCGGCCATTAGGGCCACGGCTTGGTAAGAAAAGCTACCAGCGAGCGTGTTGGCATGTGCCAATGGCATGCTCGGCCATTAGGGCCATGCCCTGGTGAGAAAAGCTACCAGCGAGCGGGTTGGCAAGTGCCACTGGTATGCTCGGCCATTAGGGCTACGACCTGGTAAGAAAAGCTACCAGCGAGCGTGTTGGCATGTTCCAATGGCATGCTCGTCCATTAGGGCCACGCCTTAGTGAGAAAATCTACCAGCGAGCGTGTTGGCATGTGCCAATGGCATGCTCGGCCATTAGGGCTACGCCTTGGCGAGAAAAGCTACCAGCGAGCGTGTTGGCATGTGCCAATGGCATGATCGGCCATTAGGGCCACGCCTTGGTGAGAAAAGCTACCAGCGAGAGTTTTGGCATGCTTGTCCATTAGGGCCACACCTTGGTGAGAAAATCTACCAGCGAGCGTGTTGGCATGTGCCAATGGCATGCGTGGCCAATTTGGCCTAGGTTGCACGGTTTGCAAGCCTAGGTGCGGGCGCTACTTTGGCATGGCGCGGCTAGGACCAAGGTAAGGGTGTTTGGCTTGGCGTGGTGTGACCAGCGTAGCTAAGGCCAATGCAGAGTATGTTTGGCATGGCGCGGCTAGCTTGGACTAGGTGTGGCTGGCATGATTTGTCATTGGCACGGAGGTGCGGCTAGCATGGTTGGCATGCTTTGGCGCGTTTGGTGTGACTAGCATAGCTAGGGCCAAGGCAGAGTCCGTTTGGGATGGCGCGGCTTGCTTGGGCTAGGTGTGGCCGGCATGATTTGCCATTGGCACGGAGGTGCGGCTAGCATGGTTGGCATGCTTTGGCGCGTTTTGGTGTGGCTGGCATGATTTGCCATTGGCACAGAGGTGCGGCTAGCTTGGGCTAGGTGTGGCTGGCATGATTTGCCATTGGCACGGTGGTGCGGCTAGCATGGTTGGAATGCTTTGGCGCGTTTGGTGTGGCTGGCATGATTTGCCATTGGCACGTATGTGCGGCTAGCTTGGGCTAGGTGTGGCTGGCATGATTTGCCATTGGCACGGAGGTGCGGCTAGCATAGTTGGATGCTTTGACGCGTTTGGTGTGGTTGGCATGATTTCCCATTGGCACAGAGGTGCGGCTAGCTTGGGCTAGGTGTGGCTGGCATGATTTTCCATTGGCACGGAGGTGCGGCTAGCATGGTTGGCATGCTTTGGCGCGCTGGTGTGACTAGCATAGCTAGGGCCAAGGCAGAGTTCGTTTGGCATGGCGCGGCTAGCTTGGGCTAGGTGTGGCTGGCATGATTTGCAATTGGCACGGAGGGGAATTAGGGTTTTGTTCGTTGTAACCCTAATTTGAAAAAATAACCCCTATTAATTACTGACTACATGCATTAAATGTTCTATAAATGTGTCACCGGTGACATTAGGTTATTTGGGTTTTTACGATTTTACCCTTTGTTTAAAAACCACCATCAACATTAAGTCCCCCGCTAGCTCGGAACAGGAGCTTTGTTGCGAGGTAAGCATAAGATGGTGACAAACTATCGACAAATCGTAAAGAGAATTGAGGGGGCTTGTCGACCTTTTTATAAATAGGATTTGGAATCCTTGCTTAGCGCTTTGCACAAATGCGAGGTCTGGCACAATTGGGAAGTCGGCGTCATTGAGAGACATGAAGTCAAGCGGCATTGAGAAGTTGACGCGAGTTGGGAAACGGAGCGTGCTAGCAATGGGGGACCGACGAAAGTGGGAAGGCGATCGCGCTGTTTGGCAAGGGACCGGTGCAAGGTGGGGAAGTCGAGCGTGCTAGGCCGGCGTGACTTGGGCGACGTTGGAAAGTTAGGCGCAATTGGTGGACCGTGCAACTTGGGCGACGTTGGGAAGTTGGGCGCAATTGGTGGGACCGGTGCAACTTGGGCGATGTTGGGAAGTTGGGCGCCCTTGTGGGCCCGTTCCTTATATGCACGATTTTTGGTATAGGGAAATCCTTCCCTATTTCAGAATCTCAACGCCCATATGTATAAAATCCCTTTCTCTCATCTTTGTTCTTTCATCTTTTCATACTAGCTAAGAGTCATAAAGAAAAAAGCAGAAGCCTAGGTATGTCTTCCAGTACTTCTCTTGTTTCCCTTTTCATGTAGGTGCAAACCCTAAAAGTAGGCATTTTTCTTTCATAATACTTGCAATGATATTGCACATATGATTTCTTGGCATGCTTCGTGTAGAAATATTGTATATATGCACCCAAGGGAAATACTGTATATATGATTCGAACCCGTAGAAAAACGCTCCATATATAATTTTGAACCCGAAGAAGGATACCAAAGACGCATTCGAGCCCGTAGAAAATACTGCGTATATAGTTTTGAACCCGAAGAAGGATACTGCAGACACACTTGAGCCCGTATAATATACTGCGTATATAATTTTGAACCCTGAAGAAGATACTGCGTGTGCATTTTCGAACCCGTAGAGAATACTGTATATGTGCTTCATATGACTTCGAACCCATATGAAATATTGCATATATGAATTTCGGACACAAGAAAAAATCACAACGCGAGCGATTTGAACCCGTAGAAAAATGCTCCATATATAATTTTGAACCCGAAGAAAGGATACCATAGACGCATTCGAGCCCGTAGAAAATACTTGCGTATATAATTTTGAACCACGAAGAAAATCTCAAGTGTGCGATTTTGAACCCGTAGAGAATACACCTTCTTTTTTTTTTGATTTCCGGGTTTTCCTTTTGTTGGGTGCGGTTATGTGTCGGGAGATAATTTCGTCTTTCTCCGTGTGCGGATATCTTGTTACTAAGTTGTTATGAAGAAATCCGAATAAGATGTTACACGAACACAATTTCGCCTCATCGAAGGATGTTCATAGTTCCAAACCAAACACGGATGATGAATTATTTGCTAAACCCCTCGCCCCTTCTCGGAAGAATCACCCGAGGTTTCGTGCCAATTTTGTTAACCGGTGGTGAAGATGAAAAGAAGACACGTTCGATTCGCCCGGAGAGAACACCATACGGTTCTGTCTTCATAAAGGGATATATTCTTCTTCCAACATTGATTTCGGATGTGTCAAAGCCCATTGCGTTCTTTTGATAGATGGGTTGAGTTCATGGTGAGTAAGGAGCACATAAATACCAACTTGACTCGAGCGCAGATTATTGATGCCGTCGGAGCTTCAAGTAAATCTCCAGTTAGGAAGGATATCTCGGGCTTGGTTGCTTTCATCTCCGGATGGTGTTCGGACACCCATACGATCATATGTAGATGGAGTGAAATAAATTTCTCCTTGGAGAGTGTGGCTCTCTTCTTGAATCTTCCTGGTAACCGGGAATCTTAATATCCGATTGTCCGAAGGTGAGGAGAAGATGCGGGATGACCTTCTTTGCTAAGTTGGAAGATTACGCTCGAAAAGACTCCACCGCGAAGTCTAAGGATTACTGTCCGGAAAGAGGATGAAAGGTGCTTTACAAACTGGTGGATATCTCAATGGTTTTCGGACGAGCTAAAACCTAAACAGAAAAGCGATGATCTTCATGTTGCAAGCATTTTTGGCTCTCTGGTTGTCTAGAGACATTTTGATGATGGTTACTGGGCAAGAAGGAAATAAGACCGAGTTGCTAGTGATTGTCGTGGAAGTTAGCAAAAGTTGAAGTTCTTCCCATTGGCAAGCTATTCCTTGGTTCCCCGTATGTGCATCCTGGATCACCTAGTTGCGAACATACGAGTTTCGAATGGTTTCATGAAAGTGGATTCATATTTGCACGTTGCTTTTCTCGCAAGCCTGGTTATGGGAGCACTTTGAGAAGTATGCTCACGAAACCGTTGCCTTCGATTCCGCGAGTTGGGGCGGCTCCGAATTCTTCGATGGGTGAACAGAGTCCAAGAGTTGGCATGAGCTTGGTTAGTCTTCTAGATAAGTCGCATGAAATCGTTTTCGCCCATGGGAGCCTGGTCCATGGTCGTGACTCAAATTGACACCTTTGCTTCGCTCCGATCATGTCTTTGTCTTCTGAAGGCAACTTGAGTGTTGGTGAAAACTTGTTTATTCAAAGCTGCATGTCCTATTTATATGCCGTCTTTCTTCATGGGGTCTTTCCAATAGCCGCTTACAATATTGACCGTCTTGCTCGTCACATGGGTTTCGATCAAGGGGTGCCTTTTGCTTACCAGCTGGTGGTTCATAAGGATTCATTCCATACCGCCCTCAATGCCAGTGCCCTTGAGCCGGGTATCCGCCTTCCCTTCTTTCAAACGGGAAGAGTAACTTCGACGACTTTTGGCTATAATGAGTTATGGTACGATGAGTTCATTATGATCCAAGATTTTGTAAATAACGTGGTGGAGAATGTTCATTGTAAACCTTCCACAGCAGTTTTGAAGAAGTATCCAATGTTGAGAGATCCCAAGCGAAAGTTGCCTGGCAACTCGGAAAGTCCCCAGGCAAAGGAACAGAACGAAGAATCGTCTTTGGCGGGTTCCTGGCGGTTGCAAAGATCCTCCCGCAGCTCTCGTGTCTTCCAGTTCTTCCAATAACCGGTATGTGTCGCCTCCTTGTTGGTTTGTCTCAAAACACGTGAATTCTGCGAAAACATGTGTCTTGTTTCTTCCGGGCTTCGGTAGTGTTAATGCTTTATTTGCCCTTGCACGTTGCCGGGAGACGGCAATTTCTTCGAAGAATTCAGGCGACCGAGCCTTCTCATAGCGGTGATGAGTCGGAGAAAGAAGAAAGTTCGATAAGTGAGAGTGATTCCTCCAAGCAGCACCGGTTCTTTTTCGGAAGTGGTTCGGTGAGTTTCGCGCTTCTTTTTCTTTCTTCTTTCGTTTCTTCTTTTGAAAAATGTCTAACTCAAGTTCGCAGGAGGAATCCCGGGAGGACGATTCAGGGTGGAGCCACACGAAAACTTGCCTTTGGTGACCACCGCCGGTGACTTGGAGATGGGAGTTAGCCAATTGCCGGGTACAGATGTGGTTCAAACGGTGGATGATTCTCTGATGGTTGCTGCCGTAGACATGTAAAAAGACCCTTTGCGAGTCGTGAGGCCAGTTGCAGGCGCCATTTTCGATCCCCCCGTACTTGGTTCCTTATCCAGGTCATGTGATGGTTGGCGGTTTCAACGTGATGGATACGTATAAGGCGTTGTACACCAGAATCTGGGAGAAGTATGGACATATGGCCACAACCAAGAAGGTCACTAGTCGATTTACGCTGGTTAAGCGTGTGGAAGAGGCTTTATCTTCCATCGAGGACATGCATGAGGTGATTGGACACACCATTTCTGAAGACGTTATTGCCGACTGGGAGCACCATCGCGACGTGTGTGTAGAAAAGTAGTTCAACGCTTCGTGGTTTATCGAAGGCCTTGCTGAGATCCAGAAGTCGAAAGATGCAACAATCGAAAGCCTTTCTGCAGAGGAGATTGCACGACAGGAGGTAGAACTCGAAAAACTTTCCAAGATGTTGATTATGAAGAGAGCGGCTCTTGAAGATGCAAAGTTGACTTTCTCCAAGAAGAGCAGACCTCTGTTGGATGATTTTCCTTGAATATTTCTCTGTTAAACTTTCATTCAAGTTTTTTTTTTTTTTTTTTTTTTTGAAAAACATAATTGGATGTCTGGTTCAAAGTTCGACCGGTTTTGATAGACAACTGGTAGCTTTTGAGGATATTGGATTATTTCTGGGATGAATGGTTTTGATAATATAACTCTGATTATGTTTTGTGAAAGGAATATTGCTTTTATGAAAGCGTGTGCTAGCAATAAGCACAAGACGCAGTAGTATGACGGTTTTATTAAGAACCTAAAAACAGATCGTATATCTTGCCCAATCTAAATTTACTCACTCCATAGGTTTTTGCGAACACGCCCCTCTCCATGTAAAAGGCGGCTTTGCTGGTAGCATCGCCTGCAAGTCCCCAATCGCTGGTAGCATCTTCAGCGAGTCCCCAATTTTCTGGTGTAGTTTTTACAACCGGTAACCTGGTTGTCTGGCCGATTGAGTCGGATTGAGTCGCCTTCCCCTACCATCTTGACATCTCGGGTCGAAGAACGAGATCGACAAATCGACATTGTAGCCGATAGATCAATCCTCCCGCTGTGGTCGCCAATTGTTTATGGGTAAAAATCGTTTCCGCCGATTTTGGTAAATTCGGTAGATGAGTGAGAAATTGGTTTAAACCCTAAACAAATGAGCACTTTCTAGATTCGAGAGATCAATCTGTACAAGTCCGGCCTAAACCAAGAAATGGCTGTTCCAGACTTGCTTCGGTCACAAAGTGGAGGAGAAGGGTTGATTTGTGGAGGGAAGCAAAGAAAGGTGTTGAGACCAGAATAATTCTGGGAGAGTAGTGTCTCGACTTGTATCAGAAAATGAAAGCTTAGGAAGCTTGCAAGAGATGAAAGCTTTTTGGAGAGCTTGCAAAGTTTCCTTTTCTGAGAGAGTTGTATTTTTCTCCTGACCGAGACTTGTCCTCTGGTGGAAATAGGTAAGACCTATTTATACAAGTCGAGATTGAAACGTACCCTGGCCTCATGAAGGAAGAGAGTAAAGGGTGAAATAATGGGAGGAGGTGGTAACCGCAAGGTGTTTATGGGTGAAATCGTTTTCACCATTATTTCCTCATTTATTTGACCGCTTTATTCTTATTCACGCTTTCTTAATGAGCGTAGTATACGCTGCAAGCTGTGACCGCCAAACTAAGACCCTGGAAAGCATCCCCCAGTTTGTGTTGATGTCTCGAGTGTTGGTTGCACCTTGAGTGCAAGTGGCGCTGCTAGGGGCGCGTGTGGCATGTGCCAATGGCATGTGCGGAATGCCTTTGTTGCGGGTTGCACCGCGAGCGCAATTGGCAATGCCAGAGCTGCTAATGGCGTGTGTGGCATGTGTGGAATGCCTTGGTGGTAGGTTGTACATTGAGTGTAAGTGGAAATTCATAGAGCTGCTAGTGGCGTGTGTGGCATGTGCTGAATGCCTTGGCGGTAGGTTGCACGGTTTGCAAGTTAGGCTACCAGCGTGGATTTTGGCATGTGCCAATGGCGCGTACGGCCAAGTTGGCCTAGGTTGCACGGCTTGCAAGTTGAGCTACCAGCGTGCGTGTTTGGCATGCACCAATGACATGCGTGGCCAATTAGGATCATGGCCTGGTAAGAAAAGCTACCAGCGAGCGTGTTGGCCTGGTAAGAAAAGCTACCAGCGAGCGTGTTGGCATGTGCCAATGTCATGCTCGGCCATTAGGGCCACGCCCTGGTGAGAAAAGCTACCAGCGAGCGTGTTGGCATGTGCCAATGGCATGCTCGGCCATTAGGGCCACGGCCTGGTAAGAAAAACTAGCAGCGAGCGTGTTGGCATGTGCCAATGGCATGCTCGGCCATTAGGGCCACGCCTTGGTAAGAAATGCTACCAGCGAGCGTGTTGGCATGTGCTAATGGCATGCTCGTCCATTAGGGCCACGCCTTGGTGAGAAAAGCTACCAGCGAGCGTGTTGGCAGGTGCCAATGGCATGCGTGTCCAATTTGGCCTAGGTTGCACGGTTTGCAAGCCTAGGTGCGGGCTCTACTTTGGCATGGCGCGGCTAGGGCCAAGGTAAGGGTGTTTGGCTTGGCATGGCATGACCAAATAAGTAGCTAGGGCCAATGGCAGAGTGTGTTTGGCATGGCGCGGCTAGCTTGGGCTAGGTGTGGCTGGCATGATTTGCCATTGGCACG
Organism: Papaver armeniacum; assembly: GCA_023531295.1. Classification (NCBI taxonomy): domain Eukaryota; kingdom Viridiplantae; phylum Streptophyta; class Magnoliopsida; order Ranunculales; family Papaveraceae; genus Papaver; species Papaver armeniacum. The sequence continues at coordinate 15,891 of JAJJWW010014735.1, read as the reverse complement.
GAGGTGCGGCTAGAATGGTTGGCATGCTTTGGCGCGTTTGGTGTGACTAGCATAGCTAGGGCCAAGGCAGAGTGCGTTTGACATGGCGCGGCTAGCTTGGGCTAGGTGTGGCTGACATGATTTTCCATTGGCACGGAGGTGCGGCTAGCATGGTTGGCATGCTTTGGCGCGTTTTGGTGTGGCTGGCATGATTTTCCATTGGCACAGAGGTGCGGTTAGCTTGGGCTAGGTGTGGCTAGCATGATTTGTCATTGGCACGGTGGTGCGGCTAGCATGGTTGGCATGCTTTGGCGCGTTTGGTGTGGCTGGCATGATTTTCCATTGGCACAGAGGTGCGGCTAGCTTGGGTTAGGTATGGTTGGCATGATTTGCCATTGGCACGGAGGTGCGGCTAGCATGGTTGGATGCTTTGGCGCGTTTGGTGTGGGCTGGCATGATTTGCCATTGGCACGAAGGTGCGGCTAGCTTGGGCTAGGTGTGGTCGGCATGATTTGCCATTGGCACGGAGGTGCGGCTAGCATGGTTGGATGCTTTGACGCGTTTGGTGTGGTCGGCATGATTTCCCATTGGCACGGAGGTGCGGCTAGCTTGGGCTAGGTGTGGCTGGCATGATTTTCCATTGGCACGGAGGTGCGGCTAGCATGGTTGGCATGCTTTGGCGCGCTTGGTGTGACTAGCATAGCTAGGGCCAAGGCAGAGTGCGTTTGGCATGGCGCGCCTAGCTTGGGCTAGGTGTGGCTGGCATGATTTGCCATTGGCATGGAGGGGAATTAGGGTTTTGTTCGTTCTAACCCTAATTTGAAAAAATACCCCCTATTAATTACTGACTACATGCATTAAATGTTCTAATAAATGTGTCACCGGTGACATTAGGTTATTTGGGGTTTTACGATTTTACCCTTTGTTTAAAACCCACCATCAACAGCCGCAAACCATACATGCACAAACCTTTTCAGAATAGATAGGATCTGTATCTTCCAGAGTAGGTACACAAAAAGTTCGCCGGAAAATCCTTTGAGCTTTTCTTCCCACCGTAACAGACCACAAACAACAACCCAAATTGTAAGATCTAAGAGAAGGGTCTCATTATTTCTGCAAGATGATTTACTGGAAACTTTCCTCCACAGAACACAAAGATCTTGACGGAAAATACGTCGGAATCTTTGAAACAGCCGTAGAGATTCACCACAGAGCTTGAAGCAAATGACAATCAAAGCACAACCCATTCTTAAGAACCCTATTAGATAGAAGATTAGAGGATCCAAATAAGAAAATAAAAAAGCAGACACAGAATACATAAGACTGGTCCTTTCAGTCGAGAAAAAATCCTAAAAAACCTTAAACTCCTGAAATAGAGGAAGAGATTTAAGATTACAAACTAGAGAAACAGATGGAAAGAGGTTGGTGGTGGTATTTGATCTTCTCAGTTCGACTTCGAAGGAGCCGATCTGAGAAGAGAGGTTTCAGGCGGTTTTGCTTTTCGTTGCTCTGGGTTTTGGAAAGAGAAAGTCGCTAGCTAAAATGACTTTTCTTTTATATCGTTAACCAAATACTAGTATAAATCTATTCTTACATTCATTAAAGACACATGTTAAGTTGCAGGCGCCTACATTACTCATGACAAGCCTTGCGGGAAGATATATTGTTGCAAAAATTATAGAATATATATATATGGTGAACATAAGTGTAAAATAGACCTACACCGAACAATCTTATGTGGGTGTAATTTTATTACCATCTTTACTTTTTAATACATCTCATTGCCTCCCCTCATCGTCAATTTTGTAGAATCCACGTCATCAAAAATCGGTATACGGGTGCCATAGCTTGAAAAAAATGTGAATAGTGAGCGGCAATTTCTGAGCTCATTTTTAAATGGACCAGTTCCGAATTCGAACAAAGAACCCGCCTAGTTTGGGATCAGGTGAACTTTTTGAAGCCTATCAATTTCCTCATCTATTTAGAGAAAGAGATAAGGGGTGTCTAAACTAGGTAAAAGTATTAAGTTGCCCTCAGAATTCAATTCTAAGCCTTATCCTTCTAAATATGAAACTCTCTCAAACCAAAACCTACTCAAAAATCACTTCCCTCATAAATTAAAATTATAACTTAAATTCAACGATCGATTTTAATAACATCTGTTGATTTAAAGGAAATTTCATCATCCTTTTTTAAATAAAGAAAACAAAAGTAAACATCCTCAATTGTAACCCACTAAACTTAATTATATTTGTGATTGGTTTATCCATTAAAGATTGAAAATCATAAACAATCTTGAGTTACTGTGTTCAACCATGACCGATCGACGTTCATGTATATACTTACAAATTCTTATGACAATCAGTGGATGTCCATGAACACGTCAACTGATTTGTTCTGTATGTGTTATTTGGTTGAAGATAACTAGAATCGGTCAATGTTCATGCCCACATCAACTAATTTTGGTTATTGAAAACACTTGTTTCTTTTTGTTAATTTTTTAACCTATAATCGGTGAAATATGATTGAACGAGAAAGAATATTTTGTGAAAATTTTATACCCAAACCGAAAATGAGTATGGTTTATACTCGAACTGAAAATGTGCATGACTTCGTACTCATTCTTAAATGGAGCATAATTATTTCATACTTAATCCGAAATGGATTTCAATTATATTTTATACCTAATTATTTTTTTCTTTTGCTAGAATCGGTTCATATAAAAGACTACATAAACCAATTCTTAGCAGAGAAATTTCCAAGCTTATCGCTGTATTTTAACCCAGAATCAGGTTACATGAGCACTCGTACAAACCGATTGTTTTTTGCATTGCCTGGAATCGGTCTATGTGCATATATTATGCTCATCTATTATTACAATCGAGCTAGCTCTTAGTACCATAATTATAGTACACGTACAATGCACCATGTTAGACGTCTATCAATACCATACACGGAACATCAGATTTCAAGGGATGGGTCGGCAATAATTTATTGACGGATCCAAACCGTTTTTCAAGTTGGGGCAAATTTATTATTTCACTGTCCAACAGTTAGGAAAGTATGGAATTACTTTAGGTCTTTTGTAGGTATGGATTGGGTGATGCTAAATTGTATCGACTTAATTATCAAAGGCAGGAGAGTTAAGGGTTTATCTACTACAGGTCAAGCTCTGTGGGAAGTTCTACTCGCGACTATCACTTGGACGATATGGAATTGCAGGAACGATTTGGTCTTCAATAATGTTAACTTCGAAGTGGAGCAAGTCCTTGAAAAAGTGAAAGCGCAGGCATATTTCTAGTGCGGGAATAAGGAGTCTCTTAGTGGTATATCGTTGGATAACGTAAAGTCAAATTGGGGCCAATATTTTGTTTCTCAATCTCTTTAGGGGTGTAGTTTTTTTTTTTAGTTTCATTTTGCTTGCAAGCATCTGTAAGTTGGCTTCCCTTGGAGTTTGGTTTATTTGGAGTTGGTGTTGTATAACTTTGGTGGTTCACTTGGCTTACTTCTTGTGAACCTTATTTAATCAATTTTAATCTTTGCTGAGGAAAAAAAAAAAGTTCGGGCAAATTTATTATATAGTGAAAGTCCATATATACCTGTGGGAACGCTGGCCTAGGCCACCTAATTATTCTTTAATTGATTTTTAGTATTAACTAAGGGAAAAATCAAACTATATATTATTTTAAATTAGACATGCTAATTTTGATCGTTTTTTAAATTTAGGTAGTGCATATCAGTTTGATAATTTTGACCGTATTAAAAAGAAAACTTCAATTTTTTAAAATTACTACTAGAAAACATAACAGAATGAATAATAAAGAAACCTAATAAATTTATCCATAACCGCATCGTGGTAAAAGGAAAAAAGGCGTTGTAGTGTTAGACAGACAATATCACCTTAACCCAAATCCAAGTGATTTCAGGGAAATATAGGTGTTGATGTGTATGGTAGCTTTATTATCACCTGGTAAAGGAAACCCAAGATCTCCTAGTTCTTTGGAATATGAGGTTTTCGGGTCATAGTGAATGGCGACATTGTTCCTTTCTCGTTGGTTCCACTCTTCCATATACAACAATAATATATCTCCATTTTTAGTTATGGTCAACGGTCGATACTTATTAATGTCTTCCATTGTCACGGTTGACTCTTTGCTCCAGATCCATGAGGAGTACTTGTCTTCACCATTTTGTTCTCTCACGCTAGAATTATCATCCATCTTCTCCTTCAACAACCATACGTTGGAGCTTTCATATGTCGTTGCCTGGAAAATACACAATTGTCCTTCCAAAACCACCATTTTTTGATGTCCCCATTCGGAAGGCAAACGAGGTGGTGGTGGGTGCATGTAGAACTTCTCATCTGTTAGATCAAAGACGAATATATTGGGGTTTCCACATCTAATCCAGTGAAGTGCTCCGTTGACAAATATACTTGGGCATACTGGCCCGTAAAAGTAGTGTCCGATTTCTCCTCTGAGTCTCCACCCCATGTCCTTACCAAGTGTGTATACGTGTACTTCTCCTGGAGGTATTTGTAAACTTGTGGGATCCTTCTTGTGGCTGATCCTAACAACCTTGTACTCGTTACTTGAAGAAAGATAACCGAATCCGTAACACATACTAAGATATCCAGCATCTTCGTAATCTTTGTTATTTGGGACGGGACTAGGAAGTTGCATACATTCTTGGGTGATAGGATTACAGACGTATGCATGACCACATAGATACGCATCGATTTTTGTTGTTAAACAAACCAAACCATTGCACGAACCAACTATGACACCAGCTGGGTCAAAATAACCAAGGCTACGGAGGTTGAATAACTCCTCTACAGGTTTCTGGCAAAATTGTTCATCATTCTTCTCAAAATCATACTCGACATAGCATAGAGATGACTTACCCATGACAATAAAACTAGTAAGGTTCATATTCGTGCCTGTAAGTTTGAGGTGATGTCTAATAGATTTAGAGTTTGAAATTAGGTTACACCAGAGTTTGCACACACACTTACATGTAAAGATTGATTTCACTGCCATTCTCAGGATTACCTCTTCTTGAATCTCTTCCGGGAGGCTTGATATTATTGACATAGCTACTTTGTCTAGTACTCTTTTGTGTACCAATAAATTAACTATCGATTGAACCAATAACTTATTTTGGCCGCATACGTTTCCGTATATATATATATATATACTTTTTTTGTTTTTTGTTTGATATAGATTTTAAATTCTATATAAGAGAATTTCTGTAAATAACTATCATTCCTATTCAGACCCCATAACTATCTTAGGTATTTTCCATGCGGAAGTGGATATTTATAATGCTTCGGAATTAGAAGGCGACTTTAATAATTTTAAGCTCGATTTACGTGTGCTTCAATATTACTCTTCTAATAATATTACTCAAGAATAAAAGGCTAAAGCACAATGTAGATGACCGCCGGCGGTGAGGGGCCGACGAGGGCTAAAGAACAAAAACGATTTTTTTTTCTTTTTTTTTGTTTTTAGCCATTGTTTACATGTGGTTCAATATGTTGGACGATTTACGTGGTTAAATATGTTGGACGATTTACGAGAAAAAACTAGTCATTCTTTACATCCCATATGCTAACAATGCTAGGAGGAAGGTCGGAACTAGTCCACATATGTTGGACGTTATGAGTGAGAGCATATGATGCCAGAAAATGAGCAGTAGATTTAGCCGATTGTGGCACATAATCGTACTCCGTTACTGTCGAGAGAATTCATTTTGTTAGTAATGTCATCCTTCCATCTCCAAATCTTCCATGCGTACTTTTTCAAATCTCCATTTAAACTTTTCACAATCACTTGACTGTCACCTTCTAGGATATATATGGGTAATTCAACCGTCTGCTTCTGCATAGACCACTGCGTCCGCTCTTCCCAATCTTGTTTATCTTTTTATCCAGATCCGTGAGTTTCTAAAGATTATCTATTAAATGAACTTTAAAATGCTTCAACTTTTAAAAAACGCAAAAGATGCTTCAACTTTTAAAATGCTTCAACTTCAACTTCTAAAGATGACAATCCATTAGCATATATATTGTCATCTCAAAAGCAGAGCAAAATTCAGGAAGTTATAAAATAAGGTCAATGGCACATTATCAGAAGGAACCCGAATACTTCTGAGCTAGATGAAATTACTGCATTATTCGCATTCCTTGGTGACCCTCCCATATTGCAAAGTGATGGTGAGGATGAACGGATCTGCAACCATAGGCATTGTTAGCATAGTTCTGACCTTCCTCCTAGCATTGCGACCATAGGCAGCAATGATAAGTTGGGTACTATAGCTATCACACTGTTTGGATGAACAAAGAGGAACGAGGTCTCTCTTTTGTTCATGAACGGAAAAAATCAAATCAAACCTATCGTCACTTTTTACAATTTCGGAGATCAATCCCTCCGAGTCTACTATGGTGATGATCCCAACAAGTTCAACTTGCAAAAATGAAGAGTTTTATTTCGTGTACAAAGAGACACATTTTAAGTTCGGTTGAACATGACAAAATACAAGTTAAAACTATACGGACACACCATTTCACCAACAAGTGACAACGTTTTGGTCATGAAAATTTCATTTTTGTCTTGGATTAGAATTGTCCTTTCACCAATCGTCCAAAATCTAATTACCTATGCTCATCACCAACAGGTAACAACGTTCCGTCTATGAAATTAAGACCAATTGTAGATACAAAATACCACACACCAATCAAGTATGCGAAATGATGATCATCAAGACTGAGCGAAGACAACCGCGTACAACTTATCCAGAATGACGCATCACATGACGTCAGCTTAATCACGAGTAAAGTGTGAAGAGTCATGCGATGTTATAGAATATGTGCGAGAAGAGTCAATGTAAGCGTGCGTTAATGACGCACGCCAGATCCGAAAATAGGGGCTTTATTAGCTGTCCTCCACTATGTAAACTCATATATAAGGAGCCGAGAGACCTTGTATTGGGAGAGAGAGCTTTTTTGAGAGTCTAGACAAGATATTTAGGAGAGATAAAGATTTAGTTTTCAACCAACGCCATACAACTCCAGATAACATTCTGGCACAAACATGGAAGCAGCAACATGAATTCGAATGGGCAAAAAAGGTAATGCCACCAATTTTACATCCGCTATGATAAATACTAGATCAACAACAACAATACTAGAAGGATGGAACAGACAGGAACTGAACTGGTTAAAGATCAACACCGATGGGGCCACGAGGGGAAATCCAGGAATGGCGGGCGCATGATTTATTTGCAGAGATTCGAGTTCATAGGGTGTGATGGCTCTAGCACAACCTATGGGAATAACTACGGTTCTAACAGCTGAAACGTGGGCAACTCTTCTTGCTTCAAGGACGGCGACGGAAAGACAATGGCAAAAGGTTATCTTCGAAACAAATTCAGAAAACTTGATGTGCTTCATAAAAACCGACACAAAAGCCCCATGGTATATCGCAACAATGATTTCCGAAATAAAACAGAAAATGCGACAAATTCCACAATGTATCATTCAACACAACTATAGAGAAGGAAATCAAGCGACAGATGTTTAGCAAACTACGGAGCTGGTGGCAGCCAGGCGGGAAACTTATCGACAACAATCTGGGACCATGCAATCCTACTTTTTATCAGCCAAATTATTTCAGATGACTCAGTGGGTACAAGATATCCATGTGTAATTTCTTTCCAGTCCTTTTCTTTGTTTACATGCTTCAAAAAAAAAAAAAAAAAAGCATCCGGACCTGCCGAGATTGGGCTATACCCAGATTAATTGGGGTATACCCATTTTATTCCCATCCAAACTAGTGTGCTAAGGGGTGTCTAAAAGGTGTCAAAAGACCAAATTGCCCATACTAAAAAACCATGACGACTAAAACATATTCAAAAAAAAATTCAAAATCTTTCTTCAAAACTCTAACCATACATGATGAGATCAAAAAAAAAAAAAAAAAAAAAAACGAAGAATCAAAACGGATCGAAAGTCTGCAAGGTTTTTTTTTGTCGACCTTGCTTAACCTAAATTACAGTTAGCGGGGGTATAAAGTAGAATCTTTGTCTTGACTTTTCATCTACGAAATCGATGGTTACGAGGTCGACACGGTATTCAACCTTATACCCTTCCGACTATATTTTAGTCGGCACGATATTCATCCTTATAGCTTGCCGACTATAGTTTAGTCCGCAGGTTATGAAATTAATACCTTGTCGACTAATTAATCATGCATTTGTAACACCTCTCTGTATGTCAAAAATCCTATAATCGGCAGGGTATTTTTTTATCGACCTTGTCGACTATAAGGTAGCCGGCAAGATAAGAAATCAATAAGATGCCGACTAGTGAAGCATTTACAACAGTCCCCTGTGTGTCAAACATAATAAAGTCGGCATCTTCTTCATTCACCGACCTTGCTTAGGCCATAAGTTGTCGGCATGTTCTTCATCCGCTTGAGACCTTGCCTACTGGATATAGTCGGCATGTTCTTCATCCGTCGACCCTGCCGACTTTTCATACTTTCAGAACTGAAAGTGTTGACTTCTGATCTAATTTTAAGTATGATTTCATATAACAGCTTTGTAATCCCCTTTTAGAAGTGTTTGGGTAGTGTGCTTTCATTTCCGTTGCCAAAGATTTTCTCAAAACAATTTTTTTTTCCTCAAAAAATCTTCCCAAATAAGTTCGATCAAAAACAAAATTTCATTTCATAAGTTTTAATCTACTCGATTAATCAATCTAAACTCAATTAATGAAGCTAATCAGATTTTTTAGTGTTAATTAAACAAGAGTATATTAGCCATTTAGAAAATATATGGTCAAGGGGTGGCCTCTTTTACTTCAAAATGACCCTATTTTGTCTTATTGGTATACCCCAATTAATCTGGGTATACCCCAACCAAGCCGGGTATCTAAACCCACTATAACATGGAGCAGTATTTTACTTTTTATACAAACGTTATCCAAACAGCTTCAAGAAGTAAAAACTTCTGAGACTCTACTTCTGTTTCTCTGATTTCCTGAGCTGAGGGGATCCAAAAACTTGTCTTTCAACGTTCTAGTAAAATCTGATAGATGGTAACCCTAAAACTCAAAACCCCAACAATCTCCGGAGAATCAATCAAAACCCATTTTCACAAAATGACTCAGAATCCCCCAAATTCAAAAACGATGCATTGGAACCCTGTAAAGATGATACCTCCTTTATCACAAAATTCAACTACTTGGCCATCTTCTTGGTGGTAAAGACGGGTTTGGGGCCTCATTTTGAAGAAGAAGAAGAAGAACTGACGTCACTCCAGCTTGGAGAAGGAAATAGTTTAATTAGGGTCTCTCAGAATAATTTTGGGGAAATTTCCTTTCTTCACCTGGTTTCCAACTCCCAGCAGGTAATTCCAATTTCCTTTTACAATCTCTTACTATGTTTTGTATAAATTTTTGTTGAGCTGCAGCAATTTGTTTACGCATATCAATTTGGGTTGCATTATATATACCATCAGATCAATTTAGAATCGAAATAATCGTTATTTTCTTATAGGGTAGGAATCAACTAGTAGCTAGTAGCTCCATCAATAACTGTGTATATTAAGTTATGACGGCGATGAGCAACATACACCCCCCGCTAATTGGTTGCCGCAGTGAGGATATAACCACCAATACTACTATGACAGTAATGGAGATGAAGAAGAAAAGAGCCTATAAAAGAAAACATTGTGGTGGTGATACAACAGATTGTGGTGGTGATACAAGTACTTCAACAGTGGTGGAGAAGAAGAAAAGAGTATATAGAAGAAAAGATTGTGTTGGTAAAAATACTTCAACAGTGATGGAGACGAAGAGAAGAGCATATAGAAGAAAAGATTGTGTTGGTAAAAATACTCCAACTGTGACGGAAAAGAAGAAAAGAGCATATAGAAGTAAGAAGTGCCTTCCTCATGATTTAATTGTGGAGGAAATATTAACCAGGCTTTCAGTCCCGACACTGCTATTGTCTGCTCTGGTATCTAAACTCTGGTATAACTCCATTCATAATGATCATAAACGCTTTACTTGTTCTCATTTCCTTCAGTCGCAGAAACAGCCCCAAGTTGTCCTTAGTCTTTTAAATGTCAGGGAAGAATGGATTGTTAAAGAGGGTATTCCTACGTATGGATGTCACTTTTCAAAGTGACTAGTGGAGTGTATGATCGTGAAAATGGAGATGCTCTACAGTTTGACAAGTCCCTAGGTGGTGTTGTTGCTCGTGATAGATGTGAAATGGTCGGTTACTGTCATGGTCTACCTTGTATAGCTGCAGTGGATAAATACTCAACTGCAACTGCTTACATGATTTCGGACCCAAACAGGAAAGACTATCTCCTTATCTATCCAGCTGTCAGTTCCCCAATCATCTGTCATGGATATGGGTTCGATAGCTCAGCAAAAGAGTACAAGTTGGTAAGTATTTTCGTAGTTCTCAAAACGAGCTTAACTTCGTGATATATACATTGGGAACCAAGTCATGGAGAAACATCACTGCTACAAGCATGCCCATATCAGGTCTCGGTGGCCGTCCTGTTACAAACATAAGAGCGCCCACGGGTAGTGATAAATCAGCCATCTACTGTGCCCCTAGTAGTGGATGTTTGGTTTGGAAGATAATAGCAACTTTGGGGGGAGCAGGATCTAACGATATTGAGCATGATTACAGTAATTCTGTTAGTAATGAGATGGAGATGCTACTGTTGTTCAATCTCCATGATGAGAAGTTTCAGATTATTCAGCTGCCAGCTAAGATTACAACGGGCAAGCAGCAGAATCACTTACTTGTCGATTATCCTCATCTTCTGGAGTTCAAGGGATCTCCCTGTATTGCGCGTATCGAAAAATATCAGGGAATGGAAGTGATTATCCTCATCGTTGCCGTGGTGATCATCAGGGTAGTGGTGGTAGTTGTTGTTGCTGTTGTAAAGTTCATTTGTACGTGTTGAAGGATAATGTCAAGCAAGTGTGGGTTAAGGAGGAGAGTTTTGATGTTCGTATAAATTCTACTCCCACATGGTCAAGGAAGCTGGCACCAGAGCCCTGCTGTTTTTGCTTCGGCAGTACTACTACACCTCCTACCCGCATCTATAGTTTCTCAGATCAGATGTTGCTTTACTGGTTCAAAGGAAAATATCTTCAAGTTTACAACTTACATTCTGAAAAACTTCAGCTTGTAAGGCCTTTTCGTCATAGAGAGGATGTGCTCTTTCGAGCTAAGATAGAAGAACCGTGGCACATCTATAATTCTGATGATAATTATATTTATTGCTCCAATTTGGATTATCAGCTGCACTGTCACGAGGAGAACTTTGTTTCTCTGCAAACCTTCATACCAGAAGGAGTCCAAGGAGTTGATGCTGTTGATTTTTCTAAATTAGATTTGGAGCCATGTTTGGGATACATGTTTATCTACAGACGCTCCAAAGTGTACTATCCGTTTTTTTAACAGTACACATGTACTAACTTATCTTGATAACTGTCATCAGTTTAGTAGATTAATCTAGTAGTTAAGTTTTGGAGTTATGGGCTTTATTAGGGGAACCTAGAATTAGATCTTAGATTATATTGATGAACATATCAGGTGAAATCATCAAAAATTGCAATGAAATTTTATGTGATCAATTTTTGTTTGTCTACGAATGTATATCGTTAAAGCTAGATTTCTTTTCCTCAAAAGGGTTGTTCTGGATCAGTGATTTTGTTCAATGAAGTTGAGATTTTATACAGTAATACACAGAATTCTGGATCAGTGATTTTGTTCTCTTTCCTGGCAGAAGTGGGAGATAAAGGTACACAGACTGAACTTCATAGTCTTTTTTTCTCAATTCTATCTGTAGATGCTAAAGCAAGACCTGCACCTGCACTTGGTTGCAGGTACTCAACGCGGACTGCCCTGAATTTCTTTCCCACATCTTTTAGTTGGCCATATTTAAATTCTAATGTTTTAGTATCATATATTCAATTTCATGCTCGTAATCTGAGATTTTACAAGCCACTGGGTCATCTGACCTCGAATTCTCTGAAATGTTAAACCAATTCATCCTCCTCTTTTTTCATCGTATGCATAAAAAAATGTTGAACTCTTGTGGAGAACTCGGAGATGTTTGCCAGACTAGATAGGTTAAAATCCTTGCAGATGTATGTCAGACTAGATAGATTTAAGTGTTGAATTGTTTATTTAGTATATAAAGACATGTTGTTTGTTGCTGTTGTTATATTTAGGGCGCATTACCCATGTTTTTTGTTGCTGTCAAGTAAACTAATTTAGGCTTGACCAACTGAAATTGGCTCGACTGTTGTTTGTGCTAGATGCATTTATGATTTCCTGGCAGTGTTGGATTGTGTGCTAAACTTTACTTTTGTTTCTGGTTAAGATAACAATATAAGTTTCCTGTCTTCAGTTGGCGGGGCTATTTTGTTTTCCTTACCTTGGTATCACTATCTGTTTTGTAGCCATGACCTGAGCAGCACTGGAGAAGAAAGAGAGATGAGTAGAAGTCAGAAAAGGGTCCTGTTACTGTATGCATGGTTCAGTGCTTTAGGTAGAATCATCTGATGATGTTATTGTATTAAGAGACCAGAAAAGTTCTTTGTCCTACCAATCTCTATGATTTCAATCGGGGCTTCCTTTTTTCATGACGCAGAAAGCAGTTTGAGAAGTTGAGGAATCAGTGCAAACATGCATCTTTTGAAGCGTGTTAAGCAGAGTGGTACCCTACAACAATGGGTACAGTGAGAGTGTTGTTGAAGATCCAGCTGCGCGGAGGAGTCCTGCTGGACGGTTAAGAGACTCAAATGATGACCAGGTTCAGTTATCCTCATTGCGTGCGCCTACTCAACAAGACAACAGTTAGACTGGTTCATCTTTCTCGGTTTCAATTGAAGAACCTGGGAGCAGGCAGACTTGTTCTGTCTATTCAAAGTAGTGATGAGAATGTTCCTGGCAAGCCCAACAAGTCTTCACCCTCCAAGGCATATGTGGTCTGGAAATCTGCAGAGATGTAGGCCAGCTTATTTAAATAGGTGGTTGCAGTTAACTGTAATTTTCTTTTTTACAAGCCAACTGGGTCATCCGACCTCAAATTATCTACAAGAAGATGGCTCTCTTGGCTAGGATTTTAACCCAGAAGAAGTAAATTATTCCCCTCCTTCCACACATGATAAATGTAACTGGGAAGCACTAATCTCCAAGTCCCAACTACAGAACCATCACCAGAAAACAACCACCGATTTGAAACCACACACCGAGTTATAAACGATCCAGAACCCAAAAACTATTGAAATCCGAGTTGTTGTTTTAAGCCTCGAGCTTAGCTCCCCTCTACTTCTTCTTCTCAAATGAAGAAAAAGAAGCCCCATGAACCCTGAATTTCTCCTTGGTAAGTTATTTTTCAAGTTGTCTGATTTCATCCAAAGTCCTTGGATTTTTAGGGGTTTTACTCACAAACACTTTCGATCAGGAAAGGAAATTATGGGGGCGGATCCTGAACCCTCTAATCTCCCAGAATCAACATTGAAACCCAAACTACAATCCTTAATAAAGATGACACCTTTATCACAATTCATCAAATTACAAGAATGGAAGAAGAAGAAGAGAGGTAAAGGAAGGGAAGGAATTTGATTCCTTCTTAAAATAGGATCTCTGAGAAAAGAATATAACAACCAAAGTAATTTTGGTAAAATTTCCAACTCCCAGGTAATCTCGTATTCCAATTCCAGTTTCAATTTGTGTTTTGATTTAGGGCTTATATTCAATCTTCATCATCAAATAAGAATAATTTTTACATTCACTGTAGGAATAGCAACTAGCAGCTGGTTTCATCACTAATTGTTTATATTAAGTTGTGATGACAATGAGCATACAACCCCAGCCAATTGGTTCTGGTGATGATATCACTAGCAATACTATGACAGTGATTGAGATGAAGAAGAAAAGAGCCTATAAAAGAAAACATTGTGGTGGTGATACAACTGTGGTGGAGAAGAAGAAAAGAGCATACCGAAGAAAGAAGTACCTTCCTCCTGATTTAATTATCGAAAAAATACTAACCAAGCTTCCAGTCCCGACGCTGCTAAGGTCTGTTCTGGTATCTAAACTCTGGTATAACTCGATTCATAATGATCATAAACGCTTAACTCATTCGCATTTCGTTCAATCACAGAAACAGCCCGATATTATCTTTAGTCTTTTAAATGTCAGGGCTAGGGTTGATAGTGAGACAGGTGAGCCTAGGTATGGGTGTCACTTTTTCAAATTCACTACTGGAATTTACTCTCATGAATATGCTCTAAGCTTTGACAATTTTCGAGGTGATCTTACTCATGCTCATGTTTGGGAACTGGTTGGTTATCGTAATGGACTACCTTGTATGGCATTAGTGGATAAGTACTCAACTGCTTACATAGTTTCGGACCCAAACAGACAAGACTTTCTCTGTATCTTTCATCCAGCCAGAGTTGGGAAATGCATCTCCAACGCCTGCATCGTCTGTCACGGATTTGGGTTCGATCACTCAACAAACGAGTACAAGTTGGTAAGCATTTTTCGTACTGTTGAAAAGGAGCTTAACATTGTGGTATTTACATTGGGAACTAACTCATGGAGAAATGTTACTGCTACAAGCACGGCCATATCAGGTCATGGCGGTCATCCTATTATAAAGCTAAGAGCACCCACGGGTAGTGACAAATCAGCCGTCTTTTGTGCCAGTAGTAGTAGCAGCAATGGATGTTTGGTTTGGAAGGTAATTGCAACTTTGGGGGGTGCAGGATCCTATGATATCGAGCATAATAACAGTAATGCTGTTACTAATGAGATGGAGATGCTACTGTCGTTCAATCTCCATGATGAGAAGTTTCAGGTCATTCAGCTACCAGCTAAAAGTACAAGTGACGAGCAGCAGAAGCACTTACTTGTCGATTATCCTCATCTTCTGGAGCTCAAGGGATATCCTTGTATTGCACGTATGGAAAAAATATCTGCAGAGATTGGAAGTAATTATCCTCACCGTTGCCTTGATAATCATCAGGGCAGCAGTAGTTGCTGCTGCTGTTGCAAAATTCATTTGTACGTATTGAAGGATAATGTCAAGCAAGTGTGGGTTAAGGAAGAGACTATTAATGTTCGTATAAAGTCTACTCCTACATGGGTAAGGAACCTGGGGCCGATACTACCAGATCCCTGCTGTTTTTGCTTTGGCAGTACTACTACACCTCCTACTCGCATATTGAGTTTCTCAGATCAGATGTTACTTTACTGGTTCAGCGGGTTTTATCTTCAAGTTTACAACTTGCGTTCCGAAAAACTTGAGGTTGTACTGGCTTATGATCAAGCGGGTGCTAAATTTGGAGCTAAGAGGAAAGAACCACATCACATTTATAATTCAGGAGACGATAATTACTGCTCCTATATGGATTATCAGCTGCACTGTCATGAGGAGAACTTCCTTTCTCTGGAAACCTTCATACCAGAAGGAGTGGAAGGAGTTGATGCTGAGGATTTCAGTCAGGAAGATTTGAATAGATATAAGGCATACGTGTATATCTACAGAGGTTCAGGAGTCTTTTATCCTTGTTTTAATTAGTACACACTTAGCTTGCTAGTTTAGTAGTTTTAAGTTACGGGCATGCTTTATTAGGAGAATCTAGCTAGAAATATTAGAGCTTATGAGCATATATCAAGTGAAACCATGATAAACTGCAGTGACATTACATGTGCATGTTGAAAGCTAGTTCAATGAGGTTGAGATTTGATAATGAACTTTTCTGCAAAATCATGTATGAAGAATTTTGGTTCAGTATATATTGTTCTCTCTTTTCCTGGCAAAAGTGGGAGATAAAGCTACACAGACTGAACTTAGGTTGCAGTT